>JAUIMM010000375.1:890000-1357500 GCA_031769625.1 Taudactylus pleione | reverse complement strand
CCAGCATGCCATGCCACTGTTTTGACATGCCCTAACAGCAAAACTGAGGCAAAGCATGCTGGGATGTGTAGTTCTACAGCCCAGGAGGGCCGCAAGTTCAATATCCCTGGCCTACACAATCAGCGCTATGTGGATATTTTAAAACATAAATGACTAATACAATCTCTTGTATAGAATCACTGTAGGGAAATCTTATACCCTTACACAGATCACTAATACCTCACCTTACTGCTGCTAATTGTGACAATCCACATCAGGAGCTGTGACCTCTCCCCTATACAGATCCAAATCTCACAGAGAGATGTACTGTATTACTAATGCTAGAACTGTGTCAGTATTGTTAGATTTAGCTGCAAGCTTTGGTGATGTACTGTATCAAGCAGTGACATGGACCAGTAGAGCACTTGCCCATAGCAATCAATCAGGTTTTAGGTAGCATTGATCAAGTGCACATGGGTGTAACTACCATGGGTACAAGGGGTACAGCTAATATGGGGCCCAGAGCTGAGGGGGGGCATCATCCTTGTCATAGCTACGTGTGTTATATACATTTGTCACTATTGGGTTGTACATAGAGGCCCTTACACAATGTTGTTATGGGAATTAGAATGTAATTGTTGGCTTCATCTGCATGCTGGTGAACAATGGCCATTTTCTTGTAGCCCAGCTATCCCTGGTAGACACACGTTATAGTAAAGCACATGGATCATTACATGCAGTGGTGGATAGCAGGCAGGTTGGGGCTGATGATGTCGTAGGCTGCCTTTGTAATGTCACTTAGGTGTGAGAAAAAGGCCCTGCTTGGTACAGGACAATCAGTTATTGGATGAGAGTGAGTTGTATGTTAGTTATATTTTGGTATAGCTATATATACGCATTTTTTCATTACTTTAACGCGTTTTGCTGATACGAGAGTCTAAGGTAAGAATATTTGAAAGTAAATATTATTTGAAAATATAGTTTAATAACATGGCACAATTATAGTGGGACCATCTAAGCCTGGCATAGACTGGTGCTGGTTGCAGCTTTTAGAGGGACCTCACAACCAGGGCCGCCCTCAGGGGGGACTGCCGGGACTGAAGTCCCATGCCAGGACCCCGGCTGAAGGAGGGGGGGCCCGCCGGGGCCTGCTTGCTATCACCACTGTACAGCCTGGAAACAGAAGAAAAAGGGAACAACCCCCAGCGCCGCTGCTACTGGCTGCCAACCTGGTCCCCATGAATGGAGGAGGCAGCGGGCCCGCTCGGGCCGCTCCTCCACCAACCTACATGATAGACACTGCCTGTTTGCTATGGTCAATAAAGTTTTCCTCTTTTGAAGTTGACGCGTGTGACGTCATTACGTCACCCCGCGCTGCTGGAGGGAGAGCCTGAGAGAGGAGGAGCCGCGGGCTGAGAGGAGCTGGAGCAGCGTCTGCAGTGCTAGGGAAGAAGCAGAGTAGGAGCAGAAGCTTCTTCAAGGAAATAAGGTAAGTGACAAAAATACTGTGCACAGTAGGCAGAGACTGGATCTAATAATCGGGGAAGAGGAGGGGGGGAGTGGGGGAAAAAAGCTGGACAGTGACTGATTCTAATAACCTGGGGGAGGCCCTGCCTATTTTATCAGTCCCGGGCCCCACCATTTCTGATGGCAGCCCTGCTCACAACCATGTTCCTACCCGTGTATTAGCTGTAAGTAGACCATGCTATGACCATTCATGCTTAGAGCTATTTTGTAATAATAGTAGGGTGGAATATTTTTTTCCCTGTCATCTTTTCTTTATTTATTTCTAATTGTTTTTGTTGCCAACCATCATTAATAATATTTTCTTCTGCAATTGGGCTTTCCACACTTATAATATAAATAAGTGACTTAGGGGGCTATTTACTAAGCAGTGTTAGGAGACAGAGTGAAAAGTGATAAGGTGCCAGCCAATCAGCTCCCAACTGTCATTTTTCAAACACAGCCTGTGAGATGGCAGTTAGGAGCTGATTGGCTGGTACCTTATCACTTTTCACTCTGTCTCCTAACACTGCTTAGTAAATAGACCCCTTAGAATGTATCTCATCAATTTTAGAATTAGAATTTCTTATTGTACTCTCCTGTTCTGTCTGTGTCATGCTGTGGTTTGTTTGTCCTACATCAGGGGGATTCAACATGCGTCTCTCCAGCTGCTGCAGAACTACACATACCAGCATGCCATGCCACAGTTTTGACATGCCCTAACAGCAAAACTGAGGCAAAGCATGCTGGGATGTGTAGTTCTACAGCCCAGGAGGGCCGCAAGTTCAATATCCCTGGCCTACACAATCAGCGCTATGTGGATATTTTAAAACATAAATGACTAATACAATCTCTTGTATAGAATCACTGTAGGGCAATCTTATACCCTTACACAGATCACTAATACCTCACCTTACTGCTGCTAATTGTGACAATCCACATCAGGAGCTGTGACCTCTCCCCTATACAGATCCAAATCTCACAGAGAGATGTACTGTATTACTAATGCTAGAACTGTGTCAGTAATGTTAGATTTAGGTGCAAGCTTTGCTGATGTACTGTATCAAGCAGTGACATGGACCAGTAGAGCACTTGCCCATAGCAATCAATCAGGTTTTAGGTAGCATTGATCAAGTGCACATGGGTGTAACTACCATGGGTACAAGGGGTACAGCTAATATGGGGCCCAGAGCTGAGGGGGGGCATCATCCTTGTCATAGCTACGTGTGTTATATACATTTGTCACTATTGGGTTGTACATAGAGGCCCTTACACAATGTTGTTATGGGAATTAGAATGTAATTGTTGGCTTCATCTGCATGCTGGGGAACAATGGCCATTTTCTTGTAGCCCAGCTATCCCTGGTAGACACACGTTATAGTAAAGCACATGGATCATTACATGCAGTGGTGGATAGCAGGCAGGTTGGGGCTGATGATGTCATAGGCTGCCTTTGTAATGTCACTTAGGTGTGAGAAAAAGGCCCTGCTTGGTACAGGACAATCAGTTATTGGATGAGAGTGAGTTGTATGTTAGTTATATTTTGGTATAGCTATATATACGCATTTTTTCATTACTTTAACGCGTTTTGCTGATACGAGAGTCTAAGGTAAGAATATTTGAAAGTAAATATTATTTGAAAATATAGTTTAATAACATGGCACAATTATAGTGGGACCATCTAAGCCTGGCATAGACTGGTGCTGGTTGCAGCTTTTAGAGGGACCTCACAACCAGGGCCGCCCTCAGGGGGGACTGCCGGGACTGAAGTCCCATGCCAGGACCCCGGCTGAAGGAGGGGGGGCCCGCCGGGGCCTGCTTGCTATCACCACTGTACAGCCTGGAAACAGAAGAAAAAGGGAACAACCCCCAGCGCCGCTGCTACTGGCTGCCAACCTGGTCCCCATGAATGGAGGAGGCAGCGGGCCCGCTCGGGCCGCTCCTCCACCAACCTACATGATAGACACTGCCTGTTTGCTATGGTCAATAAAGTTTTCCTCTTTTGAAGTTGACGCGTGTGACGTCATTACGTCACCCCGCGCTGCTGGAGGGAGAGCCTGAGAGAGGAGGAGCCGCGGGCTGAGAGGAGCTGGAGCAGCGTCTGCAGTGCTAGGGAAGAAGCAGAGTAGGAGCAGAAGCTTCTTCAAGGAAATAAGGTAAGTGACAAAAATACTGTGCACAGTAGGCAGAGACTGGATCTAATAATCGGGGAAGAGGAGGGGGGGAGTGGGGGAAAAAAGCTGGACAGTGACTGATTCTAATAACCTGGGGGAGGCCCTGCCTATTTTATCAGTCCCGGGCCCCACCATTTCTGATGGCAGCCCTGCTCACAACCATGTTCCTACCCGTGTATTAGCTGTAAGTAGACCATGCTATGACCATTCATGCTTAGAGCTATTTTGTAATAATAGTAGGGTGGAATATTTTTTTCCCTGTCATCTTTTCTTTATTTATTTCTAATTGTTTTTGTTGCCAACCATCATTAATAATATTTTCTTCTGCAATTGGGCTTTCCACACTTATAATATAAATAAGTGCCTTAGGGGGCTATTTACTAAGCAGTGTTAGGAGACAGAGTGAAAAGTCATAAGGTGCCAGCCAATCAGCTCCCAACTGTCATTTTTCAAACACAGCCTGTGAGCTGACAGGAGCTGATTGGCTGGTACCTTATCACTTTTCACTCTGTCTCCTAACACTGCTTAGTAAATAGACCCCTTAGAATGTATCTCATCAATTTTAGAATTAGAATTTCTTATTGTACTCTCCTGTTCTGTCTGTGTCATGCTGTGGTTTGTTTGTCCTACATCAGGGGGATTCAACATGCGTCTCTCCAGCTGCTGCAGAACTACACATACCAGCATGCCATGCCACTGTTTTGACATGCCCTAACAGCAAAACTGAGGCAAAGCATGCTGGGATGTGTAGTTCTACAGCCCAGGAGGGCCGCAAGTTCAATATCCCTGGCCTACACAATCAGCGCTATGTGGATATTTTAAAACATAAATGACTAATACAATCTCTTGTATAGAATCACTGTAGGGAAATCTTATACCCTTACACAGATCACTAATACCTCACCTTACTGCTGCTAATTGTGACAATCCACATCAGGAGCTGTGACCTCTCCCCTATACAGATCCAAATCTCACAGAGAGATGTACTGTATTACTAATGCTAGAACTGTGTCAGTATTGTTAGATTTAGCTGCAAGCTTTGGTGATGTACTGTATCAAGCAGTGACATGGACCAGTAGAGCACTTGCCCATAGCAATCAATCAGGTTTTAGGTAGCATTGATCAAGTGCACATGGGTGTAACTACCATGGGTACAAGGGGTACAGCTAATATGGGGCCCAGAGCTGAGGGGGGGCATCATCCTTGTCATAGTTACGTGTGTTATATACATTTGTCACTATTGGGTTGTACATAGAGGCCCTTACACAATGTTGTTATGGGAATTAGAATGTAATTGTTGGCTTCATCTGCATGCTGGTGAACAATGGCCATTTTCTTGTAGCCCAGCTATCCCTGGTAGACACACGTTATAGTAAAGCACATGGATCATTACATGCAGTGGTGGATAGCAGGCAGGTTGGGGCTGATGATGTCGTAGGCTGCCTTTGTAATGTCACTTAGGTGTGAGAAAAGGCCCTGCTTGGTATAGGACAATCAGTTATTGGATGAGAGTGAGTTGTATGTTAGTTATATTTTGGTATAGCTATATATACGCATTTTTTCATTACTTTAACGCGTTTTGCTGATACGAGAGTCTAAGGTAAGAATATTTGAAAGTAAATATTATTTGAAAATATAGTTTAATAAAATGGCACAATTATAGTGGGACCATCTAAGCCTGGCATAGACTGGTGCTGGTTGCAGCTTTTAGAGGGACCTCACAACCAGGGCCGCCCTCAGGGGGGACTGCCGGGACTGAAGTCCCAGGCCAGGACCCCGGTTGAAGGAGAGGGGGGCCCGCCGGGGCCTACTTGCTATCACCACTGTACAGCCTGGAAACAGAAGAAAAAGGGAACAGCCCCCAGCGCCGCTGTTACCAGCTGCCGTCCTGGTCCCCATGAATGGAGGAGGCAGCGGGCCCGCTCGGGCCGCTCCTCCACCAACCTACATGATAGACACTGCCTGTTTGCTATGGTCAATAAAGTTTTCCTCTTTTGAAGTTGACGCGTGTGACGTCATTACGTCACCCCGCACTGCTGGAGGGAGAGCCTGAGATAGGAGGAGCCGCGGGCTGAGAGGAGCTGGAGCAGCGTCTGCAGTGCTAGGGAAGAAGCAGAGTAGGAGCAGAAGCTTCTTCAAGGAAATAAGGTAAGTGACAAAAATACTGTGCACAGTAGGCAGAGACTGGATCTAATAATCGGGGAAGAGGAGGGGGGGAGTGGGGGAAAAAAGCTGGACAGTGACTGATTCTAATAACCTGGGGGAGGCCTGCCTATTTTATCAGTCCCGGGCCCCACCATTTCTGATGGCAGCCCTGCTCACAACCATGTTCCTACCCGGGTATTAGCTGTAAGTAGACCATGCTATGACCATTCATGCTTAGAGCTATTTTGTAATAATAGTAGGGTGGAATATTTTTTCCCTGTCATCTTTTCTTTATTTATTTCTAATTGTTTTTGTTGCCAACCATCATTAATAATATTTTCTTCTGCAATTGGGCTTTCCACACCTATAATATAAATAAGTGCCTTAGGGGGCTATTTACTAAGCAGTGTTAGGAGACAGAAAAGTGATAAGGTGCCAGCCAATCAGCTCCCAACTGTCATTTTTCAAACACAGCCTATGAGATGGCAGTTAGGAGCTGATTGGCTGGCACCTTATCACTTTTCACTCTGTCTCCTAACACTGCTTAGTAAATAGACCCCTTAGAATGTATCTCATCAATTTCAGAATTAGAATTTCTTATTGTACTCCCCTGTTCTGTCTGTGTCATGCTTTGGCTTGTTTGTCCTACATCAGGGGGATTCAACATGCGTTCCTCCAGCTGCTGCGGAACTACACATACCAGCATGCCCTGCCACAGTTTTAGCATGCCCTAACAGCAAAACTGAGGCAGAGCATGCTGGGATATGTAGTTCTACAGCCACTGGAGGGCCGCAAGTTGAATATCCCTGGCCTACACAATCAGCTCTATGTGGATATTTAAAAAAAAAAAATGACTGTAATACAATATCTTGTATAGAAGTCACTGTAGGGCAATCTTATACCCTTACATAGATCACTAATACCTCACCTTACTTTGTGTCTGACACACTTAGGGGCCTATTCATTACCACTAATGGACCCGCTATATATTTCCACATGTTTTCAAGTAATGTGCCCGATAGGGCCGCCTAATGTTCAGCAAACTCTGATAACTTTTCAGAGTTTGTCTGCGGATATCAACGGCAAAATTATTTTGGTGCTGATTCCAGGTCCCCAATGATGAATAGGCCCATAAACACATACATATACCAGGAATACTCTGCATAGTACATATGTCACTGACTAATAACAACCATTGCTAAACTCATACAGACTACTAAGGAATGGCTTAGTACGCCATCTTATCCCCTCTGCCTTGCCCTATACATTAAGGAGCTTATTCTGAGTCACATGAGAAGTGACTATACAGTAGTTGAATTCAGAGTCACTAACTTATGCTAATGCGGGTATACATTCAGCTCATGCAGGAGTTTGTGCATCTGTAAGTAGAAAACCTGCGCCGACCATTAATATTACCCCGGCCGCCGTAACCATCATCATTAGTATTTGCACTTGCACCAACTCCATGCTAGGTGCAAGAGAAGAGAGACATTCAGACACTGACTTCCATTCCCCATATGTACAACTCAGAATCACATGTGGCTTTTACAGTACTACTACATATCCACAACAATCCCATGACACTCCCACACGTCAGGGAGGTTACGTGTGATCGCATTGTCACTGTCCAGTTCCCATTCTACAATGACATCACATGGAAACGGCAGTGTCTGCATGCTTCATGTGCTACAGTGACAAGGGAGAGGGATCTTGGGATCCCTCTCTGGCCAATGGTCAGTGCACATGTGAGAGTATACTACTGCACGCTGACACTGTCCTTCTACACTCCACATCTCGCCATTTGGAAACGTAATAAGTTGCATAATGTTACCAACACTCACATGACTAAGAAGAGAGATGCCTGACTGTCAGGACCTCTTTCCTGGTTGCTGATATCTAGTGAAGCCCCTGCAAACAGAAATACTGTAGGCCAAAGTTAGCTACCATGACATAACTACTCTTTCCTTAATAGGCCAACACAGCCAGGCCACACTGACTTTATCATAACTGCAACCGAATAATAACCCACAATTACATTGTCATCAGCCAGAACATAAACGTGCTAGACTGCCATCTTACAGTGACATTTGTGCACAGCGTCATGAAGGCGCAGAATGGGGAAAAGCAGTCATGTGACCTTACGGCTTTGGCGATCATTCTTTACCACTCTTATATTTTATTGTTTAACTCTCCCCAAGTGCAACAGAATCTGTGACACTACTTACACATTGTCGCAGACATCAGGATCGCTCAGCTTATGTGAAGAAAAGTTCCCGGTTTGCTGCAATACATCCGTAGGACCGGATTTCATATATCAGCATGTTTCCTTCATGCTATTTGTTTGTTACATACCAATGATTCATTTTACTCTCATTGGCTTCCGGCAAATATTTTGACTATACTGTTACATTGATTACATATGTAGTACGACACCACACCAGTATACCATTACCTAGTGTCCTAAGCAATGGGCCAATGCTGTGCATGTGTCTTTACAGCACATGTAAGTAACATTGGTTTAGTAGGTAGAAACATATTGCCATTTTCCCTAATTCAAGTTTCTTCTTGCACATTTACAGGCCATGTGGCTGCCTCATTTACGGCTAAGAGATACCCATAGACTCACCCTGCAGGGTCACGGGTCTGTGGAAGCCAGCACCATTGATGCCGCCCAGACCATACTGCGGAAACAATTTAATATACAAGGCTTGCAGAGCACATGGAGAGGAATGTATAGCTCCTACACGCCTGTCACTGGGCCAGCTGTACAGATCCACCCAGATAAAGGTCGCAGACACTGCTTCATGTCCTGCTTTCGTAATAGGCAGATACAAGTTGCAGACAGTGCTCAAAAGTCAGAGTTAACCCCATGTGCTCTCAGACAACTGTATGACCTTTACCGGATTGTTGTTCGAAAAAACACGCTGAAAAACATCAAGATCCTGGACGTGGAGCAACAGCCAAAAAACTCACGTCAATGTGCTATATATGCTATAGCAACTGCTGTGGAGATCCTCTTCCACAACGACGTTCCCGCCTGCAGCTACAACTATGAACTAATGAGGGAACATCTCATAAAGTGCCTAGAAGCTGGAAGCTTTACACCGTTTCCAAAGACTAGGAAGAGGAAGCGTCGTGAAGAGCATGGTAGTAGCAAAAGGAGGAGACTTAGTCCAGCATGCCTAGAGACTGGTATAGTTACACCATTACCAAAACCTATGAAGAGAAAACGGTGTGAGGAATATGGCAGTAACAAAAGGAGGAGACTTAGTCCAGATTGTTAGATACAGGGTCACATAAAATCCCAGTTGAAGCTGTGATTGGCCGACCCCCTACAGACATGCCTAGAGACTGGATGCCTAGAAACTGGTATAGTTACACCATTACCAAAACCTATGAAGAGAAAACGGTGTGAGGAATATGGCAGTAACAAAAGGAGGAGACTTAATCCAGATTGTTAGATACAGGGTCACATAAAATACCAGTTGAAGCTGTGATTGGCCGACCCTCTACAGACATGCCCACCTGCCCGCATGCTGCCATGCTGCTAAGTTACCAAGCCCGGCAGATGACTACACGCTGCACCAGTGCCGAACTTCCGGCTAAACCAGGCATGACACAAGCCTGGAGGGCACCCCTTCGTACTACAGACCCTATTGCCACTACAATGGACACCGCTGCTGTCCAGAATAAAGAAGCAGGATCAGATGGAGACAGACATCCGGCAGCTTAGCCGCCTGTCTCAGCACAGTGAATGAGACACAGACAGTGCTCACTTAGGGCTCTATTTACTACAATCCGCATTTTGGATGCAGATTGTAGTGTGATATTACAGGGATCTACTAAAAATCCCTTGCAGGGACAGAGCTTGCGATAAAGCTCTGTCTCTGCGAATCCCCTCCGCACACTTATCAAGGTATTTTCTCCAAAAATACAGTGACAAGTGCCCGCGCATGCGCCGACCAGCCGTTGCTAAGCCCCGCCTCCCGTCACTAAGCCCCGCCCCCTGTGATCACGACCCCCCTCCCCTTTTTTTACTATTTTTTTTTTACAGTGTATCAGCATGTGGTCTGTTTAGACCACACAGCTGATCACTGGGGCCGGCTCCGGGCTCTGCTCTGCCTGTTAGAGCAGAGCAGGCGTCCGGTGACCAGGGGAGACCCTGGATAGCGCCACCTCCAGGTGGAGTTATTATCACAGGGCTTCCCCAGGTATTTTTTCACAATTTATTTTTAGGAACTTGCATACAGATCGCATTTCCCATTATAATTATGGGAAATGCGATCTGCTTACTAAAAATAAGTGATAATTAGGGCTTGGAGTAGAATTTTATGAATTCTACTTCAATTGCCCTTTAGTATATTTATGTGATACTAAAATAATGTGAAAAGGGTGTGAACACCCTTTTTCACTTTATTTTAGTAAAAATAATGTTAATAAATAGAGCCCTTACACTGCTGTGTCCATCCAGGGGCTGCTGGTCCATCCAGGACAAGGGCTGCTGTGTCCATCCAGGACAAGGGCAGCTGTGTCCATCCATGGCAGGGGCTACTGTGTCCGTCCAGGGGTGCTCTCTCCATCCAAGGGTGCCCAGTGTATAAAAAAAAAAGCTATTGATTATATATTTAATAAAAAAATAATATATATATTTTTTGTGCTGTACCCTATATTATTATTTTTTTTACTGTGACACTGCCTGTCAGACCGCAGTGTAATATTCCTACATGTATTGTTTGTGACACTGTAAGTGGAAAATGCAGTGTATTCGTAAAAAATATTGTGACACTAAGTGGAAAACGCAGTGTATTCATAAAAAATATTTACACTCTTAGTGGAAACGCAGTGTAATTGTAAAAATATTGTGAAACTAAGTGGAAAACGCAATGTATTCATAAAAAATATTTACACTGTTAGTGGAAACGCAGTGTATCCGTAAAAAATATTATGACACTGTACGTGGAAAACGCAGTGTATTCGTGAAAAATATTGACACTATTAGTGGAAAGGCAGTGTATTTGTAAAAAATATTGTGACACTGTTAGTAGCACAGTGTGTTATGTTTTTCTTATTCATAAAAAATCTTGTGACACTGTAGGTCATTGATACCACAGTGTAATATTTTAAATTGGTACAAATTGACGTGTGTGGTGTACCCCACTTCATTCATGTTTGTTAATATGGAGAATGATCAGTTGAGAGGAGAGCAGGAACCACATACTAGTGGTGGAGCTGCTGCCAGTGCCACCAGTCATGACGATACTAGTCCATCTAGATCATCTACTAAAGACGATGCCCAAGGGCATACAGGGCTTAAGTCAGGGCATCTAACTAAAATCAAGCAAGCAATGTTTTACAGTGTTAAAAAAAAATGAAAAGCTAAAGGTGCCCACACACATAGTGATATTTTACACGATCTGGACGATTCCGACAAATCGTGACGACAGATCGTGTAAAATATGGCCAAATCGTGAGAAAATCGTGAGTCCCCACTCACGATGCGATGCGCGTCCCCGCTGGTCGCACATCGCATCGTCAGATCTGCCGTGCAGTAGGGCAGATCTGACAATCTGGGACACAGGACCTCATTCAGAGTCGGTCGTTGCGGTCGCACGGTCGTAGGGGAAAGGGGCCGGATATGCAAATGAAGCGATCACAAGTTGCAGACCTAAGATGAGATCGTTAGCTGAACGACCGAGGGTAAGAAGCGGTCGTAAGACTAAATCACGCCCCCTTCTCATTCACCACACACATCATCTCCTGGGATATAAGGATTAATCGCGACCATCGGAACTGGTCGTAGAGCTTAAGGTTGACCATACCGTCTCTTAAGCACTACGGTCAAGTCAGTGTACAATCCTCCCATGTCACGTGTGCCATGACACTACTTTGTTAATTATGCACTCCCATTAAACGCCGTTCGCATAATTAGGCACGCCTGCGTTCGGATCTCCACTCCCCCGTTTTCAAGCACCTTCCCCTGTTACCACCCACAAACGCCTCATTCTGTCACTCAAACTACCGACCTGGCTGTGTTCAAGGAGAGAGAAATTTCTGATCATAGCAGCTAGTTTGCGCACGCGCATTGCGAACTTTACGCATGCGCAGTTTAGCGAACATCGGCTGTGTACGACCGTGCGGCCGCAACGACCGACTCTGAATGAGGTCCTCAATGCACTGGGAAAAAAAAAGTTAAGATGCACGATAGATCTTAAGTCATATTGGATGCTTTTTACTCCAAATCGTGTGTAGGAGCTGCCGGGGAGCTGCCGGGGGGGAGTTCAGGGGAAATCGCACACATCGTGGGATCGTGTGCAGATTGGTATGTGTGTGGGCACCTTAAGTTAGCTGCAGAGAAACAAAAAATTTGCAATATGCCATTTACTACACGAAGTGGCAAGGAAAGGATAAGGCCTTGGCCTTTATTTATGACTGGTGGTTCTGCATCTTATGATGATGTAAGCCCTTCTCCCTGTAGAAGTGTAAAAAAATGAAAATTGCTAAGGCACATGAACCAACTGTGTGCTCAGAAAAGTCACAGATCCCTGAGGAGAGTCCAAATGTGTCCGCGGTTGCCATGTGTAAGCCTGACCTTTCTAATACTGTACTTGAAGAAGATCCTCCTTCCACCATTTGTGTGCCCTCTGCAAATGTGGGGATGAGCAGCACAAGTCAACATGCTGACGTAGAAATCGAGGTTGCTTCTGTGGAATTGCACCAGGAGGATGAGGAGGATATTTCTGTAGTTGGTGCTAACAAGGATGATGAGGATGTTGATGATGATGAGGATGTTGATGCCGAGGATTTTGTTTGTGTAAATCAGGCAACAGTTATTGCCCACGGTAGGAAAAGCCCATTGTTGTCATGCCGGGGCAAAAGGCAAAAAAATACACTTCTCTTGTGTGGAATTATTTCCACCCAAATCCGGTCAAGCCATCTGTAAAGTTTGCCAAGCAAGAGTGAGTAGAGTTAAGGACCTTAACCATCTAGGAACCTCCTCCCTGTTACGTCACTTGCAGCGAATTCATCAAATTGAAAAGTGTTTTTCAAATGTAGAAACTTTGGCTAAAATATACGTAACAATCAGTCCAGTGTCACTTAGCTGCTCCCTTCTCTGTTAGATCCAAGCACCTGCAATATCCACCACCAAAACCTGCATCATCATCAACATCCTCAATCGTGATCGGAAGTAGTCCTGCATCCAATTTCATAAGAATAACTGACTCTTCTCCTATCCGTGATTTCTCAGAAGGATCCTTGAGTGCTACGCCTGTTGCTGCTGCTGTGAGTGGATCTTCATCCCAGAAGGGGACCAGGAATTAGACTACTTTTAGTAGTTTAACAAAACAATTGACTGTCAAACAATCCTTTGCAATGGGGAACAAGTTTGACAGCAGACACCCAGTTGCACAGCGGATTACTGACACCATATCAACTATGCTGGTATTAGATGTGCGTCCAGTATCCGCCATTAATGCAGTGGGTTTTAGACAGTTAATTGAGGTCCTGTGTCCCCGCTACCATGTCCCTTCTAGTTTCCACTTCACTAAAATAGCAATTCCCAGTCTGTACAAGGACATTAAAAAAAACCTAATTAGTGTCCTCCAAAATGCAGTTGTGCCCACTGTCCACTTAACCACAGATATGTGGACAAGTGGGACAGGGCAAACTAAAGATTACATGAATGACAGCCCACTGGGTAGGTGTATTGCCTCCAACAGTTCAAACAGCAGCAGCATCTAACAAATGCCAGCTCAATCAGAGGCAGGCTACTCTGTATAACACTGGTTTCACTAATAGCATACCACTGAGAACCTCTTAGAAAAACTCAGGGAAATCATTGCAAAATGACTTACCCCACTTGGACTCTCCTCGGGATTTGTGATTTCTGACAATGCCACCAATATTGTACGAGCCTTACATGTGGGCAAATTCAAACACATCCTATGTTTTGCTCACACAATTAATTTGGTGGGGCAAATTTTTTTTAAAATGACAGGGGCGTGCAGGAGATGCTCTCGGTGGCCTGAAAGATTTCGGGACATTTTCGACATTCAGCAACTGTGTGTCTAAGATTGCAGCACCAGCAAGTACTGTTAAATTTGCCCTGCCTTCAGCTGAAGCAAGAGGTAGTAACTAGGTAGAATTTTACCCTCTATATAATTCAGCGGATGGAGGAGCAGCAAAAGGCCATCCAAGGCTACACAATGGCCTATGACATAGGGAAAGGAGCAGGAATGCACCTTAGTCAAGCACAGTGGAGAATAATTTCCGTGTTGTGCAAGGTTCTCAAACCCTTTGAACTTGCCACATGTGAAGTTAGTTCAGACACTGCTACCTTGAGTCAGGTCATTCCCCTAATTAGACTTTTGCAAAAGCAGCTGGAAAAACTGAAGGAGGAGCTGAAACAGAGTGATTCCGCTAAGTATGTCGGATGTGTAGATCAAGCCCTTCATTCGCCTAGCCAGGATCCAAGGGTCGTCAATCTCTTGAAATCAGATCACTATATTTTGGCGACCATACTTGATACATACCTTGTGTCTTTCTTTTCGACGGACATAAATCTGAAAAGATGCAAAGAGCTGTTGGTGAAAAAATTGTCAGCTCAAGAGGCATGTGACACGGCAGCATCTTCTTCAGTTTCTGCAGCTGCCAGGAGAAAACTACATTTTCCTAAGAGACCCACTGCTGGTGGTGATGCAGATCAGTCAGCAAAACCTAATGACATCTGGTTGGGTCTGAAAGAACTGCCTACAATTAGTGACATGTGTGCCGTGACTTTGTCTGATACGGTCACCATTCAGAGAATGGTGGATGATTATTTTAGGGATAGCATCCAAATAGGCATGTCAGACAGTCCATTTCACTACTGGCAGGAAAAAGAGGCAATTTGGAGTCACTTACACAAACTAGCTTTGCTTTGCTTAAGTTCCCCACACTCCAGAATGTACTCTGAAAGAGTTTTCAGCGTAGCCAGGAACCTTGTCATAAAAGGTAACTTCCCTAAAATGTGGAAAAGATGATGTTCATCAAAATGAATTACAAATTCCATGAGGAAGTCCTGTCCCATCAATTAAGTCAAAAAATTACAGAAACGTTTGTAATGGTGGATTCCAGCGGGGACGAATTAATATTGTGTGAAGAATAGGATGTACACACGGATGGGGATGATGATGATGACAACATCTGATCTTACCTATGTTGTAAAGCCAGTTTGTGTGTGGGATCATTGCCACCAATGTCCACTGCGCATTGGCAGCTTGTTTTGTGGGGATCCAAACAAACCAATCATTTCAGCCACAAGTGGCAGTCCCTGTTGCTGAAGTGATTGGTTTGTTAAACTGTGAATGTCCTGTTTCATATATACAACATAAGGGTATAAGGCTTTGTGAAAATATGCAAATGTCGCAGTCGCCTGGAGATGTATTGAGATGCCCACCTGCGGCTTGGCAAATCCAAGCATCTGCGTAAATGTTGCAGCATCTGCATACACAGACACAGCATCAATCACAAATCATGTGATTGTCACCGTCCTGAGTGAGTCTATGGTCCTGCAGAATGGCTGCACCACTCAGAGCCATTTTCCTTGTGTTCGGGGTCCCAGTTGCAGGGTGTGACTTGCTCCTGACACAGTCACATGCCTGTGTTCTTTGTTGCCACTCTCAGTTACCTCCCCCAAACGCTCCTTGACTGTCAATCACACTGAGAGCAAATAGTCACTGCGAGCGACTAAGGTAATGGTTCTTGACGCATGCACTGTGCGACTTAGACACTTGCACGGTTTACTGATTATCACTTAACTCCGTTTATACCGGTATAGCATAAACTCTTCTGAATCAGGCCCAAGGAACCAGTAATTGTTTATTAAACAGTAGTAATATCATGGCTTTGGAAATCTAGGTCTGCAGGAGCAGGAATACAGTATACTGTAGCTGGGAAATTGGGGTGTGAGGTCTTGTCAGTTGTGATTGGTTGTATGCTGACCTATCAGGAAGCTGGAGTATTGCTGGTCTGAATGATGGGGCTATCTGTAGTAATGTCCTGACAAAAGCAGAACAGAACATAGGGCTACAATAATTGGATCCTGATGTGTTCCTACAAGATCCCAGTTTGGGGTAGATGGCTGAAATACAAAGTTCAGTGGCAAATGTGAATAAAGGTATTAAATTGTCACTATGTTGTAGCTCTTTCATTATTTTTCATATTCATTCCAGAGTAAAGTATGTATGTGGTAACTAATGGTATTTGTATATTCACATTTCTTCTTATAGAAAGGTTTAATGATGCTGTCTCCATGCTGCAATGAGATACTTATTGATTGTCTGCTGCTGGCATCTGGAGTTCACAAAAACATGAAGCAGATTTCTAGATCCTAATAATATCAGTGTCAGAGGATTTAGCATTAGTGTAAGAACGTGGTGCTGAAAAAAATTGGAATTCATAAAACGATATTTTTGTCCACAATTTTCTATAAAATCCCCTGAAAATAACAAAATGAACATAATAAACAAATGTATTTACCTTCTTACATCATCTTTTGAAACATCTGACTTATTTTGGGGGAATCTATAGTGGAAATACTTATTATCTATGGGCAGACTAGGAGTGTCACCACCAGTATTTCGCGGTCCTTACCAGTGAGGGCGCTGTGGCACGGCCCTTCTGTCGGGGGAGCTGGCATGTGGAGACTGGCATTGGCTGTACGCAGAGGTCTGCCAGCATTGGGCCATCCTGGCAAGGGTAAGTCTAGCGGCTTCTCTGCGTCACAGGTGTCTGGGCGTCACCATGTTGTCTTTGGCCATGTGACATAGCAGGCCAATCGTCTGTAGGTCACCTGCTCTCTCTGGCCTATCATGTTCCGCTGCTGGGTACTTAAGTGTGTTTGGAGCTCCCTGTAGTTGCCAGTACAACGTGTTCACAGCGTAGCTGTGAGAGAGAGTTCTCTGTGCTCCTGTACCCTAGACTTGTGTTCCGGTGCTTGTCCTAACTCCTTGTCAGCCTCTGGCTCCCTGCATAGCCTACACCGCTCTGCCCTGCCTTGTACTCCGCTGAGATCAGCCCTGCACCTTCCACCAGACCCACTCCTGCCTGAACCTGTCTCCTCAGTTAACCCATTACTGAGCAGCCATTATCACAGCATTTCCGGATTTCCCTTGCAGCCATCATCACAGCATTTCCGGATTTCCCTTTCAGCCATCATCACAGCATTTCCGGATTTCCCTTTCAGCCATCATCACAGCATTACCGGATATCCCCTTCAGCCACTATTCAGCAAACCAGGATATCCACGTCACTCTCACAGTCTATCTGGATTCATCTCTGTCACTGATCTGGACATTCGTTTACTCCCAGTCACTACAGTTCCCTCTGGTCACATATATTAGTTTGTTATTACTGGACTTTAGTTTATCTGATTATTCATGTCTACCAACATTCACATTAAACAACCACCTTTCAGTTTAATCCTGTTCCTGTGTCTGCTCCTGTTTCTACCCCGGGTCCACAACAAACACAGGGCCTGATGCAGACCCGGACGCTCGTAGCTGCCGATGGTTCTCATTGTGTGCATGTGTATACATCGCAGCGCGCGTGTGCGAACCACTGCGAAAGATCGGCAAGCGTTCGCTCGCTCAGCATAGCCAGCCCATCTGAATGAGTGGTAGGAGAGGGCGTTTATGGGTGGTAACAGGGGCAGGCCGCTACAAACGGGGGAGTGGAGGTGCGAACGCAGGCGTGTCTGACTGTCTTAACGCCGTTTCAGAGGCGTGCATAATTAACAGGCAGCGTCATAGTACACGTCACCTGGTAGGTTTATACACTGAAGTGATCGCAGGGCTTGGGGCAGGGTATAGTCAACCTCAGGCGCTGCGATCGCATCCGATGGTGCTCGATGTACCGATGTTTTCGTACACTTCCAGGAGACGATGTGCACAAGTGGGCGTCTTAAGACAGGCTGGTGGGCATCTGCATACACATAGTGATCGCACGTCAAGACATAGTGGGTGTGCTAATGCCTTGCCGTGCGATCGCCTGCCTTGCTGGGTGTGTGCCGGATTTGCATATGCTGGGTGTGAGCGTACGGATGGCACCGGCCGCACTACCCTAGCTAGGGCCCTGTGGCCAGCACCCCCCCCCTCCCCCCTGTGCATGTGATGTCATGAAGCTACACAACAAGCACCAGAGGAGCACTGGGGGCAGGAATATGGGTGCCAAGGATATGCAGCAGGGTCTCCAGGCAACTCGCAAAGGAGAAAAAGAATGGCAGGCTCTCTCCAGTGTGTCATCGCTGACGTGACCGTGCTGTCCACTTGGCCTTGCATCCTGGGCAGTGACACTAGTTGCATATCCCTTGTTTTAATAGGGTGAAAATATGATAAATAATGAAGGAAAAATAACTCTTTCTCTACTTCTGCAGTCTTCCTCTTCTTTTACCAGTTACAGGCGCTGAGCATACACTTAACTCATGTGAGCTCTTACACGTCACCACATTACTTACAGCTGTCACTCATTGTCGCTCTCCTGCTTTCCACATAAGCCTTTATATATCGCTGCCGCTCTTTGCTCCCATTCACCTTGAAAGGCTAGAAACATACGCCTGGACAGATGAAATGGGTCAGGAGCAAAGAATTATATGATATTATGAGACCACTGCTGAGTACTACTGCTACAAATTGTTTAAATTGCTATACTAACAAGCTGCAAACAACATTGAAACCAGCAAGTATTGTCAGTCTGCAAAGCAAGCGGAAGTATTGTGATGCTATCAAGGAGGAAATAGTCATCAGGATACGGGCAGGGCCGGATTAAGGTTTGAGGGGGCCCTGGGGCAACAACTTTGTGGGGGCCCCTATCAATATCATTGTATATATTTATATATACACATACACCACACACATATATTTATATACTTACACATACATACATACATTCACACAGAAAAACACATATATACATCACACATGCATGTGTCACACATACTGTACATTACACACTAACATACATACATACACAGTCACACACAAGTCACACACACACACTTACCTTGCACCATCTGCACTGCATGTTATGGATGGGGAGGGGACCTGGCAGGAAGGCACCATGTTATTAAGCTCCGCCCCCCTCGCGTCTTGGCCGCGATTCGCGGGTCAATCGGAAAGGGGCGGAGCCAAATGACACAATTGTAATGGAAATGCATCATACTGGCTCCGCCTCCAGCCGATTGACCAGCGAATCGCTGAATTTTGCCGTGAGGTGGGCGGGGCTTAATAACGGTGCCTGCTCTTGTGCAGCTTCTGCTGTTGTGTGGGGGCCCTTTAGGTGTGGGGGCCCCGGGACGACCGCCCCTGTCACTCCCCCTGTAATCCGGCCCTGGATACGGGGCCCATGTCTGCTGAGCAGCGGTGTGTGCTATCACCAGAGTTCATCTCCGTCAGCCCCTCTCGTGCTGGGACTTGCAACAACTCCTCTCTCACAGTGGTGAGTCTGCTTAGCAGCGGTGTGGAGGCCCCGGAGCACCTTCAAAGTCAAACACTGGAATAACTGCTCCGCTGACAACTATCTATAATTCCTCCCCTTCCAGTGAGTATTTGTTTTTATAAGAACACACAATAAGCAATTTCGGAGATCGGTGCCTATTTAAAATGAATACAAGAGAGGCGAAACATAGTCTAGAAGTCTCTAAACACAAATACCACCGCTGGGGCAACAAGTTGGGCCACCTTTTAGCAAATATAGCCAAATCTCGAAAGTCTAGAAATCATATTACAGCAGTGCTTCACCCCGTCACTAGATCTACAATTACTGATTCAAAGGACATCCTGTCACTTTTCACTAATTATTACTCTACTCTATATTCCCCCCAGCCACTCGATGTGTAAGGACAAAGGCTACTATTAGATGAGGCCCGTCTCCCTACACTTACTCAAGACCAATGCGACATTCTAGACTCACACATTACTGATCAGGAACTTCGAGACACCATAAGAGCCTCGCCTGCTCATAAAGCACCCGGTCCAGATGGTTACTCCGGTGACTATTATAAAATTCTTCAAGAAGATTTCTCTCCACTTCTCCTGGACCTATTTCGAGATATACATCGCCATTCTCCTTCACTTCCCTATTTTAACTCCTCACATACGATTCTTCTGCCCAAACCAGAGAAAGACCCTCTTTTACTAGGTTCATATCGCCCTATAACGCTGCTGAATTTGGACTTTAAACTTCTTGCCAAAATCATGGCTACGCGCTTGCAACAAATTTTACCGTCCCTTTTAACTGACCACTAATTAGGGTTTGTGTCCGGTAGGCACTCGGTTAAGGGTTTTCGCACCGCTTTGGCCGCTATAATCGCCTCCTGAGGAGACTCACAAGCTCAGAATTTGCTTCTTAGTCTTGATACGTGTCACGCTGGGTGGCGGGTTTTGGAAAGCCGAGGTCTGAGGCTGTGGGAGGAGGCGAAGGCGAGGGGCCTGGACGTATGATCTCCGCATCCACAAGTCTTGGTCGTTGGCTAGACCTAGTCATCAATTGACTGCTGACAGGACTGTAAAGCAGTCCTAAACTCCAAGGAAATATCTTCTTTAAAGGACGCCAAAAGCTGTTTCATGGACCCACTGTTAAAGGATCCCCATCACCAGGGGTAGCGACAGGAGATAAGGCATCAGCGGCAATCGGGGATGACTGTGTTAAAGACATTGGTCCTTTAACCTTGGTGTCACGAGACGCAGCTTCCATAGCACCTCGAGCAGGTGAGCGTTGCTTAAAGAAGCTCACAGGAGGCACCACACTGGACGCACGCTGACGTTTAGGCCCCATTGATGAATAGGGAGTAAAATAGATTAGAGAACACCTGAAGACCAATGAGACGGCTTGATAATACAACAAATCCACAGATCTTAAATAGTGTCAGAACATATAGGAGTGGTGAAAGAAAGTCATATCTTGTTAATCACTGGCCATAATGATAGATAATATAGGATCAAGCAACTCTGTGAAGTATACTCTCCAACTGGGAAAATGTAATACCAAAGCTGCTATAGACAGGCAGAGCAAATGTGCAGGAAATATTACTTAAGCAGATGTACAGGCACTCTTATTTCCAGTGCTGCAGCAGAGCTTGTCATGCCTCCTTCAAGATGGTGGTTGCTCAATCCTCTGAAGCTCCACTTATTACAGGGACCCACAGGGCATCACTGGGCCCAGTATCAAGATGCAGGGGAGACAAAGGGTTACCTGCAGTCCAGCACGGCAAGAGGGAGAGCCGCCGATCAGCCGCGATCGCTCCTGTGCAGAATGCGACTACCGCCCGGCCTCTAACTTTAGTCCCCGGCTTCAGAGCAGGAGCAGGCCCCGACGCTGGAACTCTGTCTCCCGCAGCGGCTCCGGCCTCCAGACGTTCACCGAGTGAGGAGGATGTTAGGAGCCCTGGAGCCCGATGAAGGACCAAGGTAGGTTATTTGGGGCCCCAAAATGTTCCAGCGGAGTAGGAGCTATCGGTGCCCACGTCCTACTCGGCCACTAGTTAAGCCACGCCCCCTAACTTTCACTTTTTAATACTTTGTTGCAAATCCTTTGCAGGCAATTACAGCCTGAAGTTTGGAATGCATAGACATCACCAGACGCTGGGTTTCATCCCTGGTGATGCTCTGCCTAGCCTCTACTGCAAATGTCTTCAGTTCCTGCTTGTTCTTGGGGCATTTTCCCTTCAGTTTTCTCTTCATCAAGTGAAATGCATGCTCAATCGGATTCAGGTCAGGGGACTGACTTGGCCATTGCATAACATTCCACTTTTTAGCCTTAAAAAACTCTTTGGTTGCTTTTCTAGTATGCTTCGGGTCATTGTCCATCCGCACTGTGAAGCGCCGTCCAATGAGTTCTGAAGCATTTGACTGAATATGAGCATATAATGCTGCTTTTGTCAGCAGTCACATCATCAATAAATACAAGGGAACTAGTTCCATTGGCAGCCATACATGCCCACGCCATGACACTACCACCACCATGCTTCACTGATGAGGTGCTATGTTTTGAATCATGAGCAGTTCCTTTCCTTCTCCATACTCTTCTCTTCCCATCACTCTGGTACACGTTGATCTTTGTCTTATCTGTCCATAGGATGTTGTTCCAGAACTGTAATGGCTTTTTTAGATGTTGTTTGGCAAACTCTAATCTGGTCTTCCTGTTTTTGTGGCTCACCAATGGTTTATATCTTGTGGTGAACTCTCTATATTCACTCTTGTGAAGTCTTCTCCTGATTGTTGACTTTGACACATATACACCTACCTCCTGGAGAGTGTTCTTGATTTGACCAACTGTTGTGAAGGGGTTTTTCTTCACCAGGGAAATAATTCTTCTGTCATCCACCACAGTTGTTTTTCGTGGTCTTCCGGGTCTTTTGGTGTTGCTGAGCTCTCCGGTGCTTTCTTTCTTTTTAAGAATGTTCCAAACAGTTGATTTGGCCACACCTAATGTTTTTGCTATCTCTCTGATGGGTTTGTTTTGATTTTTCAGCCTAATAATGGCATGCTTCACTGATAGTGACAGCTCTTTGGATCTCATATTGAGAGTCGACAGCAACTGATTCCAAATGCAAATGTCACACCTAGAATCAACTCCAGACCTTTTACCTGCTTAATTGATAATGAAATAACGAGGGAATAGCCCACACCTGTCCATGAAATACAGTCAGGTGCATAAATATTGGGACATTGACAGAATTTTCATATTTTGGCCTCTATTCACCACCACAATGGCTTTGAAATGAAACAAACAAGATGTGCTTTAACTGCAGACTTTCAGATTTAATTTGAGGGTAATTACATCCAAATCAGGTGAACGGTGTAGGAATTACTACGGTTTCTATATGTGCCTCCCACTTTTTAAGGGGCCAAAAATATTGGGACTATCAACTCAAAAGCTATTTCATGGACAGGTGTGGGTACACCTTAAAGCACATCTTGTTTGTTTCATTTCAAAGCCATTGTGGTGGTGAATAGAGGCCAAAATATGAAAATTCTGTCAATGTCCCAATATTTATGCACCTGAATTATATATATATATATAATATTCCGAACCGCCAGAATCCCGAATGTCCGTGGCTGGGTAAGTATTGTCATGCCCCCGGGGAATGGGGGGGTTAGGTTTAGGCATCCATGGGGGGAAATTAGAGTTATGCACCCTCCCTGGGAGTGTTAGGGTTAGCCTGCGGAGAGGGGGGTTACGGTTAGGCACCATTGGGAGGGGTTAGGATTAGGCACCCCCAGACGACTTAGTTTTAGGGTGCAGGGAGGGGGGGTTAGTTGTTAGGCACCACCGGTGGGAGGTTAGGGTAAGGCACCACAAAGGGAGGGTTAGGGGGGGGGAGAGGGGAGGGTTATAGTACTTACCTCCCCTCATCGGGATCTCCTCCTTCGATACCATTCCACGTGAATCTGTTGCCCTGCTTGTACTCTATGCTGGTCTTGAGAATGATTAATAGAAGTGAAGGTTCTGGTTTTGATGTGGGCCCGGGGTGGTAATAGGAGCAGACACTGAAGCAGATTTAAAAATAAACGTGGAGTTTTTAATGAGTGGCTTAACAGACATGGGTGTGGCAAACAAAAAGTTCGGGTACAGCACTAAAGTGCACTTGGGGAACTGTAGTGAAGCAATGGGAAAAAGTCCATGTAGTGATACCAGAAGGCAGTCCAGTATTCCAGGTTGTGAGGCTGAAAAGGTGCAGGCTAGAAGCAGTAAAATCCGGAGGGGTTCAAGTGGAGGCGAGGTGCAGGGTAACAGCAGACTCAAGAGCTCAGGCAATGGGAGAGGCGATAGGAGGAGGCAGTGGGAGAAGGCAGGGGATATCCAGCAGGGTAAGGAGCAGGTTAGGTGAAGCAGGCTTAGGCAGAGATCCAACAGCAGGCGGACAAGATCAGGAACTCTCTCTCAGCTTGCACTGAGAAACACGTTGCACTGGCAATGCAAGGGAGCTCTGAACTCCCCTTTATACCCAGTGCCCAGCCGTGAGTGGTCAGAGAGTGAGCATGTGACACACCAGGATTGGGGAACTAGGTCACAATATCCGAAAGCAAGATGGCGGCGCCCATACCGGAGCGGAACGGAAGCACCGTCAGGCCTAACCAGCACAGAGTGACAATATGCCCATACAGGACCAAGCACAGCCAATGCTCCCCGCCAGGCACCAGCACCACCGCCAGACGCCCCCCGCCATAGCATCCTCACAGGTAACACCCGCTGACCATCATGCCGAGAAACCCTGGTCGTGACAGGGGAGGAGGGAATGAATGTGGCTGACAGACGGGCCCGGCTAAGACATACATGTGCTGGGGGGAAAGAGGCTCCCACACATTGGGGCTAGGGCACACAGGAGCTGGAATACAGGGCTGGGGCACACAGGTGCCGGGGGAATGAGGCTAACACACATTTGGGATGAGACCCACCCTGGGGCTGGGGAATGGGTTTGAGACGCACACTGGGCCTGGGGGACATGGCGCTGACACACACTGGGGCTGGGGGACATGGCGCTGAGACACACACTGGGGCTGGGGGACATGGCGCTGACACACACTGGGGCTGGGGGACATGGCGCTGACACACACTGGGGCTGGGGGACATGGCGCTGACACACACTGGGGCTGGGGGGATGAGGCTGACACTCGCACTGAGACACAGGCTGGGGTAGGGTAATGGGGCTGAGGGACACACACTGGGTCTTGGGAATGAAGCTGAGAGTTACAGGTGGGCTTGGGTATGGAGAGATGCAGGGGATCCTGGAAAAAGACATGGAGGCCCGGAGATGGAGATTCACAGAGAGCCTGGAGAACCACAGGGGGACCTGAGGATAGAGAGACGTAAGGTGGTCTGGAGTAACACTGGGGCCTGGAAAGACACAGAAATAGTTTGATCAGGGAAATTCACATTTTGCCCTGTACAAAAACTTCTGTTACTCTACATTATCTGGTTATGATGATGACATTGGTTATATTTCTACGTAAACAGGCATCTTCCAGACAGTGTGACCTACATGAATAGTGAATACCGGCTGAAGACGCTGCCCAGTGAGGCTCTAATTCCTCAGATGCTCCCCGTTGCAGAGAACCCGCCATATAGGTCAGAAAAAAGACTTCCAAACTGACTGGCCTGTACCTAGTGCAGGGATGGACGGTGCATCATTCACCAAGATTTCTGTTGCTGACCCTTCTCCACTCAGTGGCTTACAAAAGCCCCTCCAGGCCCCAAGAGTAGGGAGTATTCTGCCCTCCTCCACAGACCCAGCCCCCACAATAGACCCGCCCCCATAAGGGCTGCTTCCAGACATTTCCCGGGCTGGTTTTCCATCCCAATCCGCCCCTGGGTGTGACCCGAGTCAGAATTTGGCATGAAGAGCCCAATGTGGTTTGAATTCTAGGGTACCAGGACTTGTGTCACAGGAAGTGGCAGCATACTGCTAAAGGGAAAGTGGTCGCCCTGTGGAGGAAGCAATATCATCCCACGCAGTACAGGGCTAGTGTCTAACAACTGTGCAGCACATGGATATACTACATATTCATTACAGCGGGCCTGGATCAATGTCAGGAGCCACAGAGTTTGGAATGTAATATTTGTTATGCAGTGTACCAACAAGAAATATGGGTAACCTGTGTGGTTAGACAAATGAGACAGAACCAGAGTCTTTCTCACCATATAACCAGCATCACCTTCATACATATTATACTAGATTCACCAAAGAATACTAGCACCAGTGACTACACATATAGTATACTTATACCAAAGTATACTAGCACAAGTCCCCACACATACAGGCCACCTGAAATAGGCATCCATTTGGCAAATGCACTACTAGGAATAAGATGCAATTCTGGCAACATGTCCACAGCACTGCCATTACACTACCTCAAGAAGGTAGTCTTCCATGTATCGAACCAGAAACAATCATTTCATAAATAAAGATACATCTGACTGAAAAAGATATGCACAGATCCATATCTTCAGTATAAAACATGCACAGATCCATATCTTCAGTATAAAACATGCACAGATCCATATCATCAGTATAAAACATGCACAGATCCATATCTTCAGTATAAGACATGCATAGATCCATATCTTCAGTATAAAACATGCACAGATCCATATCTTCAGTATAAAACATGCATAGATCCATATCTTCAGTATACAACATGCACAGATCCATATCTTCAGTATAAAACATGCACAGATCCATATCTTCAGTATACAACATGCACAGATCCATATCTTCAGTATACAACATGCACAGATCCATATCTTCAGTATAAAACATGCACAGATCCATATCTTCAGTATACAACATGCACAGATCCATATCTTCAGTATACAACATGCACAGATCCATATCTTCAGTATAAAACATGCACAGATCCATATCTTCAGTATAAAACATGCACAGATCCATATCTTCAGTATACAACATGCACAGATCCATATCTTCAGTATAAAACATGCACAGATCCATATCATCAGTATAAAACATGCACAGATCCGTATCATCAGTATAAAACATGCACAGATCCGTATCATCAGTATAAAACATGCATAGATCCATATCATCAGTATAAAACATGCACAGATCCATATCTTCAGTATAAACCATGCACAGATCCATATCTTCAGTATAAACCATGCACAGATCCGTATCATCAGTATAAACCATGCACAGATCCGTATCATCAGTATAAACCATGCACAGATCCGTATCATCAGTATAAAACATGCACAGATCCATATCTTCAGTATAAAACATGCACAGATCCATATCTTCAGTATAAAACATGCACAGATCCATATCTTCAGTATAAAACATGCACAGATCCATATCTTCAGTATAAAACATGCACAGATCCGTATCATCAGTATAAGACATGCACAGATCCATATCTTCAGTATAAAACATGCACAGATCCGTATCATCAGTATAAAACATGCACAGATCCATATCTTCAGTATAAAACATGCACAGATCCATATCTTCAGTATAAAACATGCACAGATCCATATCTTCAGTATAAAACATGCACAGATCCATATCTTCAGTATAAAACATGCACAGATCCATATCATCAGTATAAAACATGCACAGATCCATATCTTCAGTATAAGACATGCACAGATCCATATCTTCAGTATAAACCATGCACAGATCCATATCTTCAGTATAAAACATGCACAGATCCGTATCTTCAGTATAAACCATGCACAGATCCATATCATCAGTATAAAACATGCACAGATCCGTATCTTCAGTATAAAACATGCACAGATCCATATCATCAGTATAAAACATGCACAGATCCATATCTTCAGTATAAAACATGCACAGATCCATATCTTCAGTATAAAACATGCACAGATCCATATCTTCAGTATAAAACATGCACAGATCCATATCATCAGTATAAAACATGCACAGATCCGTATCATCAGTATAAAACATGCACAGATCCATATCTTCAGTATAAGACATGCACAGATCCATATCTTCAGTATAAAACATGCACAGATCCATATCTTCAGTATAAAACATGCACAGATCCATATCTTCAGTATAAAACATGCATAGATCCATATCTTCAGTATAAAACATGCACAGATCCGTATCATCAGTATAAGACATGCACAGATCCATATCTTCAGTATAAAACATGCACAGATCCGTATCATCAGTATAAAACATGCACAGATCCATATCATCAGTATAAAACATGCACAGATCCATATCTTCAGTATAAAACATGCACAGATCCATATCTTCAGTATAAAACATGCACAGATCCATATCATCAGTATAAAACATGCACAGATCCATATCTTCAGTATAAAACATGCATAGATCCATATCTTCAGTATAAAACATGCACAGATCCATATCATCAGTATAAAACATGCACAGATCCATATCTTCAGTATAAAACATGCACAGATCCATATCTTCAGTATAAAATGCACAGATCCATATCATCAGTATAAAACATGCACAGATCCATATCTTCAGTATAAAACATGCACAGATCCATATCTTCAGTATAAAATGCACAGATCCATATCTTCAGTATAAAACATGCACAGATCCATATCTTCAGTATAAAACATGCACAGATCCATATCTTCAGTATAAAACATGCACAGATCCGTATCATCAGTATAAGACATGCACAGATCCATATCTTCAGTATAAAACATGCACAGATCCATATCTTCAGTATAAAACATGCACAGATCCATATCTTCAGTATAAAACATGCACAGATCCATATCATCAGTATAAAACATGCACAGTGTTAAAATAGGATACATGCGGTCACGTTTGGAGCCGTCTGCAGATCAGAATTAGGCCCTGAAGGTGTAGGTTTATAGCAATTGTATAAAGTACCAAGTGATAGGGAAGTAATGAATATTTTAATTGGGGCAAAAAGTTTAAACTTTAATAATTGGATATTATTTTACCTCTGATAGTTTTACCAAGATACTCACCACAAATAAAAAATTACATATCTTACAACCTAGTTATCAGAGATGGATCTATTATGTAAAAAAGATTTTGAAGCTATTCAATTCACCGCGCTGTTTAGTCCAACTATTACAACTTAGGTCCAAGAATGCCGGTTCTCATGCCTTAACCAGGGGGTCTATTTGCGAGAACCAGCATTCTCCAAGTAAAGTGTCGGGCGCGAGGCTGTTAGCGCCGCGCTAAGCTGGCAAACAGACTCATGGCTGGCACTTCCTAACATGTCACATCTGTGTCGCATCTGTGTGTCACCTCCTAACATGTCTCTTCATGTGTTTCACCTCCTAACATGTCACATCTGTGTCAGCTTCTAACAAGTCACATCTGTGTGTCACCTCCTAACATGTCTCTTCATGTGTTTCACCTCCTAACATGTCACATCTGTGTGTCACCTCCTAAAATGTCACATGTGTTATCTCCTAACATGTCACTTCATGTGCTTCACCTAACATGTCATGTGTGTCACCTCCTACCATGTCACTTCATATGTGTCACCTCCTAGCAGTGGCGTAATCAGGGGGGTCGAGCGGGGCACATGCCCTGGAGGGTGTGCAGAGAGATGACACAGGAGGAAGATGATGGTGTGCAGAGAGATGACACAGGAGGAAGATGATGGTGTGCTAAGAGATGACGCAGGGGGAAGATGATGGTGTGCAGAGAGATGACACAGGAGGAAGATGATGGTGTGCAGAGAGATGACACAGGAGGAAGATGATGGTGTGCTAAGAGATGACGCAGGGGTGAGATGATGGTGTGCAGAGAGATGACACAGGAGGAAGATGATGGTGTGCTAAGAGATGACGCAGGGGTGAGATGATGGTATGCAGAGAGATGACACGGGGAAGAGGATGGTGTGCTAAGAGATGACACAGGGGAAGATGATGGTGTGCTAAGAGATGATGCAGGGGGATGATGATGGTGTGCTAAGAGATGACGCAGGGGTGAGATGATGGTGTGCTAAGAGATGACGCAGGGGAAGATGATGGTGTGCTAAGAGATGACACAGGGGGAAGATGATGGTGTGCTAAGAGATGACACGGGGGGGGAGATGATGCTGTGCTAAGAGATGACACAGGGGGGAGATGATGGTGTGCTAAGAGATGACACAGGGGGGAGATGATGGTGTGCTAAGAGATGATGCAGGGGGATGATGATGGTGTGCTAAGAGATGATGCAGGGGGATGATGATGGTGTGCTAAGAGATGATGCAGGGGGGTGATGATGGTGTGCTAAGAGATGATGCAGGGGGATGATGATGGTGTGTTAAGAGATGACGCAGGGGAAGATGATGGTGTGCTAAGAGATGATGCAGGGGGATGATGATGGTGTGCTAAGAGATGACGCAGGGGAAGATGATGGTGTGCAGAGAGATGACACACGGGGAAGATGATTGTATGCAGAGAGATGACACAGGAGGAAGATGAAGGTGTGCAGAGAGATGAAACAGGAGGAAGATGATGGTGTGCTAAGAGATGACGCAGGGGTGAGATGATGGTGTGCAGAGAGATGACACAGGAGGAAGATGATGGTGTGCTAAGAGATGACGCAGGGGTGAGATGATGGTGTGCTAAGAGATGAATCAGGGGAAGATGATGGTGTGCAGAGAGATGACAGGGGGAAGATGTTGGTGTGCTAAGAGATGATGCAGGGGGATGATGATGGTGTGCTAAGAGATGACGCAGGGGTGAGATGATGGTGTGCTAAGAGATGACGCAGGGGAAGATGATGGTGTGCAGAGAGATGACACAGGGGGAAGATGATGGTGTGCTAAGAGATGACGCAGGGGGGAGATGATGGTGTGCTAAGAGATGACGCAGGGGGGAGATGATGGTGTGCTAAGAGATGATGCAGGGGGATGATGATGGTGTGCTAAGAGATGATGCAGGGGGATGATGATGTTGTGTTAAGAGATGACGCAGGGGAAGATGATGGTGTGCTAAGAGATGACGCAGGGGATGATGATGGTGTGCTAAGAGATGACGCAGGGGAAGATGATGGTGTGCTAAGAGATGACGCAGGGGAAGATGATGGTGTGCTAAGAGCTGATGCAGGGGATGATGATGGTGTGCTAAGAGATGACACAGGGGAAGATGATGGTGTGCTAAGAGATGACACAGGAGGAAGATGATGGTGTGCTAAGAGATGACACAGGGTGAGATGATGGTGTGCAGAGAGATGACACGGGGGAAGATGATGGTGTGCTAAGAGATGACGCAGGGGGATGATAATGGTGTGCTAAGAGATGACGCAGGGGTGAGATGATGGTTTGCTAAGAGATGACACAGGAGGAAGATGATGGTGTGCTAAGAGATGACATGGGGGAGATGATGATGTGCTAAGATGACGCAGGGGGAAGATGATGGTGTGCTAAGAGATGACACGGGGGAGATGATGATGGTGTGCTAAGAGATGACGCAGGGGGAAGATGATTGTGTGCTAAGAGATGACGCAGGGGTGAGATGATGGTGTGCTAAGAGATGAACCAGGGGAAGATGATGGTGTGCAGAGAGATGACACAGGGGGAAGATGATGGTGTGCTAAGAGATGACGCAGGGGAAGATGATGGTGTGCTAAGAGATGATGGTGTGCTAAGAGATGATGCAGGGGTGAGATGATGGTGTGCTAAGAGATGACGCAGGGGAAGATGATGGTGTGCAGAGAGATGACACAGGGGGAAGATGATGGTGTGCTAAGAGATGACGCAGGGGGGAGATGATGGTGTGCTAAGAGATGACGCAGGGGGGAGATGATGGTGTGCTAAGAGATGACGCAGGGGTAGATGATGGTGTGCTAAGAGATGATGCAGGGGATGATGATGGTGTGCTAAGAGATGACGCAGGGGAAGATGATGGTGTGCTAAGAGATGACATAGGAGGAAGATGATGGTGTGCTAAGAGATGACGCAGGGGAAGATGATGGTGTGCTAAGAGATGACACAGGAGGAAGATGATGGTGTGCTAAGAGATGACACAGGGTGAGATGATGGTGTGCAGAGAGATGACACAGGGGGAAGATGATGGTGTGCTAAGAGATGACGCAGGGGGATGATAATGGTGTGCTAAGAGATGACGCAGGGGTGAGATGATGGTTTGCTAAGAGATGACACAGGAGGAAGATGATGGTGTGCTAAGAGATGACACGGGGGAGATGATGGTGTGCTAAGAGATGACGCAGGGGGAAGATGATGGTGTGCTAAGCGATGACACGGGGGAGATGATGATGGTGTGCTAAGAGATGACGCAGGGGGAAGATGATGGTGTGCTAAGAGATGACACGGGGGAGATGATGATGGTGTGCTAAGAGATGACGCAGGGGGAAGATGATGGTGTGCTAAGAGATGATACAGGGGGAGAAGATTTGGAACCATTGTAATGGAATTGAACGACCCTACTGGGGGATCAAATGCCCGGTACACAGTAGCATTACGGCTGATTTAATGGTATTGAGGACCATAGGAATGGACCTTGTTAGATAGGGAGGACAGAGAGTGTCTTGTGGGTCAGCTACATAATGGGAAAGGTCACCTGCAAAAGCTGAATTGTTGACTATGCTATTATTATTATTACTATTATTATTACTATTATTGGAGGTCTATGTACTAAGCCTTGGAGAGAGATAATGTGGATGGAGATAAAGTTCCAACCAATCAGCCCCTAACTGTCACTTTACAGGCTGGGTTTGAAAAAAATGAGAGTTAAGGTTATGTTCTGCAATATGCTATTTTATGTCTTTCTATACAGGATTATGTGAGGGAGTATGGTGGGCGTGTGAGACCCAGCAGCCGTCCCTATGTATCAGGAGGACTGGGCAGGACCCAGAGCCCCATCACGGTGCCTCCACCTCACTCAGGGGCCTATTCATCATCGGAGGCCGTATCGCCTCCGATGATTTAGTATTGAACTCGCTGTGAGGGATACTGAAGTATCCAACTCGCAGCGGGGGGTAGTTTACACCGGAGCAATTCATCATTGTTCCGAAAAGCAGCTGTCCCAACGGTTAGTATCGCAGCTACAGATGTAACTGCATTATTTACCTCCTCCCTGTCGACCCAAGGTCATGCATACGCACAGTAGCCAGGGAGCCCACAAGAAGGCAGCAGAGGGATCCTCGGATCCCTCTTTGCATCCCCTATCGGACCCCTGATGATGAATGGTCTGGTAACTAAAACATGCGTAAACTAGGGTTTCCGCATGGTTACTGGGCCATTTATCGATGATGAATAGGCCTCTCACTGATACATGAGAGAGACAATGACCAGAAGATCCTGGGACTCACCAACAAGATAATTCAGCTGCTGACTGGAGAGGTGACTGCTGGGAATGAGGCATTATACAGTAACACCAGGGGATGTGTCTGGGTGATGACTGGAGAGGTGACTGCTGGGGATGGGACATTATACAGTAACACCAGGGGATATGTCTGGGTGATGACTGGAGAGGTGACTGCTGGGAATGGGGCATTATACAGTAACACCAGGGGATGTGTCTGGGTGATGACTGGAGAGGTGACTGCTGGGAATGGGACATTATACAGTACCACCAGGGGCTGTGTCTGGGTGATGACTGGAGAGGTGACTGCTGGGAATGGGACATTATACAGTAACACCAGGGGCTGTGTCTGGGTGATGACTGGAGAGGTGACTGCTGGGAATGGGACATTATACAGTAACACCAGGGGCTGTGTCTGGGTGATGACTGGAGAGGTGACTGCTGGGAATGGGACATTATACAGTAACACCAGGGGCTGTGTCTGGGTGATGACTGGAGAGGTGACTGCTGGGAATGGGACATTATACAGTAACACCAGGGGCTGTGTCTGGGTGATGACTGGAGAGGTGACTGCTGGGAATGGGGCATTATACAGTAACACCAGGGAATGTGTCTGGGTGATGACTGGAGAGGTGACTGCTGGGAATGGGACATTATACAGTAACACCAGGGGCTGTGTCTGGGTGATGACTGGAGACGTGACTGCTGGGAATGGGACATTATACAGTATAGTATAGTATTATATAGCAATACTGTAAAGTATAAGTAGTGTATGCACAGGGCCGGATTATAGGCGGAGCGGTCACCAGGGGCTCCCACATTGCCGCAGACATTCAGGGCCACTCTGGACCATACATGCCTACCCTCCCGGAATTCGCGGGAGGTTCTCGATTGTTCGGGTAACCCCCCGCACCCCCGGAACGGTAGGCACTTCTCCCGCATCCTGCCCACTTCCTAGTGAAGTGGGCAGAATAGGGAGAATTTCTGTGGCGATCGCGGCTCAATGTGTAGAGGGCGGGGCTTAATGATGCAATTCCTCATGAACCATGTCATATAGCCCCTCCCCTATTTAAATTTGCACCAATCATGGCAATTTCCCATGAAGGGGGCGGGGCTTAATGATGTGACCCGTCAAAACTGTCAGGTTCCCTCATGACTTCTCCATCTCCCTCCATCTATCTCTCCCCTTAACTCCACCCCCTCTCTCTCTCCATGTCCCCCTTCCTCTCTTTCTCACTCTGTCTCACTCCCCACTCTCTCCCTTGCCCCCTCTCTCTCTGTCTCCCTCCTTGTATCTCCCTCTTACTCCTTCTCTCTCTCTAACCCTCCACTCAAAATCCTGGGTTTGCCCCTAGCAGTGTACTAGATCATGTCCGCTATGCTGACGGGAGTCGGTTCCCAGCAGTGTAGCAGACATGATGTAGTAAGCTATGACCTTGACAGTCAGTGGAGTGTCCGAACACAAGGTAAGGGGCATAGTAGTTGCAGTGTGGAGCCGTGCTAAATTCTATTGATAGGGCCCCCACAATATAGTTGCACCGGGGACCCTACAAGCCTTAATATGGCCCTGTGTATGCATCTGGATTACACCAGGAGAGAACAGAAGTATATGAGCCTGGCTTACACCAGTATATACGTCTGGACCACACCAGGAGAAAACAGTAGTATATGCCCATGGGCTACACCAGGAGAGAATAGTAGTATATATGCCTGGGCTACACCAGGAGAGAACAGTAGTATATACCCATGGGATACACTAGGAACCAACACAGGGCTGATGAGACTGTCCTGGTTTTAAAATTAGGCGGGGGAAATTGCGTATGGATCCCCCTATTTTTAAAACCAGCACCAGGCTCAAATCTTGTCGAGGTGTAATGCCACAGCCAGGGGACCCTTTCAACGGGTCGCCCCGGCCAAAGCATTATCACCCCAAGTCAGTCAGCCAAAGCCAGGGATCTCAGGGGAGGTGGGACCCCCCCCAATAACGGGTTCCCCCCTCTCCCGAGCAGCCCAGGCTTACGCTGAAGCCCGGGGCTCTTCCCCGCACCCCTGGGCTGTGGGTACGGGGGTAATAGCGGTGGAAAAAGATAGAAACTATTGTTTTTACAGTTGAACTACAAGTGCCAGCAGGTGGCCGGCACTCGTACCCCCGCTGTAAAAAAAAAAATAGTTAAAAAACCACAAGACACACACACCTTGGTAAGTACAATTTTATTACACACCTACCTACCACACTCACACATACTTACCTGCTGCCAGCTGGTGGGTCCCCTTGACCAGTAGAAGTCCATGGGTGTACCTGTAAAAAAAAAAAAAAATCCTATACTCACCTAAGTCTTTGCGCTGGTCTCTGTAGCATCCCCGTATTTTGGCAACATAACAAACCCAGATCAGGACCAGAACGGACTGTGGAGATGTATGTCTGACCACATACATCGCTAAGGGAAAAAGTGTTATCCTGTGTAGCAGGACAACCGAAGAAACTCTTGTGTGGGGGCACTCTTATTAGTTAGTCTTTGTTATAAGTCATAAAATATAACTTTTATTAAATATACATCTAAAACAAAGAGAAAAACTTATATTAAACATATACACATTCATTTCAAAGATAATATACATATGGTGGTGTTCCTGAACAAATATTTGGACCACACACGGTTTTGAGGTAATTGGGATATGGCCTTATCAGACCACTTTGTATTTTTGGATAATTATCCCATTACAATAGTACCCTTTGATAATTATCCCATTACAATAGTACCCTTTGATAATTATCCCATTACAATAGTACCCTTTGATAATTATCCCATTACAATAGTACCCTTTGATAATTATCCCATTACAATAGTACCCTTTGATAATTACGTTGGAAAAGAAAAAAGGCGAAATATATAAAATGCTTGTTACATAGGGAGATTATAATATTAATACTCTATAACACATTGGCTTATTCATTGTGATTACACAAGCACAGTATAAACCCGGCGTCTGGATGGTTAAACAGCAAGTGCTCTATGAGTAGGTGGATCCTATCTGTATCTTTAAATATCCTTTGATAGCTCCACCAAAGAGCAACCAAAAAGAATTATTCATTATTTTGAAATATTTAAACAAATCATAATGCTATTAGTAGGCTGTTGGCCATTGGTCTTACTACACAGAAACAAGTATAGGTACCCTCTATCTATGTTAGTAATATTTACATAGGCGTTTTGCCCCAGTTGCATATACACACCAGGTGTTGTCAGATAACACTGCTGTATTGTTATATGCTAGTATCCAAATAACTGTATCTGCACAGGCTATGTAGTTATTACACACTGTCCAGCACCCATTATATATAATTCAGTACTATATACTAGTGAGATATAATAAGTCACTCAGCACTGTTGTATAGATGTGGCCTAATTAGATGCTAAGTAAGTAGACATATATAATGTATACATAGTGACACTCTAAAACAATAAAACATACTATTATCTATCATGTTTGCTGGGCTTGATTCCAGTTGTCAGACCCACTGAAAACTCTTTATTGAACGCCAATAGGTGATCAACGGATATTTTGAATAAAGAAATCCTGCAGACATGTTGTAAGTGTCATGAGTGGTTAGAGCTGAAGGTGCTCTCTTCACTCGTAAATCAGTGCAGGTATAGTGACGATGTAACTCACTGCTGGGGCTGGTGTCCCCGTCTCCTGATATGGGGGAGCGCGGGGAAGAGATAGGGTACCTCTATGTATATGCCGCACTCGCCGCGGGATGTCTTCAGATGCCGGCCGGGAGGACAGCTGAGCACCGCTGATCCTCCCCCTCTGCTGGACGCGCGTTTCGCCGATCCGACTTTCTCAACAAGAGGCCAGACACTGCATCACATCACAGCTGCTTCTTTATAGGTTGCCTGCTTAATGACCTCATCTGACACCTCCTCCTGTCTGCATCACATGGTGGGAGGGTCGAGAAGGTTATCATCAAAAGAATCGTGTTTCAGCCAATAAATGCAGATGCAACCTAGGCTGATTTTTATTCCCATGTGAATACAGATATACAGAGATTGGGTATAGAAATATATATATATATTTTACATATTACAGTAAGTGACTGATAACGAATAATAAACATAATGTTACTTATTAGGATGATCGAGGTATCTAAATGTGCTATAAATATAAATATAAGCTGACAATTGAAAATTATAAACACATATATAATTCATAGAGGTACTGACAGATCTTCTCATAATATTATTGCTATACCACCTGAAATTGATAAACATAGGATGATATATGTAGTCACCCCTATCATAATTAGCTATTCACATGGATGAAGTAATATATAGATCGTGTAATGATATATAGATCATGATCAGTTCGTAGTGTCTACTGAATAGAGGTAGCTACAAAATATAGTGAGAAATAAATATGAGAATGTAAATTAGTTATAAAAATTAAATTAAAGTAAAATAGAAATAAAATAGAGTATAAATACGTCAAGGAGATAAAGATCACATATGATAAGAGGAAATTTAAAAAATCAGGTGGTAGATATGCATGGGTCAGTCCAGATTAGAATCATGTTCATATCAGCCTCCCTGAGATACATATCAGGTCGTCATAGCAGTAAATATGCCAAGAGAATTGGATAGCAAACTATATATATAAATATATATATATATATATATACACACACACACACACATAACTACATACATACACATACATTCATACACCTGGCCAAGACATGTAAATAATTTGAGTAAATAGAAGAACATCCTGAAGTAATCTGTCCGTTATACCATATGGAACATTAATGATACCTGATAACTACACATACAGCGCTACCCGGCTACTGACTGGAGACCCCACGTGGGAACTGTCAGAAGCCGATGCCGTCAGCTAAGTGAACTGAAGTTCAATTCAATTCAAGTTCATTAATTCTAAAGATTTAAAATTAGAACAATTTATTGCATACAGTACAATAATGTACCAAGTACTACACACTAAATCAATGTATCTCCCTCCGTTTGTCTCTTTTCCTCCATTTCTCTCTCTTTATATCTATGACCGTTTGTCTCTCCTCACTTGTCAGTCTCTCCCCATCCATCTTACTCCCCCCATTTTCCTCTTTACCCGTTTCTCTTAATGACAATCTATGTCCCACTGTTTCCCTGTCCCTCTCTATCTCCCTCTGTCCAATGGTCTCTCCCACTCTGCCCGACTGTCACTCTCTCTCTCCCTTGTATCTAGGTGTGGGTACGGTATGCCTGCGCTCGGGAACCCGGTAGTCAGTACCCTAACCCTCCCCCTCTCACTACCCTTCCCTCCTCTCTGACTAAACCTAATCCGACCCCGCTAGTGCCTAAACCTAACCCCCAACCTAAAACTAACCCTCCCCCTATACTTCTCTCCTCTATGCCTAAACCTAACCCTCCCCCCTAGTGCCTAAATCTAACCCCCCAACCTAAAACTAACCCTCCCCCTATACTAAATCTCCTCTATGCCTAAACCTAACCCTCCCCCCTAGTGCTTAAACCAAACACCCCAACCTAAAACTAACCCTCCCCCTATACTTCTCTCCTCTATGCCTAAACCTTACCCTCCCTCCTATTGCCTAAACCTAACCCTCCCCCCTAGTGCCTAAACCTAACCCCCAACCAAAAACTAACCCTCCCCCTATACTTCTCTCCTCTATACCTAAACCTAACCCTCCCCCCTAGTGCCTAAACCTAACCCCCCAACCTAAAACTAACCCTCCCCTATACTTATCTCCTCTATGCCTAAACCTAATCCCCCTAGTGCCTAAATCTAACCCCCAACCTAAAACTAACCCTCCCCTATACTTCTCTCCTCTAGGCCTAAACCTAACCCTCCCCCCTAGTGCCTAAACCTAACCCCCCAACCTAAAACTAACCCTCCCCCTATACTTCTCTATGCCTAAACCTAACCCTCCCCCTATACTTCTCTATGCCTAAACCTAACCCTCCCCCCTAGTGCCTAAACCTAACCCCCCAACCTAAAAACTAACCCTCCCCCTATACTTCTCTCCTCTATGCCTAAACCTAACCCTCCCCCCTAGTGCCTAAACCAAACCCCCAACCTAAAAACTAACCCTCCCCCTATACTTCTCTATGCCTAAACCTAACCCTCCCCCCTAGTGCCTAAACCTAACCCCAAACCTAAAACTAACCCTTCCCCTATACTTCTCTCCTCTATGCCTAAACCTAACCCTCCCTCCTATTGCCTAAACCTGACCCTCCCCCCTAGTGCCTAAACCTAACCCCCAACCAAAAACTAACCCTCCCCCTATACTTCTCTCCTCTATGCCTAAACCTAACCTTCCCCCTAGTGCCTAAACCTAACCCCCCAACCCAAAACTAACCCTCCCCCTATACTTCTCTCCTCTATGCCTAAACCTAACCCTCCCCCCTAGTGCCTAAACCTAACCCCCAACTTAAAATGAACCCTCCCCCTATACTTCTCTCCTATATGCGTAAACCTAACCCTCCCCCCTAGTGCCTAAACCTAACCCCCCAACCTAAAACTAACCCTCCCCTATACTTCTCTATGCCTAAACCTAACCATCCCCCTATACTTCTCTATGCCTAAACCTAACCCTCCCCCCTAGTGCCTAAACCTAACCCCCCAACCTAAAAACTAACCCTCCCCCTATACTTCTCTCCTCTATGCCTAAACGTAACCCTCCCCCCTAGTGCCTAAACCTAACCCCCAACCTAAAACTAACCCTCCCCCTATACTTCTCTATGCCTAAACCTAACCCTCCCCCCTAGTGCCTAAACCTAACCCCCAACCTAAAACTAACCCTCCCCCTATACTTCTCTCCTCTATGCCTAAACCTAACCCTCCCCCTAGTGAATAAATCTAACCCCCCAACCTAAAACTAACCCTCCCCCTATATTTCTCTCCTCTATGCCTAAACCTAACCCTCCCCCCTAGTGCCTAAACCTAACCCCCAACTTAAAATGAACCCTCCCCTTATACTTCTCTCCTATATGCGTAAACCTAACCCTCCCCCCTAGTGCCTAAACCTAAACCCCAACCTAAAACTAACCCTCCCCCTATACTTCTCTCCTCTATGCCTAAACCTTACCCTCCCTCCTATTGCCTAAACCTAACCCTCCCCCCTAGTGCCTAAACCTAACCCCCAACCAAAAACTAACCCTCCCGCTATACTTCTCTCCTCTATGCCTAAACCTAACCCTCCCCCCTAGTGCCTAAACCTAACCCCCCAACCTAAAACTAACCCTTCCCCTATACTTCTCTCCTCTATGCCTAAACCTAACCCTCCCCCCTAGTGCCTAAACCTAACCCCCCAACCTAAAACTAACCCTCCCCCTATACTTCTCTCCTCTATGCCTAAACCTTACCCTCCCTCCTATTGCCTAAACCTAACCCTCCCCCCTAGTGCCTAAACCTAACCCCCAACCTAAAACTAACCCTCCCCCTATATTTCTCTCCTCTATGCCTAAACCTAACCCTCTCCCCTAGTGCCTAAACCTAACCCCCAACTTAAAATGAACCCTCCCCTTATACTTCTCTCCTATATGCGTAAACATAACCCTCCCCCCTAGTGCCTAAACCTAACCCCCCAACCTAAAACTAACCCTCCCCCTATACTTCTCTCCTCTATGCCTAAACCTTACCCTCCCTCCTATTGCCTAAACCTTACCCTCCCTCCTATTGCCTAAACCTAACCCTCCCCCCTAGTGCCTAAACCTAACCCCCAACCAAAAACTAACCCTCCCGCTATACTTCTCTCCTCTATGCCTAAACCTAACCCTCCCCCCTAGTGCCTAAACCTAACCCCCCAACCTAAAACTAACCCTTCCCCTATACTTCTCTCCTCTATGCCTAAACCTAACCCTCCCCCCTAGTGCCTAAACCTAACCCCCCAACCTAAAACTAACCCTCCCCCTATACTTCTCTCCTCTATGCCTAAACCTTACCCTCCCTCCTATTGCCTAAACCTAACCCTCCCCCCTAGTGCCTAAACCTAACCCCCAACCTAAAACTAACCCTCCCCCTATATTTCTCTCCTCTATGCCTAAACCTAACCCTCTCCCCTAGTGCCTAAACCTAACCCCCAACTTAAAATGAACCCTCCCCTTATACTTCTCTCCTATATGCGTAAACATAACCCTCCCCCCTAGTGCCTAAACCTAACCCCCCAACCTAAAACTAACCCTCCCCCTATACTTCTCTCCTCTATGCCTAAACCTTACCCTCCCTCCTATTGCCTAAACCTTACCCTCCCTCCTATTGCCTAAACCTAACCCTCCCCCCTAGTGCCTAAACCTAACCCCCAACCAAAAACTAACCCTCCCGCTATACTTCTCTCCTCTATGCCTAAACCTAACCCTCCCCCCTAGTGCCTAAACCTAACCCCCCAACCTAAAACTAACCCTTCCCCTATACTTCTCTCCTCTATGCCTAAACCTAACCCTCCCCCCTAGTGCCTAAACCTAACCCCCCAACCTAAAACTAACCCTCCCCCTATACTTCTCTCCTCTATGCCTAAACCTAACCCTCCCTCCTATTGCCTAAACCTAACCCTCCCCCCTAGTGCCTAAACCTAACCCCCCAACCTAAAACTAACCCTCCCCCTATACTTCTCTCCTCTATGCCTAAACCTAACCCTCCCTCCTATTGCCTAAACCTAACCCTCCCCCCAAGTGCCTAAACCTAACCCCCCAACCTAAAACTAACCCTCCCCCTATACTTCTCTCCTCTATGCCTAAACCTAACCGTCCCCCTTAGTACACAAACCTAACCCCCCAACCTAAAACTAACCCTCCCCCTATACTTCTCTCCTCTATGCCTAAACCTAACCCTCCCCCCTAGTGCCTAAACCTAACCCCCCCCTAGTGCCTAAACCTAACCCCCCAACCTAAAACTAACCCTTCCCCTATACTTCTCTCCTCTATGCCTAAACCTAACCCTCCCCCCTAGTGCCTAAACCTAACCCCCCAACCTAAAACTAACCCTCCCCCTATACTTCTCTCCTCTATGCCTAAACCTAACCCTCCCTCCTATTGCCTAAACCTAACCCCCCCTAGTGCCTAAACCTAACCCCAACCTAAAACTAACCCTTCCCCTATACTTCTCTCCTCTATGCCTAAACCTAACCCTCCCCCCTAGTGCCTAAACCTAACCCCCCAACCTAAAACTAACCCTCCCCCTATACTTCTCTCCTCTATGCCTAAACCTAACCCTCCCTCCTATTGCCTAAACCTAACCCCCCCCTGGTGCCTAAACCTAACCCCAACCTAAAACTAACCCTTCCCCTATACTTCTCTCCTCTATGCCTAAACCTAACCCTCCCTCCTATTGCCTAAACCTAACCCCCCCCTAGTGCCTAAACCTAACCCCCAACCTAAAACTAACCCTTCCCCTATACTTCTCTCCTCTATGCCTAAACCTAACCCTCCCCCCTAGTGCCTAAACCTAACCCCCCAACCTAAAACTAACCCTTCCCCTATACTTCTCTCCTCTATGCCTAAACCTTACCCTCCCCCCTAGTGCCTAAACCTAACCCCCCAACCTAAAACTAACCCTCCCCCTATACTTCTCTCCTCTATGCCTAAACCTAACCCTCCCTCCTATTGCCTAAACCTAACCCCCCCCTAGTGCCTAAACTTAACCCCCAACCTAAAACTAACCCTTCCCCTATACTTCTCTCCTCTATGCCTAAACCTAACCCTCCCCCCTAGTGCCTAAACCTAACCCCCCAACCTAAAACTAACCCTTCCCCTATACTTCTCTCCTCTATGCCTAAACCTAACCCTCCCCCCTAGTGCCTAAACCTAACCCCCCAACCTAAAACTAACCCTCCCCCTATACTTCTCTCCTCTATGCCTAAACCTTACCCTCCCTCCTATTGCCTAAACCTAACCCCCCCTAGTGCCTAAACCTAACCCCCAACCTAAAACTAACCCTTCCCCTATACTTCTCTCCTCTATGCCTAAACCTAACCCTCCCCCCTAGTGCCTAAACCTAACCCCCCAACCTAAAACTAACCCTCCCCCTATACTTCTCTCCTCTATGCATAAACCTAACCCTCCCTCCTATTGCCTAAACCTAACCCCAACCTAAAACTAACCCTCCCCCTATACTTCTCTCCTCTATGCCTAAACCTAACCCTCCCCCCTAGTGCCTAAACCTAACCCCCCCTAGTGCCTAAACCTAACCCCCAACCTAAAACTAACCCTTCCCCTATACTTCTCTCCTCTATGCCTAAACCTAACCCTCCCCCCTAGTGCCTAAACCTAACCCCCAACCAAAAACTAACCCTCCCCCTATACTTCTCTCCTCTATGCCTAAACCTAACCCTCCCCCCTAGTGCCTAAACCTAACCCCCAACCAAAAACTAACCCTCCCCCTATACTTCTCTCCTCTATGCCTAAACCTAACCCTCCCCCCTAGTGCCTAAACCTAACCCCCAACCAAAAACTAACCCTCCCCCTAGGTATATCTAAGTTCATTTATGAAAAAAAGAATGAATAAGAGAATGTTAGGAAACAGACCTTGTAGGGGTTCCCCAGCAGTTGTATGTTAATAAAAATGTAACAAATTTGTGGCTTGAGGCAAGACACTGTAACTAAATTGTATTACATTTATATACATCCTTCTCTCTCTCTCCCTGTCACTCCGTCTCTCTCTCTCTCTCTCTCTCTCCCTGTCAGTCCGTCTCTCTCTCTCTCTCTGTCAGTCCGTCTCTCTCTCTCTCTCTGTCAGTCCGTCTCTCTCTCCCTGTCGGTCCGTCCGACAGTCTCGCCTTCTGTCCCTCTCTCTTCCGTCCATCCCTTTCCCTGTCCGTCTGTGTCTCTCTTCCAGTCCGTCCATCTCTCCCTGTCCCTCCATCTTTCCCTCTGTCCGATCTCACCCTGTCCCTCTCTTTCTATAAATATATCTTTATATAGCTACATAGATTTATAAGAAATACTGTATATCTATTGTCATTGTCAATACATGAAAATAAATAACATTTCTACAATACTTACCTTGTAGGAGTTTTCCAGAAGATGATTACTTACACAAAGTATTGACATTTCTGGCTATAGTGACAGCACTGGGACGTAAAGAAATCAAGATTAGATCAATATATTAAATGTACATACAGAGTACTGAGCGCTATCTCTCTCTGTCCATCTCTCTCTTTCTGACCATCCATCTCTATCCCTGGTCATCTGTCTCTCTCTCCCAGACCGTCTGTCTCTCTCCCAGAGCATCCGTCCTTCTCTCCCCCTGTCCGTCCATCCTTCTCTCTCCCCGTCCGCCCGTCCTTCTCTCTGCCCCGTCTGTCTGTCCCTCTCTCTCCCCCTGTCCGTCCCTCTCTCCCTGTCTGACCCATCCCTCTCTCACCCCGTCTGCCCCTCTCTCTCTCTCCCTGTCCGTCCCTCTCTCTTCCTCTCCGTCCATCCCCCTCTCTCTTTCTGTCCCTTTCCATCCATCTCCCTCTCTCCGTCCATGTCTCTCTCTCTCTCCCTGTCCGTCCGTGTCTCCCTCTCTCTCTCTATAAATATATATGAGTCATTAGGGCTGCACTGCTTTATTTAGCCCTATTAATGTTGTGCCACGAGCCACTGATCAGATAGGGTTAGTGTAACACATATATTTCCTTCTTAGCGCCCATGTCACAGTACTAGCTGGTTAGGTACTCTGAGCACAGGGATCCCTCCTTGCTGCATCTGGTTTAGATCTCTGCCGCATCTTCATCTAGCCATTTATTATGTTAATGGTCTGTAGATCAGTCTTTGTCCTATTTTAGGTATTTTAAGGCTATGTGACATTGGTTGTTGGTTCATGTAACATACTTATGTTCCGCATGTATACATGTCTGTATTAGTAACTGTTTGCTTCTACCACTGGATTGCAGGATATCCAGTGTTAGCCCGTCTGTTATTTGTGCCCCCGGTGATATTCGGCACTGGCATACACGTATATCTGTAAAGCATGTTTTTTTGTATCAGCTGCTCTATGCACTTTATCATCTGATGTATAAATTGAGTGTGCCTTGTTTTATGTGTATCAGGATCTTCACTGTTTATGTATTTTTATGTTTGACGGTAATTATTTGTGTAATGTGTCACTATGGTAACGGGGGAGGGTGTTGATGTAATTTCCGGTGCGGCGTACTTTGGGCGCCGGACAGCGGGATTGGCGTTCAGCATGCACGTGGGTTGTTCTGCTATTTAATGGGGTAAGTTATGAACCAATTATGTATATTCTGGCTTGACAAAAGCGCTAATAAAAGGCGCTGAAACGTTGCACTTTAAAGCTATGTGATTGTGCAGTTATTACTTACCCAGAGTGCCGCCTGTGGATGAATATATTGCGGTGGGCAATATATTACAAAGATGTTAAGCTATGGTTCATTTCTTTGAAATGTCTGGACACTGGTTGGTCTGTTTCCTTGCCGGCGAGTGTCATTCTAATTGCGGAACTATGCAGGGCCACGCGTTCCTTAAATTTGTGCGATGTCATTCCCACGTAATATTTGCCACATGGGCATAAAATAATATATCCCTGGAAGAACAATTCAGAACCTGTCGTATACTATACTTTTTACCGGTGTGGGGGTGTATAAAATTATCCCCTGTTTGTAGGTATCCACAGGTAACGCAATTCGGACAACGGTAACAGCCCGGCTTTTATGTTTGTGAGAACAGGGCAGGTTTAACTTACCTACTATAGGTCGCAATAACCGTTGAGTTCTGTAGGCGCTGGTGCGCAATTCTCAACAAGTGCAGTCTAGACTTAATGATATTAGTCATAGAGGAGGCAGGAAAAGAACTGCAACTGGTTAGAAATAAGATAGACAACTTTAAATCCACTCATGAAACAATTTTGCAGGACACTGACAATGTTTCTTGGTTGACAACATTAAATCAGCAATGTGAGACCTATAGAAAAGACCTGGTTAAGTTTAAAAAATCAAAACTACAAACAGTGCAGCAGGACTATGAGGAACATCGAGTATATCGCTGGCTAACAGGAACAGAACCGGATCGCCGCACCAACAGACCTAGTTGGAGACAGAGGAGGGACAGAACGAATAGAAACTATGCGGCTTCGAATAGTGACAACGATTTCGCAATAGCGCACTCTGATGATCCACAAGCTGCAACTAGAGCCCCTTTCGTGGTGAAAACTCAAGGCCGCGGGGAAACACAGGCCAACCAGACGTGGAGGTCAGGCCGAAAGGATCAACAAGATCGGTCGGAAGGAAGAAAAATGAATATTCAATTTGTCTTCAAGAAATGTAACAACTATAGAGGAATCTGTCCTCAATAAGGGACTAACCTTCATCCCCACACATTGGCATGACGAAGTTGAGTGGCAAATGGATATATATAATTTAGGAAGAAAACTCAGATTGAGCAAATATTTTGATTAAAAAAATGATACTACTGACAAGGACCTGACAATTCTGGATAATTTCCACAGGACCCATAAGAAATCTACTTCTGACCCAACATCTATGATCTCCTCAATCACAACTTACACACGTCTATTGGACGACTCCATTACAAGATACAAAAATACCCCTAATCGGATAAACCCTAATTTGTCCATTAAACAACAAAAAGCATTAAGAGACCTCAGTCAGGACAAAAGTACAGTCATCCGCCATATCATCTTACCTCTGATAGGGGTATTCAATTTGGAGCGAAAAGTCAGTTTTTGCGAAGTTTTCGCTCGGATGACGTCATTTTCGCCGCTTTTACACCGTATTCAATTTGAAAACTTTTTGCCGGTGCGAAAAGTATATTGCATTCGACCATGCGAAAAAGTATCACCAAGGAATGGGTGGCGAAAAAAAGTGCAGAATTGGGGTTTTGGGGTGCAACATTTTGGAAACCACCCTGCACCCTTCAGACAGTCCCCCAAAGGTAAACTCTGTCAAAAATTTATAAAAAAAGACCTTAGAACACCCCAAAAAAAGCACTTTCATTTTGGGGGCGTTAAAAAAAATTGGGGTACAAAGTTAAAAACTAGTGAAATAGAATCTAGGGGGGTCCCCAAGTATGCCCCAAGTGTTTTTTTTTATTGCAAAAAAACCTTCTAAATACTATTCTTCATCACCTTCCCAAATCCCCAAAACAGCAGCTATTGAGCCCGTTTAAAGACCCCAAAAACCTTCAGAAGGACTAATCGGAGGTATCCAGAGTGATCCCCCATGTCAGAGCATCTTTATGGGGGTGTTAGGGTCTTTTTCCAGAAAATCAGCGAAGTTGTCGCTGATTTCAGTTTCGCCGGTTGCTGTTTTCGACCATTTCAAATTGAATACGGGGATATCGGGAGTGCGCGCGATACGTTTTCGTGGAAAAACCTCCGATGTGCGGCGAAAACTTTGCTGGCGAGGTTAACGTTTCAAAATGAATTCCCCTCTGATAGTTTTACCAAGATACTCACTACAAATAAAAAATGACATATCTTACAGCCTAGTTATCAGAGATGGATCTTTATATAAAAAAGATAAATTAATATAAGTGCGTTGTGTTTTAAAATATATGAAGACATATCTGAAGCAGTTTCATTTGATTATCCTTTTCATTTTTTACATAAAAAATCCACATAAACAGCAGAGTACAAAGGGGGCGATTCAATTAGGCGCAAGCTGGTCCTGTAGCTATTCAATTCACCGCGCTGCTTAGTCCAACTATTACAGCTTAGGTCCAAGAATGCCGGTTCTCATGCCTTAACCAGGGGGTCTATTTGCCAGAACCAGCATTCTCCAAGTAAAGTGCCAGGCGCGAGGCTGTTAGCGCCGCTCTAAGTTGGCAAACAGCCGCATGGCTGGCACTTTAGTGGGATTTCTGCCCGCACCTTCAGGAGGATGAGAGAAGAAATCCTTTAGTTAGGCTAACAGCGAGCTGAATTGGATAGTTCCAGGAACTCCCGACGCCAGCATCCCGACAGGGTTAGGATACCGACATTTGTCGGTCAGTATCCTAGTCTTCTCCCTCTCCCTACACCTAACACTCCCCCCCCCGATGTCTAAACCCTAACCTCCCCCTACTGTCTAACCCTAACCTTCCCGTCCATGTACTCTAACCCTCCCTCCTTAGTGCCTAACCCTAACCTTCCCGTCCATGTACTCTAACCCTAACCCTCCCTCCTCTAGTGCCTAACCCTAACCCTCCCTCCTTAGTGCCTAACGCTAACCCTACCCTAGTGCCTAACACTAACCCTCCCCTAGTGCCTTACACTAACCGTAACCCTCCCCTAGTGCCCAACACTAACCCTAACCCTCCCCTAGTGCCTAACCCTCCCCTAGTGCCTAAGACTAACCCTCCCCTAGTGCCTAACACTAACCCTCCCTCCTTAGTGCCTAACCCTGCCCTAGTACCTAACACTAACCCTCCCCTAGTGCCTAACCCTAACCCTCCATTAGTGCCTAACCCTCCCCTAGTGCCCAACACTAACCCTAACCCTCCCCTAGTGCCTAACACTAACACTAACCCTCCATCTAACCACAGTACTTACCGTTGGGATGTCAGCGCCGAGATTCTGAGAGGTGTCAGTAATCCAGCGCCGTCATCCCGACCGGAAGTAGCTGAAAAATATATTTTGAAATCTATATTAAAACCTTTAAAAGATTTTACTAAAAGAAACTAAATATTAAAAAGGAATAAAACATTTTTAAAAGTGAAGAAATTGTGCTTACCTGCCATCCTTAGGTTTAGTTATGTGGAGATGAACACAGTTGGTCCTCCGCTCATCCACATTACTTGTCTGACTGGCAACCAGTACTAAGGGCAGAGGCACACATAGGTGAATGGGTAGAAGCATACATGGGTAAATGAGGTAGAGGCACAATCAGGGAGTGGTACAGAGACAGACAGGGAGTAGGAACAGAGGCACAGACAGGGAGTAGGGACAGAGGCACAGACAGGGAGTAGGGACAGAGACACAGACAGGGAGTAGGGACAGAGGCACAGATAGGGAGTAGAGGCAGAGGCACAGACAGGGAGTAGGGACAGAGGCACAGACAGGGAGTAGGGACAGATAGGGAGAGGGGACTGAGGCACACATATGGGGCAGGACTGAGGCACACATATGGGGCAGGACTGAGGCACACATATGGGGCAGGACTGAGGCACACATATGGGGACAGACTGCACCTGTGAAGTATCTCTGTGCACCACAACTACTACATAACCTTGCTGTTTGGAGAACACTGTCCTGCAGCCTGGGCAATGGATCAGGGTGAGCTGCTGGAAGGAGAGAAAAAGAGAGGAGGAGAGCTGGGGGCGGAGCTACTGCTGATGCCGGGGAAGCACAGCTCATCCAGCAGGGGCCGGCTTGGGGAACCTTCCTGAGAGAGGGAGGATCCAGACCAGGCACTATAGGAAAATCTATCCCTGCTGCCTGCCTGCAGCTGCCGATGATCTCAGCCAGGAACTGCAGGCAATGACATAAGCAGCACATAATAAATCTATTCCTCACCCACACAGAGAAGCATGGGGCAGAAAGCCATCTCCCTGTTCCATCCCCCCTTCCTACTCCCTCTGTCCGTGGCTACCAGCGAGGTGATATCACCAGGCTACTTACTAAGCTTCATGGGGCCCAGAGCAGCTATATACTATTGGCTGGCACAGTGGCGTGTGCCGTTAAGTCCCCGCCTGGGGGCGCCACATACCCGGGTTAGAGACCAGGCCCGACCCCTAAGAGCAGTGACCACCGCATAGGCAGTCAGCAAGAGGAGACAAAAGGCCGTGAGTCAGTAGATCTGGCATGTAAGCGCCTACCGTCTCTGCTGCCAGTGGTCTTGGATGGATGGGGGAATTTTTTCCTTCTTCAAAAACTATTTTATTCTATTGCCACTGAGTGCCCACTTTATTTTTCATTATTAGGGATTTTTTTTTTTTTTACCAGTATTATTACTTTCACTTATCAGCATTATTATTTCTTTCTTTATTGTATTGCTGCTAGCTTTATGCATATTGCCACTTGTGAGCAGTGGGGTAACCAAGGGGGGTCGAGTGGGGCATGTGCCTTGGGCACCGTAGGAGGCCCAGCAGAGGGGTGTGCCGCCGACCAGGGCATCGTACCCGTACCGCCTGCCCACCACCATTGTGCCGCAGCCGCCCGCCTACAGTACAGGAAAATCTCACAATGAAGATGGGGGGGCTGGGTACATATTACCCGGGCCAGGCCTGTATAGGGTATACGGTTAGCATGCCGCTAGTTTTAATACTGCAGGACACAATACAGACATTGTAAAGAGGACAGATGATATCCCGATCACAATGAAATACCGACGACAACAAAAACCAAAGTTATGGTATCCTGACGATAACAATATAGACAAAGACCAAACACCGGCAAAAGGAAATACCGACAACCTAACATAAATACCGATTTCAGAAATACCGACACCATTTCACCCATGTCAGACAATACCGACAGCAAAGAATTCCCCATTAATGAAAATACCGACAAATGTAATATACCAACTGACAGTATACCGACTGATACAAAACAACGAAAATCAAAATACCCACGAACATTATGGTATCCCGACAATAACAATACATTCGGGTATGTACAAAGAAGGGAGTTGAGCTGTCTGTCAGCGAGTTGATGATGGTGAAGTAGGTCGAGTAGTAGGCTCCGGCTACTGACAGACGGGAACAGTAGCCTGAGCCAATCAGCAGCCGCTCTACAGTCAGCACGGCTGCTGATTGGCTGGCGGGACGTGCAAAGTCCGTGCAGTCCCGTCAGCTGGCATTCGGGAGGTATCAGTATGGGTGGCAACACACATACTGAGACCGGTTGTGTGGATTGAGAAACTCGTTTTCTCTTTTTGCAAAGTCCATGGATTACTGCGGAGACCAGCGCCAGGATATAGGTGAGTATGCAATCTTTTTTGCAGGGCCAGTCATTAAGGATTCTACTGGAGAAGAGGACAGAAGCATCTGGTATAGGTAAGTATGTGTGAATGGGTAGGGGTATGACATATAGTTATACTTATCACGGTGTGTGTTTTGTCTTTCTTTAACTATTTATTTTACAGTGGAGGTACAGGTGCTGCCCGTCTGCTGGCACTTGTAGTTGCACAAGTGCCAAAGGGCAGGCATGCTGGTACCTGTAGCCCCACTGTAAAATGCAATAGTTTTACATTATTTGCCCCCCCCCATTACCTCCATACCCACCGCTCCAGTGGTATGGGGAAGAGCCCCGGGGTTCAGCGTAAGCCTGGGGTACTCGGGAGGGAGCCTTCAGCAGGAGCCCCAGCCAGCGCGGGGAGGGGGATAATGTAACCATTCGAAAGCCTGGTCATGCTGATATATATAACATGTACAAATACCCATGTTCTATCACTTCCAAGCTGTCCTTTTTTAAGCTCTCAATAGTCCAGCAAAAATCCTCCACAAATGTTAGGACATATGGCACTCAGGGCCTGATTCAGACCCGCTCGCGAGCGCTATGCGCCCGCAAGTGGGTCGATGGTGGCCCAGTGCGCACGACGGTGCTGGCTCAGTCGTGTGCATGCGCGAGACCCGGATAGAGACGGCTAAACCGTCGCTCCCTAAACCGTCGCTCCGGGTCTTGTACCAAAGGGGGCATGCTGTCGATGTAGAGTGACAGCACGCTCCCTTTGGTGGGCAGGCCGGGGGAGTGGCTGCCAAAACGGAGGCGTTCCCATGTGAACGCCTCCGTTTGGGAGCGGCCCAACTGACATCACGAGTGATGTCAGAGGGAGAGATTTCGGCTCTGTCAGAGCCGAAATCTCTCTGGGGCTTGCGGCAACGAGACCCTACCACAAGGGTCTCGTCACAAGCTCGATGGTCGCGATGGTCTTGACCATCGCGACCATCTTCCTGGCCGCTTGCTATAGCTGTGGGTGGTCAGCTGCGAGCACTCTGTCCGAGCATCCGGCTCTGAATCAGGCCCTCAGGTCCTTGTATACAGACCGTAGCTCCCCTTTTAATTACCCTGGAATCAGTGGGCTTAGGTGATCTGTAGTATGAAAAGAAAAGGGGGCGCTCTATCGTGCATGAATCAATTTAATACAAAAGACATAAATATCCACATCTCCGTGAAACGAGGTAATAGACTCGTACCAATGTAATAAACACTGTGGGCTGGATACCACATGATATTTACTGCACCCAAATGGCAATGCTCCGTCTCGGCCGCTGGTCTCCCGGGTCTCCAAACCGCTCAATGAGCCCGCTCAGTATCACGATTGGCACAACTCCGGACTACCACACCAACGAGGAGGACGCCAAGGGGTGAGCACACTGCGTCAGCCAGGCCACGCTCTAACGCGTTTCGTAACTCACTTTGTCAGAGGGCTGGCCTGGCTGACGCTCTAACTCCACTATAAGATAACCAACAGCCAATGGCTGAAGGCCTCAGTGTAATCATTTACATATGTAAACAAAGACCTCGTCGCTGCGTGTCTGAGTGATGTTCCGATTCCTTAGTAACCCCTAGCCGGGTTATAGATCAACACAACTCAGACAGCCAGGGGTGAGGTTTACATGACATAGATATATATTTCTACATTTAAAATTGTTACATTAGTCCTAATTTATGACCAGTAAAAATATTGCTCAGATATACCATAATAACTTATATCAATTACATCGATTACAGCAATATTTATTCACTTCACACAGCATTTATACCTATTTATGAAGCGATTTACAAAAACATTTTTTGCAAATATGAATATAGATTAAAAGGTTTTATATATAGTATGCACAGTCAATCAATCACCACCCACAGCATATACGAGCGTGCAACAAGATGGTCGCGATCGGACTTGCGAGTGAAACCCTGTGGTCGGGTTTCTCAACCACAAGCCCTGGAGTGATTTTGGCTCTATCAGAGCCAAAATCACTCCCACTGACATCACTAGTGATGTCAGTGGGGCCGGCTTCAGACGGTAGGCGTTCCCATGGGACGCCCCCGGCACGCCCACCAAAGGGGGCGTGCTGTCAATCAACATCGACAGCACGCCCCCTTTGGTGCGAGACTCGGAGCGATGGAAAGTCCTTCGCTCTCCGGGTCTCGCGCACGACGGAGCTCCCTCCGTCGTGCGCATGCGCAGTGGGGACCATCGACCCACTTGCGAGCGTACTGCCGCTCGCGAGTGGGTCTGAATGACCCCCATAGTTTTTTTAGGGGCTTTCTATGAAGGGGGTGATTTCATAGCCCTCATTCAAGCCAATGATACAGATCAGTTCATAAAAACAAAAAAGGAGATAGATCAAAAAAAGTGATGAATATAGAAGAAAAAGTAATTGACACTAAACTACGTAAACATTTAAGGGACAAGAATGACTATGACAGAGATGAAGTTAGAACATGGCATATTAAACGTGATATAAGACAAAAGAGAGTGCAAACCTTTAATAATTCCCCAAATAGAGGAGAGAAGAAAAACTGGAGAGACCGGAGCACATCTCTTACAGGAATAGAAATGAAGAATGTAAAACTAACTATACCCCTAGAAAAAGGCATGTAAGACCTGGCTTCCAAGAAAAGTGGGAGTTCCCAAAAAGGGGCGGGTTCCATGTCCAAAAAAAAAGGGAATCCAGAAAACTTAATTCATAAAAATAGATTTGAGGCTTTAAAGAGGACATCAACTGATTTAAGTCCATCAAGGAATATTTTAGGGAGACCCACCCGCCCACAACATCAATATCAGACTTCATGAAATCAAACCCCCCAGGGATAAAACGAAGATGGGGAGATCACGAGCAGGGGTGTATCTAGGGATCCAATCGCCCCTGGCAATGTAGTGGACTGGCTCCCCCCTCCCACCCCCTATGCAGTGCCCCCAGTAGTAGTCCCCCAGTAGTAATCCCTCCTATGCTGCATTGTCCCCAGTAGTAGTCCCCCCTATACAGTGCCCCCGTAGTAGTCCCTCCTATGCAACAGTTCCCCCAATGCTGCATTACCCCCAATAGTAGTCCCCCCTATACAGTGCCCCCAGTAATAGTCCCCAGTAGTAGTCCTCCTATACAGTGCCCCCAGTAGTAGTCCCCCTATACAGTGCCCCCAGTAGTAGTCCCCCCTATACAGTGCCCCCAGCAGTAGTCCCCCTTTATACAGTGCCCCCAGTAGTAGTCCCCCCTATTCAGTGCCCCCATTAGTGGCCACCCCTATGCAGTGCCCCCAGTAGTGGCCACCCCCCCTAAATTGCCACTAGTGGCCATCCCTATACAGTGCCCCCAGTAGTAGTCCCCCTATACAGTGGCCCCAGGAGTAGTCCCCCTTTATACCGTGGCCACCCCCCTAAATTGCCCCCATTAGTGGCCACCCCTATGCAGTGCCCCCAGTAGTGGCCACCCCTATACAGTGCCCCCAGTAGCGGCCACCCCCTATTTAAGTGCCCCCCCCTGCTGTGCCAGGCTTACACACCCACAGAAAAAATTCAACTTACCTGCTCCCCGCTCCTGACGCGACCGCCACAGTTCGCTCTGAGTCTCGCCTGGCCCTCTCTTCTCCTGCATGGGAGAGACGTCATGACGTATAACATCTCTCCCATCACATGCTGCGGGGGGAGCCGGAAGACGGAGCTCAAGAGTGAGCTCCAGCCGGCTCCCTCCGCGGACGATACAGCAGCAAATGACAGTCTGTCTGACTCTCATTGGCTGGCTGCTATTACAAACACACAGCCGCCACTGGCGGCTGTGTTTGTAAACTGGATAGGGCAGACCGCTCTCACTGCGGTCTGCCCTACACTTGTGGGGCCGGGGGACTAGTCCACCCATTAGCTGCAGGTGGCACTACCGGATGGCGCCCCCCCCTTTGGTCGGCGCCCCTGGCGAGAGCTATCCTGGCCAATGGGTAGATACGCCCCTGATCACGAGGTAAAAGAGGGCGAGACCTTTGGACAGACATACTATATAGAAACCTATTAATCTATATTCATATTTGCAAAAAATGTTTTGTAAATCGCTTCATAACTAGGTATAAATGCTGTGTGAAGCGAATATATATTACTGGAATCGATGTCATTGATATCAATTATTATGGTATATCTGAGCAACATTTTTACTGGTCAGAAATTAGGACTAATGTAACAATTTTAAATGTAGAAATACATATCTATGGCATGTAAACTTCACCCCTGGCTGTCTGAGTTGTGTTGATCTATAACCCGGCTAGGGGTTACTAAGGAATCGGAAAACATCACTCAGATACGCAGCGACGAGGTCTTTGTTTACATATGTAAATGATTACACTGAGGCCTTCAGCCATTGGCTGTTGGTTATCTTATAGTGGAGTTAGAGCGTCAGCCAGGCCAGCCCTCTGACAAAGTGAACTACGAAACGCGTTAGAGCATGGCCTGACTGACGCAGTGTGCCCTCCCCTTGGCGTCCTCCTCGTTGGTGTGGAAGTCCGGAGTTCTGCCGATCGTGATACTGAGTGGGCTCATTGAGCGCTTTGGAGACTTGCATTGCCATTTGGTTGCAGTAAATATCATGTGGTATCCAGCCCACAGTGATTATTACATTGGTACGAGTCTATTACCTCGTTTCACGGAGATGTGGATATTTATGTCCTTTGTATTAAATTGATTCATGCACGATAGAGCGCCCCCTTTTCTTTTCATACTACAGATCACCTATGCCCACTGAGTCCAGGGTAATTAAAAGGGGAGCTGCGGTCTGTATACAAGGACCTGGGGGCCATATGTCCTAACATTTGTGGAGGATTTTTGCTGGACTATTGAGAGCTTAAAAAAGGACAGCTTGGAAGTGATAGCACATGGGTATTTGTACATGTTATATATGTCAGCATGACCAGGCTTTCCAATGGTTACATTATCCCCCCACGCTGGCCGAGGCTCCTGCTGAAGGCTCCCTCCCGAGCACCCCAGGCTTACGCTGAAGCCCGGGGCTCTTCCCCATACCACTGGAGCGGTAGGTATGGAGGTAATGGGGGGGCCAAATAATGTAAAACTATTGTATTTTACAGTGGGACTACAGGTACCAGCATGCCTACCCCTTGGCACTTGCGCAACTACAAGTGCCAGTAGACGGCTGGCAACTGTACCCACACTGTAAAATAAATAGTTAAAGAAAGACAAAACACACACACAGTGACAAGTATAACTATATTTCATACCCCTACCCATTCACACATACTTACCTATACCAGATGCTTCTGTCCTCTTCTCCAGTAGAATCCATAATGACTGGCCCTGCAAAAAAGATTGCATACTCACCTATATCCTGGCGCTGGTCTCCGCAGTAATCCATGGACTTTGCAAAAAGAGAAAACGAGTTTCTCAATCCACACAACCGGTCTCAGTATGTGTGTTGCCACCCATACTGATACCTCCCGAATGCCAGCTGACGGAACTGCACGGACTTTGCACGTCCCGCCAGCCAATCAGCAGCCGTGCTGACTGTTGAGCGGCCGCTGATTGGCTCCGGCTATTGTTCCCGACTGTCAGTAGCCGGAGCCTACTACTCGACCTACTTCACCATCGATCAACTCGCTGACAGATAGCTCAACTCCCTTCTTTGTAAATACTCGAATGTATTGTTATTGTCGGGATACCATAATGTTCGGCGGTATTTTGATTTTCGTTGTTTTGTATCAGTCAGTATACTGTCAGTTGGTATATTACATTAGTCGGTATTTTCATTAATGGGGAATTCTTTGCTGTCGGTATTGTCTGACATGAGTGAAATGGTGTCGGTATTTCTGTAATCGGTATTTATGTTCGGTTGTCGGTATTTCCTTTTGCCGGTGTTTGGTCTTTGTCTATATTGTTATCGTCAGGATACCATAACTTTGGTTTTTGTTGTCGTCGGTATTTCATTGTGATCGGGATATCATCTGTCCTCTTTACAATGTCTGTATTGTGTCCTGCAGTATTAAAACTAGTGGCATGCTAACCGTATACCCTATACAGGCCTGGCCCGGGTAATATGTACCCAGCCCCCCCATCTTCATTGTGAGATTTTCCTGTACTGTAGGCGGGCGGCTGCGGCACAATGGTGGTGGGCAGGCGGTACGGGTACGATGCCCTGGTCGGCGGCACACCCCTCTGCTGGGCCTCCTACGGTGCCCAAGGCACATGCCCCACTCGACCCCCCTTGGTTACCCCACTGCTCATAAGTGGCAATATGCATAAAGCTAGCAGCAATACAATAAAGAAATAATAATGCAGATAAGTGAAAGTAATAATAGTGGTAAAAAAAAAAAAAAATCCCTAATAATGAAAAATAAAGTGGGCACTGGAATAAAATAGTTTTTGAAGAAGCCAAAAATTCCCCCATCCTTCCAAGACCACTGGCAGCGGAGACGGTAGGCGCTTAAACGCCAGATCTACTGACTCACGGCCTTTTGTCTCCTCTTGCTGACTGCCTATGCGGTGGTCACTGCTCTTGGGGGTCGGGCCTGGTCTCGAACCCGGGTATGTGGCGCCCCCAGGCGGGGACTTAACGGCACACGCCACTGTGCCAGCCAATAGTATATAGCTGCTCTGGGCCCCATGAAGCTTAGTAGCCTGGTGATATCACCTCTTGGGCGCTGCGCACCAGCGCCACCTGGTCTCAGTTGCTGGAAGTGCAGATGGGACCTATTTCTTCTCTGCCGCTGAGGAGCTGGGAGGGGTGTAAGTGACAGGCTGTCACCGGGCACTGGAAGGAAGGGGGGAGGGGGATATGGCTGCTGGTAGCCACGGACAGAGGGAGTAGGAAGGGGGGATGGAACAGGGAGATGGCTGGCTGCCCCATGCTTCTCTGTGTGGGTGAGGATTAGATTTATTATGTGCTGCTTATGTCATTGCCTGCAGTTCCTGGCTGAGATCATCGGCAGCTGCAGGCAGGCAGCAGGGATAGATTTTCCTATAGTGCCTGGTCTGGATCCTCCCTCTCTCAGGAAGGTTCCCCAAGCCGGCCCCTGCTGGATGAGCTGTGCTTCCCCGGCATCAGCAGTAGCTCCGCCCCCAGCTCTCCTCCTCTCTTTTTCTCTCCTTCCAGCAGCTCACCCTGATCCATTGCCCAGGCTGCAGGACAGTGTTCTCCAAACAGCAAGGTTATGTAGTAGTTGTGGTGCACAGAGATACTTCACAGGTGCAGTCTGTCCCCATATGTGTGCCTCAGCCCTGCCCCATATGTGTGCCTCACTCCTGCCCCATATGTGTGCCTCAGTCCTGCCCCATATGTGTGCCTCAGCCCTGCCCCATATGTGAGCCTCAGTCCTGCCCCATATGTGTGCCTCACTCCCCTATCCCTATCTGTCCCTACTCCCTGTCTGTGCCTTTGTCCCTACTCCCTGTCTGTGCCTCTGTCCCTACTCACTGTCTGTGCCTCTGTCCCTACTCCCTGTCTGTCTCTGTACCACTCCCTGATTGTGCCTCTACCTCATTTACCCATGTATGCTACTACCCATTCACCTATGTGTGCCTCTGCCCTTAGTACTGGTTGCCAGTCAGACAAGTAATGTGGATGAGCGGAGGACCAACTGTGTTCATCTCCACATAACTAAACCTAAGGATGGCAGGTAAGCACAATTTTTTCACTTTTAAAAATGCTTTATTCCTTTTTAATATTTAGTTTCTTTTTGTAAAATCTTTTAAAGGATTTAATATAGATTATAAAAAAATATTTTTCATCTACTTCCGGTCGGGATGACGGCGCTGGATTACTGACACCTCTCAGAATCTCGACGCTGGCATCCCAACGGTAAGTACTGTGGTTAGATGGAGGGTTAGGGTTAGTGTTGGGCACTAGGGGAGGGTTAGTGTTGGGCACTAGGGGAGGGTTAGGGTTAGGCACTAGAGGAGGGTTAGGGTTAGGCACTAGGGGAGGGTTAGTGTTAGGCACTAACAGATCCATATCTTCAGTATAAAACATGCATGGTGTTAAAATAGGATACATGCGGTCACGTTTGGAGCCGTCTGCAGATCAGAATTAGGCCCTGAAGGTGTAGGTTTATAGCAATTGTATAAAGTACCAAGTGATAGGGAAGTAATGAATATTTTAATTGGGGGGAAAATGTTTCAACTTTAATAATTGGATATTATTTTACCTCTGATAGTTTTACCAAGATACTCACTATAAATAAAAAATGACATATCTTACAACCTAGTTATCAGAGATGGATCTATTATGTAAAAAAGATAAATTAATATAAGTGCATTGTGTTTTAAAATGTATGAAGACATATCTGAAGCAGTTTCATTTGATTATCTTTTTCGTTTTTTACATTAGAAATCCACATAAACAGCAAAGTACAAAGGGGGCGATTCAATTAGGCGCATTGGTCCTGAAGCTATTCTATTCACCGCGCTGCTTAGTCCAACTATTACAACTTAGGTCCAAGAATGCCGGTTCTCATGCCTTAACCAGGGGGTCTATTTGCGAGAACCAGCCTTCTCCAAGTAAAGTGCCGGGCACGAGGCTGTTAGCGCCGCGCTAAGCTGGCAAACAGCCTCATGGCTGGCACTTCCTAACATATAACATCTGTGTGTCAACTACTAACATGTCACATCTGTATGTCACCTCCTAACATGTCACATCTGTGTGTCACGTCTGTGTGTCACCTCCTAACATGTCACCTCCTAACATGTCACATCTGTGTGTCAACTCCTAACATGTCTCTTCATGTTTGTCACCTCCTAACATATCACATCTGTGTACCACCTCCTAACATGTCTCTTCATGTGTGTCACCTCCTAACATGTCACATCTTTGTCACCTTCTAACATGTCACATCTGTATGCCACCTTCTAACATGTCACATCTGTGTGCCACCTCCTAACATGTCACATCTGTGTGTCACCTCCTAACATGTCTCTTCATGTGTTTCACCTCCTAATAGTTCACATCTGTGTGTCACCTCCTAAAATGTCACGTGTGTTATCTCCTAACATGTCACTTCATGTGCTTCACCTAACATGTCACGTGTGTCACCTCCTACCATGTCACTTCATGTGTGTCACCTCCTGGCGTAATCAGGGGGGTCGAGGGGGGCACATGCCTGGAGGGTGTGCAGAGAGATGACACAGGAGGAAGATGGTGGTGTGCTAAGAGATGACGCAGGGGGGAGATGATGGTTTGCTAAGAGATGACACAGGGGGAGATGATGGTGTGCTAAGAGATGACACGGGGAGATGATGGTATGCTAAGAGATGACATAGGGGGAGATGATGGTGTGCAGAGAGATGACACAGGAGGAAGATGATGTGCTAAGAGATGACGCAGGGGGGAGATGATGGTTTGCTAAGAGATGACGCAGGGGGAGATGCTGGTGTGCTAAGAGATGACACAGGGGGAGATGATGGTGTGCAGAGAGATGACACAGGAGGAAGATGATGGTGTGCTAAGAGATGACACGGGGGAGATGATGGTGTGCTAAGAGATGACGCAGGGGGAAGATGGTGGTGTGCTAAGAGATGACATAGGGGGAGATGATGGTGTGCTAAGAGATGACACAGGGGGAGATGATGGTGTGCTAAGAGATGACACGGGGAGATGATGGTGTGCTAAGAGATGACACAGGGGGATATGATGGTGTGCTCAGAGATGACACAGGGGGGAGATGATGGTGTGCTAAGAGATGACAGAGGGAGATGATGGTGTGCTAAGAGATGACACAGGGGTGAGATGATGGTGTGCTAAGAGATGACGCAGGAGGAAGATGATAGTGTGCTAAGAGATGACACAGGGGGAGATGATGTTGTGCTAAGAGATGACACAGGCGGGAGATGATGGTGTGCTAAGAGATGACACAGGGGGGAGATGATGGTGTGCTAAGAGATGACGCAGGGGGAAGATGATGGTGTGCTAAGAGATGACGCAGGGGGAAGATAATGGTGTGCTAAGAGATGACGCAGGGGGAAGATGATGGTGTGCTAAGAGATGACGCAGGGGAAGATGATGGTGCGCTAAGAGATGACGCAGGGGGAAGATAATGGTGTGCTAAGAGATGATGCAGGGGTGAGATGATGGTGTGCTAAGAGATGACGCAGGGGAAGATGATGGTGTGCTAAGAGATGACGCAGGGGGAAGATGATGGTGTGCTAAGAGATGACGCAGGGGGAAGATGATGGTGTGCTAAGAGATGACGCAGGGGGAAGATTATGGTGTGTTAAGAGATGACGCAGGGGTGAGATGATGGTGTGCTAAGAGATGACGCAGGGGGAAGGTTATGGTGTGCTAAGAGATGACGCATGGGGAGAGAGAGGAGGACGGGCAGAGAGAGAGAGGCTTGACAGACAGGGAGAGGGTCGTATAGGCAGATAAGGAGAGGGAGAGAGAGAGAGAGAGTGTGCAGTACTCTTTATGTAAATTTAATACAATTAATAAATTGTACTAATCCAGATTTCTTTACGTTAACAGTACCTTCACTCAAGCCTCAAAACTTTTTGTAAGTATTGTCCTTCTGGAAAACTCCTAAAAGGTACATATTGTACTTTTTTTTATTTCCAATATATTGACAAAGCCAATAAATATATTTTTATAAATCTATATAGATATTTAAAGATATATTTATAAAAAGAGAGAAGGACAGAGGGCGAGACATTTGGACAGACACTGACGGACAGGGAGAGGGACAGGGAATGACACGGGGGGACAGGAAGAGAAGGAGAGAAACGGTAGGACAGGGAGAGGGACAGGGAATGACACGGTAGGACAGGGAGAGAGGGAGAGACACGGTAGGACAGGGAGAGGGACAGGGAGAGGGACAGGGAATGACACGGTAGGACAGGGAGAGAGGGAGAGACACGGTAGGACAGGGAGAGAGGGAGTGAGAAGGACGGTCTAGGAGAAAATGAGTGAGATGGTTGGACAGGGAGAGAGAGAGAGAGAGACAGATGGTTGGACAGGGAGAGAGCACATTACTCTGTATGTAAATGTAATACAATTAATAAATTGTTCTCATCTTGATATCTTCATCTCACAGTGCCATCACTCAAGCCACAACATTTCCAAACTTTAAGTATTCACCTTCCAAAAAATTCCTATAAGGTATGTATTGTACAACATTTTTTCTATTTATTGACAATGAAATTAGATATCTTTATATATCTATATAGATATATAAAGATATATTTATAGAGCGGGAGACACGGACGGACAGAGAGAAAAAGAGAGACATGGACGGACAGAGGGAGACGGATGGAAAGGGACAGGGAGAGAGAGGGGGACGGACAGAGAGAGAGGGGCGGTTGGGGTGAGATAGAGGGAAGGGCGGACGGGGGGAGAGAGAGACAGATCGGAACGGGGGAGAGAGAGGGACGGGTGCTCTGGGATAGAGATGGATGGTTAGAGAGAGAGATGGACCGAGAGTACTCTGGGCCTGATTCAGACCCGCTCGCGAGCGTACAGCGCTCGCAAGCAGGTCGATAGTCCCCCACTGCGCACGCCAGAGCCGGTGTGCGTATGTGCGAGACCCGGCCAGCGACGGGCGCTCCTTCGCTACGAGTCTCGCACCAAAGCGGGGCAGCTGTCAATGGTGATTGACAGCTCGCCCGTTTTGTAGGCGGGCAGGGGGGGTGGCTGGCCAAACAGAGGCGTTCACGAAGGAACGCCTGCCGTTTGGGGGTGGCCCCACTGACGTCACGAGTGATGTAAGCGGTGAGCTTCCGGCTCTATTAGAGCCGAAAGCTCACTGGGGCTTGCGGCAGACGAGACCCTACCACAAGGGTCTCGTCGCAAGCCCCAATGGTCGCGATGGTCATGACCATCGCGACCATCACCTGGCCGCTGGCTAAAGCTGTGGGTGGTCACCCACAGCTTAGCGAGCGGCCAGGAGGCCGCACAAAAAAACAGAGGAGGCTGCCCTGATTCTGAAAGAGCGTCCAGCTCTGAATCAGGCCCTCTGTATGTAAGTTTAATAAATTGTTCTCATCTTGACTTCTTTACGTCACAGAGCTGTCACTAACCATAACATTTCAAAACTTTTGTAAAGTCATCATCTTCTGGAAAACTACTACAAGGTAAGTATTGTAGAAATGTTATTTATTTTCATTTATTGACAATAAAAATACAAATACTTTTTATTAATCTATGTAGATATATAAAGATATATTTATAAAAAGAGAGGGACAGGGTGAGAGAGTAGGACAGAGGGAGAGAGAGAGAGGCGGTTGGGGTGAGATAGAGGGAAGGGCGGACGGGGGGAGAGAGAGACAGATCGGAAAGGGGGAGAGAGAGGGACAGAGGGAGAGATGGAGGGACAGGAAGAGAGACACAGGGACTGATTCAGCAAGGGACGCACAGGAGAGAACGCAGAACTCGGCCGATGTTTACGCACTGCGCATGTCTATGCATCGTACTGCGCGTGCACGAACTAACCTGTGCGATCGGGTATGCGTACGCAGACTACACGCAGCGAGTACGCAAACCCCTTCCGATAGTGATTGACAGGAAGTGCCGTTTGTGGGTGGTGACGGGGGGTGGTCAGGTGAACGCAGGCGTGCCTGTGCGTTGGGACGCCATTTAGGTGCGTGCATAATTAAGGCAGTTCGGCGACGTATGCTGTGATGAGACTCCGTGCACACAGGAAGTTGCCAAGATCCTGCGCGAGGTCTGGTCAACCACTATTATGCAAATGTGGTCGATGGTTCTCGATGTTGCCGATGTTTACGTACTCATCAGGCTGTGAATAAAGAGAGATGGGCGGCCTAGTATGAGGCTGGGCGTCTGCATCTTGTGCTGCGGTCTCCGTGCGTATGCATTGTATAGCATATACTCGCAGCAGACGGGTGCGTGCGTCTGCTAACGTGCGTTCCTTGCTGAATCAGGCCCACAGACGGACAGGGAAAGGGATGGACAGAAGAGTGAGGGACAGAAGGAGAGACTGACAGGGAGAGGGAGAGAGACGGACTGACAGGGAGAGAGAGAGAGACGGACTGACAGGGAGATAGAGACGGACTGACAGGGAGAGAGAGAGAGACGGACTGACAGGGAAAGGGATGGACGGAAGAGAGAGGGACAGAAGGAGAGACTGACAGGGAGAGGGAGAGAGACGGACTGACAGGGAGAGAGAGAGAGAGACGGACCGACGGGGAGAGAGAGAGAGAGAGACGGACTGACAGGGAGAGGGAGAGAGATAGACTGACAGGGAGGGAGAGAGAGAGACGGACCGACAGGGAGAGAGAGAGAGAGACGGACTGACAGGGAGATAGAGACGGACTGACAGGGAGAGAGAGAGAGAGACGGACCGACAGGGAGAGAGACGGACTGAAAGGGAGAGAGAGGGAGAGAGAGAGAGACGGACTGACAGGGAGAGAGAGAGAGAGAGAGAGAGAGACGGACTGACAGGGAGAGAGAGACGGACTGACAGGGAGAGAGAGAGAGACGGACCGACAGGGAGAGAGATGGACTGAAAGGGAGAGAGACGGACTAAAAGGGAGAGAAAGAGAGACGGACTGACGGAGAGAGAGAGAGAGATGGACTGACAGGGAGAGAGAGAGAGAGACGGACTGACAGGGAGAGAGAGACGGACTGACAGGGAGAGAGAGAGAGAGACGGACTGACAGGGAGAGAGAGACGGACTGACAGGGAGAGAGAGAGAGACGGACTGACAGGGAGAGAGATGGACTGAAAGGGAGAGAGACGGACTGACAGAGAGAGAGAGACGGACTGAAAGGGAGAGAGAGACGGACCGACAGGGAGAGAGAGAGAGACGGACCGACAGGTAGAGAGACGGACTAAAAGGGAGAGAGAGAGAGACGGACTGACAGGGAGAGAGAGAGAGAGATGGACTGACAGGGAGAGAGAGAGAGAGACGGACTGACAGGGAGAGAGAGAGAGAGGGACCGACAGGGAGAGAGACGGGCTGAAAGGGAGAGAGAGAGAGAGAGAGAGATAGACGGACTGACAGGGAGAGAGAGACGGACTGACGGAGAGAGAGAGAGACGGACCGACAGGGAGAGAGACGGACTAAAAGGGAGAGAAAGAGAGACGGACTGACGGAGAGAGAGAGAGAGATGGACTGACAGGGAGAGAGAGAGAGAGACGGACTGACAGGGAGAGAGAGACGGACTGACAGGGAGAGAGAGAGAGACGGACTGACAGGGAGAGAGATGGACTGAAAGGGAGAGAGACGGACTGACAGGGAGAGAGAGACGGACTGAAAGGGAGAGAGAGACGGACCGACAGGGAGAGAGAGAGAGACGGACCGACAGGTAGAGAGACGGACTAAAAGGGAGAGAGAGAGAGACGGACTGACAGGGAGAGAGAGAGAGAGATGGACTGACAGGGAGAGAGAGAGAGAGACGGACTGACAGGGAGAGAGAGAGAGAGGGACCGACAGGGAGAGAGACGGGCTGAAAGGGAGAGAGAGAGAGAGAGAGATAGATGGACTGACAGGGAGAGAGAGAGACCGACAGGGAGAGAGAGAAGGATGTATATAAATGTGATACAATTAATAAATGGTTCTAATCTTATTTAGTTACAGTGTCTTGCCTCAAGCCACAACTTTGTTACATTTTTATTAACATACAACTGCTGGGGAACCCCTACAAGGTCTGTTTCCTAACATTCTCTTATTCATTCTTTTTTCATAAATGACAAATAACAGATATATTTTTTGGAAAAAAAAATGTACCTAGATATAATTTGTATAGACACACAGGATCCAGTCATAATCCCGACAGCTGTCAGAATCCTGGTGCCGGCATCCCGAAGGCAAGTACTGGGCTTAGGGGGAGAGTAGGGTCAGGCACTAGGGGGGGTAGGTTTAGGCTCTGGAGGGGAGGGTTAGGTTTAGGCTCTGGAGGGGAGGGTTAGGTTTACGCTCTGGGGGGGAGGGTTAGGTTTAGGCTCTGGAGGGGAGGGTTAGGTTTACGCTCTGGGGGGGAGGGTTAGGTTTACGCTCTGGGGGGGAGGGTTAGGTTTACGCTGTGGGGGGGAGGGTTAGGTTTAGGCTCTGGAGGGGAGGGTTAGGTTTAGGCTCTGGGGGGGAGGGTTAGGTTTACGCTCTGGGGGGGAGGGTTAGGTTTAGGCTCTGGAGGGGAGGGTTAGGTTTAGGCTCTGGGGGGGAGGGTTAGGTTTAGGCTCTGGAGGGGAGGGTTAGGTTTAGGCTCTGGGGGGGAGGGTTAGGTTTAGGCTCTGGAGGGGAGGGTTAGGTTTACGCTCTGGGGGGGAGAGTTAGGTTTAGGCTCTGGAGGGGAGGGTTAGGTTTAGGCTCTGGAGGGGAGGGTTAGGTTTAGGCTCTGGGGGGGAGGGTTAGGTTTAGGCTCTGGAGGGGAGGGTTAGATTTACGCTCTGGGGGGGAGGGTTAGGTTTAGGCTCTGGAGGGGAGGGTTAGGTTTAGGCTCTGGAGGGGGGTTAGGTTTAGACCCTGGAGGGGTTAGGTTTAGGCTCTGGAGGGGAGGGTTAGGTTTAGGCTCTGGAGGGGAGGGTTAGGTTTAGGCTCTGGAGGGGAGGGTTAGGTTTAGGCTCTGGAGGGGAGGGTTAGGTTTAGGCTCTGGAGGGGGGTTAGGTTTAGGCTCTGGAGGGGTTAGGTTTAGGCTCTGGAGGGGAGGGTTAGGTTTAGGCTCTGGAGGGGAGGGTTAGGTTTAGGCTCTGGAGGGGTTAGGTTTAGGCAGCGAGAAGAGAAGGGTTGGGAGAGGGGGAGGGTTAGGGTACTGACTGACTTTCGGGATCCCGAGCACAGGCATCCCGTACCCAGGGCCGATTCTACACATACGCATGGTACGCAGCTGAGTAGTGCGTCACATAGTGGAGAGCGCCTCAGCTGTGACCATGCGGGCCGCGGGCAGACTGTGTCTCTGTGACACAGTGGCACCGCGTGTGTAGCGCTGACAGGACGGAGTTCGGTCAGCACTACACAGTAATAGACACACAGCCGCCAGCGCCGGCAGCTGTGTGTTTGTTTTAATTAGCAGCCAATCAGAGTCTGTCAGACTCTCATTGGCTGCTGCGCCCACTGCTGGAGCCGGGCTGGAGCTCACTCATGATCTCCATCTTCCGGCTCCCGCAGTGGGTAATGTGAGAGGCGTCATGACATCTCTCCCATAATGCAGAGCGGCCCGGCCCGGAAGGACGGACGGAGGAGCGGATGGCGACAGCGGGAGCAGGAACCGGAGCGGGGATTCAGGTAAGTATTTTTATTTTAATTTGTATTACGTGTGTATCTACTAGGGGCACAGCAAGGGGGGAACTACTACTAGGGGCACAACAAGGGGGGGACTACTACTAGGGGCACTACAAGGGGGGGACTACTAGGGGCACTACAAGGGGGGGACTACCACTGGGGGCACTGCATCGGGGGGACCGCTACTTGGGGCTGTATATAAAGGGCAATACTGGGGGTACTGCATAGGGGGGGGAACTACAACTAGGGTCACTGTTTTTAAAGGCCACTGCATAAGGGGTACCACTATTGGGGGCACTGCATGGGGGGACTACTACTGGGGGCACTATATAAGGGGCTTACTACTGGGGGCACTATATAAGGGGCTTACTACTGGGGGCACTGCATAGGGAGGAGTACTACTGGGGGCACTATGTAAGGGGCTTACTACTGGGGGCACAAGTGGCACTGCACAGGGGGGACCACTACTTGGGGCCTGCATAAGAGGGACCACTACTGGGGGCACTGCATACTGGGGGTACTGTATAAGGGGCACTACTGGGGGGACTGCATTAAGGTGCATATGGAATGGAAAGGACTGTTCCCAGAGTGACAAGAAAGGGGTGTGTGTCATGGTTATGGCTTTTTCCATGAGACCACGGCCCCTTAATTTGTTTGGGCACGCGCAACAATATGCCGGGGGGTGCCAAAAAATATACTCGCTTACCAAAAAATTGGGGCTATGGCCGGCCCTGCCCGTACCCACACCTAGATACAAGGGAGAGAGAGAGAGACAGAGAGAGACAGTCAGGCAGAGCGGGAGAGACCATTGGACAGAGGGGGACAGAGAGAGACCATTGGACAGAGGGGGACAGAGAGGGACAGGGAAACAGTGGGACATAGATGGTCAGTGAGAGAAACGGACGGGTAAAGAGGAAAATGGGGGGAATAAGATGGACGGGGAGAGACTGACAAACGAGCAGAGACAAACGGTCATAGATAAATAGAGAGAGATGTCTGCCTATGTGGTGTCACTGTGCAGCTGCTGGAACTGCGGTAAGCCCGGAGGTAAGTATGGAGGAGCTTCTGTTCCCGGGCTAGCTGTGCTGCAGGTCAGTCCTGTCACTGTGGTTATTATTATTAGAGATTATGCAGCCAGTATTAATGTTATGTGTACAGGGAGTTACCAGTGTGGGGTCAGGGACGTATAGCACAAGTGTTTATATTGGTTATTGCTCACATATATAGTATATAGGGCAGCTGTGTTATTATATGTGCAGAGCTGCCATGGTGTGACATCTGCATGGCTCCCACACAATTACTACCACTAAAGTGAATCTGTGCCCCTGCAGCGGCAACGTGACAAAGAAACATGTCCCATCTGCAGTTCCGGAGACCGGAGGGGACACAGGTGGCGAGTCTGGCTGAACCTCTGTTGAATGATAATGACATTAGTTATATTCCTACACAAACAGGCATCTTCCGGACAATGGGATTTCCTACATGAATAGTGAATACCGGTCTGCCCAGGGAGGATCAATTTCTTCAGAGGTTCCCCATTGCAGAGAAACCACCATATAGGTAAGGTCAGGTGTATTTATATTTCCTATGCACACGCTGTGCCTGTGCCAGATATATTAGCATTGCACTTAGTACATGTGCCAGATATATTAGCATTGCACTTAGTACATGTGCCAGGGTTTTGGAATTGCAGAGAGAGAGTCCAATGAGCTGCAAAACAAGAGATGTGGAAAAGTAACTGCACAGATGTCATCTCTTGTGTTACAGATCATTGCTCTGTTCTCTCTGCAATTCCAAACCCCCAGCACATGTACTATGTGCAATTCTATTTGGCACAGGTACTATGCAAACAGTTCAGTCACAGTGATCCCCCTCCCATCCCTTTCTCACTGCCCCCTCCTCATCCTGCCCAGTGCTTCCCCCATCCAGCCCAGTGTCCCCCACCATCTCACTGACTCCCCCATCTCAGTGTCTACCCCCTTCCCTCCCCAACCAGCCCACTGCCTCCATCTAACTGCCCCTCAGCAAGTAACCCCCCAACCAGTCCAGTCACAGTGTCCCTCCATCATTCAGCCCAGTGTACCCATCTCCCACCACCATCTATGCCCTCTTTCCATCCAGCCCAGTGCCCTCCTATATATCACCCACTGCCTCTCCCCATTATCCTCTACCTGTCACCCACTGCCTGTCACCCTCTACCTGGCATCACCCACTGCCTCTCCCTGTCACTCACTGCCTGTCACCCTATCCCTGGCATCACCCACTACCTCTCCCTGATACCCTATCCCTGGCGTCACCCACTGTCTCTTCCCTGTCACCCTATCCCTGGCATCACCTACTGCCTCTTCCTGTCACCCTATCCCTGGCGTCACCCACTGTCTCTTCCCTGTCACCCACTGCTTGTCACCCTATCCCTGGCATCACCCACTACCTCTCCCTGACACCCTATCCCTAGCGTCACCCTCTGCATGTCCCTGACACCCTATCCCTGGCGTCACCCACTGCCTCTCCGTGACACCCTATCCCTGGCGTCACCCACTGTCTCTTCCCTGTCACCCACTGCCTGTCACCCTATCCCTGGCATCACCCACTACCTCTCCCTGACACCCTATCCCTGGCGTCACCCACTGTCTCTTCCCTGTCACCCACTGCCTTTTACCATATCCCTGGCATCACCCACTACCTCTCCCTGACACCCTATCCCTGGCGTCACCCACTGTCTCTTCCCTGTGACCCACTGATTGTCACCCTATCCCTGGCATCACCCACTACCTCTCCCTGACACCCTATCCCTAGCGTCACCCTCTGCATGTCCCTGACATCCTATCCCTGGCGTCACCCACTGCCTCTCCGTGACACCCTATCCCTGGCGTCACCCACTGTCTCTTCCCTGTCACCCACTGAATATCACCCTATCCCTGGCATCACCCACTACCTTTCCCTGACACCCTATCCCTGGCGGCACCCACTGCCTCTCCCTGTCACCCTATCCCTGGCATCACCCACTGTCTCTTCCCTGTCACCCTATCCCTGGCATCACCCACTGCCTCTCCCTGACACCCTATCCCTGGCATCACCCATCTCTCCTGTCACCCACTGCCTCCCCGTCATCCTCTACGTTACCCACTGCCTCTCCCTGGCATCACCCATTGCCTCTCCAACAAGGGCATGGCTTGTAGATACAGCATATTCCCTTTGAGGTCATGCCCCTTGTTGTGAGGCCACACCCACTTTCCCAGGGGTGCGCGCAAAAAAGTCTCCCGCACCCCTTCCGTCATGGTGCCCCCCCTGTCATTCTGTTGTGGATCCGCCCCTGCATATATGTAATAGATATACCAATCTTGGATGTGCGGTTGCGCTGATAAACGCATGCCTAGTTATGTGTATATCAGCGCGAGGGCACACGTAGAGTGGTATATCCTTCTTATAAAATGGTCTCTGTTGTGACAAAAACAGTAGGAGAAAATTATAGTACAGAATAGGCTGTTTAATTTGAATTAGTTTTAACAAATAAACATGTAACTGTGTAACTGGATTGTTTGAGGAAGGGGGGCCCCAAATCGGTGTCTTGCTTAGGGCCCCATGAGGTCTAATTCCGCCTCTGGGCAGCCTCCAGGAGCTTCAGTATGTACACATGTGATACAGTCATTGTCCTGGGAAGTCAGATCAGTCATTTGTTAATGAGTTCAGCCCTATATGATGTGACCACTTGTGACTGGTGTAAGGTGGTTAGTCAGAGGCATCAGGGGCCTGGCCAGTAGAGATATAAGCAGGGTTACCACTTTGTGATTGTGAGATTACAGAACAGGAGATGTGACCAGGGGGCGAGGTCTCTGCGTCACTTTTATTGTCAGATTTCACCTCATTTTCTTATCCCTCTAATAATGATGGAAAAATGCCTTTATGGGGTCAGATTCCCAGATATGCCCCCACTTAGCTATCTTACCCCAGCGCCATACGTCCTGTGCGACATGGTCTGACGCTTTAGGTAGGATTAGATGGGTTTCCATGGAATAGTACCATTACTAATGGAATCGGTATGAAATACCGCCGGCCGCATGGCTGGCGGTTCGATTCCCGGCAGCGGCAGCCCGACATCAGCAGAGTTCCCGGCAGTGGAAGCCGGACAGCGCTGGAAATCCCGATTGTGGATAGGTAAGTATTGTCTAACCTAACCCCCCTAACCCTAACCCTCCTTAGGGGTGCCTAACCCTAACCTCCCCCCAAGTGCCTAACCCTAACCACCCCCTTCCCCGCTGCCTAAACCTAAGTCCCCCGGGGGGGTGCCTAACCCTAACCCTCCCTCCCCCTAGCCTAACTCTAACCCTCCCGGGGGGGTGCCTAACCCTAAGTCCCCCCCGGGTGGCCTAAACCTAACCCGCCCCCCCCCCCTGCGCCTGTCCGCTTGCGGCTCCCGGCATCACTACGATCGGGATGCCGGGCGCCGGTCTCCCGGCGTCGGGGAAATGCTGGGCGTCTACATCTAGATGCCCGGCATTTCACCCTCGCCGGGATATGACAGTCGGGAAGCCGGCTGCCGGTATTAAGGTAGTCGGCTTCCCGGTTGCATACCGTACTAATCACCCTGAATGTGAGGTCAATCAAACGAGTTTGGAAGTATGATTACCTTATAGCAGCACAGGATTTCTTAGAATATATATATTTTCTTAATTTATGAAATCAGAAGACAGAACATTATGCTGTATAACAATGCTATAGGAATCCAGATTATAAGCAATGACATCCGTACCCACCATTCATACAGGCCTAGCAAATATTGTTACATAGGTCACTCATACACTTATATACCTGCAGAAATAATTGTGCACTTCATGGGATGATTGTGGGGGTATAACAGTGATAATTAGCTTGGTGAGAGACTCTATTACCCAATACCATGTATAACAGAATAATATTATATAATACATAAACACAATTACACCTAATGACTGTGCAAAATATGTTATTAGTATACCACACCTCCAGAGAGCATAGAAGATAAGGCAATGTATACTTGTCATTACACATAGCCATAAAATTGTTATAAAACTAATATATTTTATTCACTTAATAATTGTACAGTTATATCCCCAATAATAATCTTACCCAAAACAGTTCATCATTGATAATACGCTATACATTCACAATTGCTGTAACTTGGGAGCCTGTAGTAAGTGCATCGATCTCTGTGTAGGTACTTTCACTGTCTCTTCCTGATCCTACCGTCTTCATGTGTATGTACTAAGATTATCATGGTCCATGGTTTCTCTCAGGAATATATAAAGTGAAGAAGAAATAGGTATTTTGGAAATGGAATTCTGTAACAGTAATGTGTCTAATAGGGGTTATCCCAGGCAATGGCTGTAAAGGCCTGTCTTACTGTGGGGGAATAAGGGCTTATGTAATAGGGTGCAACTTGCATTCGCAAAGCTGGTTTTGCCTTTAAAATTATTGCCGCATTAACAGGCTTGGCAAACACAGGTGTGTCGGGACCATTTAAACTTTGTTACATGGGCGTGCATATATCAGCCATTGCAATCTCCGTCGCAGCATGAGAGCTCTCTACGTGTCAGGAAATCTGCAGTGTTTGTGGCTGGTCAGACTTGGCGCATATGCAGCATGACTGCTCGATCTGTATCGATGTTACCGATGTTCACGCTGTTGCACATCGCTGGACCAATATGAGAAGGCAGCAGTGGGCGTCCCTATGCTCGGCTGTGCTTTGAAAGGCATTAGCATATTTTAGCAACTGCGATCCGTGAGAGAATGTAGTTGTGTTTCCATTAGCGTAAATCTCAGAATCAGGCCCTTGGTTTCTAGACAAGAGGGTGCAAAGACCAAAGCCCCCCAACCTGTCATGTAGTTAAGTAGTAGGAAGACAATGTCGTCTTGGAATTCCAAGTTAATGAGAAATGTAGGGATTTATGGGCATTAAGACCTAAACACTGTCTAAGTGTTCATTCTAGCACCCTGCACCTGTCACAACTCGTGCAGTTCCTCTTTTCTGCCTGGGGGGTGGCTCTCTGCTCTGGTGCTTCTAGCACACTCAGCTGATGCAACACACTGCTGGATACAGACCAGAGTGTGCTAGAAGCACCAGAGCAGAGAGTGACACCCCAGGCAGGAAAGAGAAACTGCACGGGTTGTGACAGGTTCAGGGTGCTAGAATGAAGACTCATTTCTTTGTGACCCACAGAAGAGGATCGTCCCTTGCGTTCTGTGATCATTTTTGAACGTGTAAATGTAGGAAGCAGGTCATACTGATATTGCCAAACATGATGCCAGGAGAAGGAATGCCCCCATTCAGTCTGGTTTGACATAGTTTACGAGTCTAATGTGAGGTCTCTCATGCCAAATAAAAGTGCCAAAATGGGCATTAATCAATTGGGTATCACATTGGGTAAATATGAGCCTGTAACAAATACAGTAGCCATGGCAGAGTGACCATTTTGACTAAATTGGCCCTACCGAGATATGAGAAGGTCAGACGTCCCAGCTTCTAAGCTCGTCACCAATTTGTGTGATTGCTTTGGAGATGTTCATCTGAATAGATTGGCTGGGTTCTTGGGGAGAGGGATTCCTAAATAGGTCAGAGAAGATTTGGAACCATTGTAATGGAATTATAATTATCATAGGCGTCAGACACCCCAATACCCATTTGTGTCTACATAACACCTGTCATCACCACATTATATGTATGTAGTGTGAGATTTGCATAAATATACATCAAACATCTGCACTAATTATTTTGTTTTCAACAGATTTTACTGACATCAGAAATGCACTTGGAAAATGTCACAACCCCTATGTCATTACTGGGATTTACAAAAGAAGATTAAAGTGTTAAGAACTTTAAGCAGAAACACTATATATTTACGTATATGGAGAAGGAATAAGTCTTATGTGTTGGAGGTAACCTCACACACACTGACATGTATACACCCACATATCATACACAGTATACATCTACTCATAGTAAGGAGGAATCAGTCTCATGTGATGGAGGTAACCTCACCCATCACTGACATATATACACCCACATATCATACACAGTATACATCTACTCATAGTAAGGAGGAATCAGTCTCATGTGATGGAGGAGACCTCACACACACTGATAATTATACACCCACATAACATACACAGTATACATCTACTCATAGTAAGGAGGAATCAGTCTCATGTGATGGAGGAGATCCCATATACACTGACAATTATACAACTACAGATCATACACAATATTCACTTACTGATTTAATGAAGGAACTGATTCATGCGAAGATGAAATTCTCACGGACACTTATATATCCATGGAACATACTGTCTCACATAGTACATATACCGTGTTATCAAATGCTTGAATGAAGTAATTGGCTTACACAATAGTAAAAATGTTGACACTGATCAAAATTGTAATACTGCACCTTCTCAATATCACCAATCAGCGCCCTCTGCGGACAACACATATAAGTGCCTCGAGTGCCAGAAAAGTTTTACTAGTAAGTCAGATCGTGAAGAACATCTCACAGGCCACAAAAGGCACCTGTATGTTCTCATTGTCAGAAGTGTTTTTCTTACAAGTCCCAGCTTCTCATACACCAGAGAACTCACACTGGAGAGAAACCCTTCATGTGTGCTGATTGCAGGAAATTTTTTTAACCAACAAGTCCACCTTGCCATCCACCAGATGAGCCACACAGGGGAGAAGCCATTCACTTGTTCTGATTGTGGGAAAAGTTTTAACCGGAAAACGACACCATCCATCAGAGAATTCACACAGGAGAGAAACCCTATTACTGTTCTCAGTGCGGGAAATATTTCAGCACTAGCTCAAATCTCATTAAGTATCAGAGAGTCCACACAAGAGAGAAGCCGTATTCGTGCTCCGAATGTGGGGACTTGTTCATTCATTACACGCAGCTGATCAGGCCAATCACACGGTGGAAAAGCCCTTTTCTTGCTCAGAGCAGTGCTCGAAGTGTGCCGGTATGCAACGGTATAACATACCGGCACTTCCTTCAAGCACTGAATTTTTTTATTGTGTCAGGGCACTGGCTTCTCAGGCGGCCAATCAGCGACCGGAGGGGGAGGCTGCTGATTGGCCACCCGACATGCGGCAAGAAGCTCTAGTACAGAGGAGCCGGGCTGAGATGAGCAGGAGGAACCGAGGGGCAGAGCGATGCTGCAGCTGTATTACATGCTTTGGGAGATGGGAGCGAGGAGGCAGAGTATGTAATGTGCGGCTCTTTGCTGAAACTGCTGAACACCCGGCATAACGTCTGGCAGATGTTGTGCCGGGTGTTCAACAGCTTCAGCACAGAGCCGCACGCCATGGCCAGTCTCTCAGTACCCAGACTCTGGCTGCACGCTGACAATGTGAAGTACAGTACTGTACTGTACTTCACATCGTCAGCGTTCAGCCAGAGTCTGCTTGCAGTCTCCTCTTCATCAGCAGCACTGCCCCCGGGCCCCGGCCACATTCCTCTGATGAGCCAAATTGTTTTTATTGAACCGGAGCTGCCTGCAGTTAAGCCCCGCCCCTCCCGATATTTGGCTCCGCCCCCTTTTCAAACAGCCACGAATTGGGACAATGAACTGGCCCTCCCCCTGAGTCCCCTCCTTCCTCCTCTCCTCCCCACCTGTCCTGGCTCTCTTCCCCTCCCCACCTGACCTGGCACTCTTCCCCCACCCACACACCTGACCTGGCTCTCCTCCTCTCCCCACCTGACCTGGCTCTCCTTCCCCCCCCAGCTGACCTGGCTCCCCCCCACCTGACCTGGCTCTTCTCCCCTCTCCACCTAACCTGGCTATCTGAATAAAGGCAGTCTCCAGTGCCGATGGCGTCCAGCCGAAGAGGAGAATTTGAAAAGGAGTGGAGAAAACAGAAGAAGCAAATAGTTGCAGAAAAAAGGTAAGTGTTTTATTTCAAATGTTTATAATGTATCTATTTAATAAGGTTATATGTGTATTCATTTAATAAATAATATATTTAATATTTTAAATGAAATATACACAGTGTACATTTATTTAAAAATATTAAATATAGTATTTATTATTGATGCAGTCATATTCCTGACTGTGGGGATTCCGGCGGTCAGAATGCCGTCGCTGGAATCCCGACACTTATCAGAATACCGGAGGTAAGTACTGGGGTGAGGGGGAAAGTTAGCTGTAGGCACTAAGGAGAGGGTTAGGTTTAGGCTGCGAGGGGGGTGATAGATTAGGTTTAGGCACTAGGGGGGTTAGGTGTAGGCTGCGGGGAGGGTTAGGGGCATGGCCGGCGCAACGTAATCAGCCGGCACTGTGCCTCAGGGAGGCGGCAGCCTGGAGAGGCACCGCCGCTGCCTACTCCATTTCCTGGGTGCCCGCTGATATTTTGTTAGCAGCGGGCGCCCAGCAGCTCCTTCTCTGAAGCGGCAGCCGGCTGGAGCTCACTCCTGAGCTCCGGCTTCCGCAGTGGGTGAAGGGAGATATGTCATGACATCTCTCCCATATTGCCCAGCGCGAGGACTAAGGACAGAGTAGTTAGACAGTGGCGGCTGCAGGAGCGGGGCTTCAGTTAAGTATGTTTTGTGTGTGTCTGTGACTTTATGTGTAAGGGGCACTACTACTGAGGGCACTGCGTAAGCGGCACTAATACTGGTGACACTGAGTAAGGGGCACATAAACTAGGGGCACTGAGTAAGGGGTACTAATACTTGCGGGCACTGCGTAAGGGGTACTACAGGGGGCATTGCATAGGGGACACTAACTATAGGGAGCATTGCAAAAGAGGCACTATTACGACAGGGGGGCATTGTGAAAGGGGCACCACTACTACTGTGGCCCTTGCAAAAGGGGCACTACTAATGTGGGCATTACATAAGGGGCACTACTATGGGCATTGTGTATAAGGGGCACTACTGTGTGTCGTAACGGGACAAAGGGACACTACTATGTGGTGTAATGTGAATCAGGAGCACTGTGTGATGTAATGTGAATAAGATTGTGCTACTGTGTGATTTAATTTGAATTGGGGATACTATTGTGTGACCACGCCCCCTTTTTGTGAGACCACAACCCTTTGTGCCCAGAACGCCTACGGCACGCACTGTCCCTTTGGACTGGAAGGAAGGACGCAAATTTAATAGTTTGCAGGAGGGCGCCAAACACTCTAACACCGTTCCTGACAGTACAGCTCAGGTGAGGCTGCTCTGTGTACTGTACTGTAGCAATGTGTGTGTGTATGGGGGGAGAGGGACGGCCTTTAGATATAAGACATGCAACAAGATGTTCAATAGTTCTCATAAACCGGGATCATTACCCCTGTGGGAGACTACCCTGATTAATCCCCTGCTCAGCTGCACCTGTCCTGAAACACAATGTAAATGTGACCTCTTTATAGAGCAGGTGTCAGTGAGCTATGATTCTGCAGCAGAGCAGGAACCACAAGTCCCCCCACTCCCAACCGGCTTCCTTATTCCACGACAAGTATGTTTTGTACTTAGGGAGGAAAGGAATGCTCCCAGAGTTACAAGAAATGGGTGGCGTGTCATGTTGACACGCCCATTTAGAGTGGCCACGCCCCTTGGGAATGCCCATTTTTTTGCCGCGCCTTTGGCGCACACTCGTTTTCATTCTGACCCCTTCTAAATATTCCATACCCCCACTTCAAAATTCCCACTTCGACCACTGGCTCAGAGTGCGGAAAATGTTTCACTCAGAAGTCCCAGTGTCTCAGACATACAAGGATTCACAAAGCCAACAACACGTCTTCGTGTTCAGAGTGTGGTCAAGGTTTTAAGCAGTACGACCTACTTCTGGCGCATCAGACAGCTCACACGGGAGCAGATCTAGTTGACTGGATTGCGGGAAATGTTTTGACAAAAGGTCAATTCTCGCATCACATCAGAGAATTCACTCTGGATAAAGAACGTATTCGTGCTCTGACTGCGGCAAATGTTTGAGCTCGAACTCAAACCTTGATAAACATGGAGAGTGTGGAGAATCGTTTGCCCACTACATACATCTCGCCAGACATCAGGACAGTCATTATAGAAAGGAGACCTTTTTCTTGTTCCGTATGGAGAGAACAATTTAGCAAAAACTCAGCCCTCATTGAGCATTTGATGGTTCATAAAAAATAGGAAAATATTTATTTCCAATAGTGAAAATATAAATGGGAATTATGTAGCAGATGTACCTTATGAACGATAAAGTAAAATTAAAGTGAAATGAACCGCGATTTGTCAAAATTGCAGATTTGCCTTAGTTTTTTCTGCAAGATTTAAAGCTGTAATTTTTTTTTCTGTAATGGTGAAACCAGCCTGCTCTCGCCGCTTTAAATCCTGATGCGGAAAGTCACTGTTCATTACAGTTCCCCAGGGGTGATTTCTATGTACCAATCTATTTCCATTGTGCAGATGTGGAACATATGTAGGATGTTCAAGAATTTATTAATTTTATTCCCAAACTTTCAGGTTAGTAATAGCCGAATTTTATCCCTCATTGGTTCAAACTAAGAATTCTCAAGATCTGTAAGGAGTCATTTCCGAAATGAATCACAAAAGACTCCAAACACTTTTAAGATTCTTAAAAACAACAAAAAAAAAAAATGTCAAGAAAGATATTGGGTTCAGACATTGGGCCAGATTCAGAGCCTCTCGCAAGCGGCTCGATGTTTGGCCACTGCGCATGGGTCTCCTCTGGCGTACGCATGCGCGAACCCCGCAGAGTGACTGATCTTCAGTCACTATGGGGCTTGCTACAAGATGGGGCGGCTGTCGATGGTGAGTGACAGCTCGCCCCGTTTTGTAGGCGGGTAGGGGGGCTGGCTGCACAAACGCAGGCGTTCTCTTAGGAATGTCTGGCGTTTGTGGGAGGACCTACTGACATCACTAGTGATGTCAGTAGTGGACTTGTTCTATTAGAGCAGGAAGTGCACTCGGCCTTGCGGCAGCCTAGACCCTACCACAGGGTCTTGTTGCAAGGCCGATGGTCACGATAATCGCGACGGTCTCCAGGTCGCTCACACAAGCTGTAGGAGGTCTCCCACAGCTTTGCGAGCGGCAGGAGAAAAAAAGAAAGAAAACAAACGGCTATCAGACCCTGCGAGCTGCCTGCGGCAGCGAGTGGGTCTGAATCAGGGCTATTGTAGAAGCTATATAGCCGGCTGAGTGTAAGCCAGTTATTTAATGCAACGGAACCTGGCAGCGTCACAGAGGGGCTCACACACACAGATACTGGGCCTTGTTCAGAGTTGGACCTAATGCCGAAGTTTATGCGGTTGAGCGGTTATCGGTGGTCTGCGCATTCGACGTTCAATCTCCGTTGTCGCTCGCAGAAAGATTTTATTCGCAAGGTGATTAACAGGCAGAGACCGTCTGTGGGCGGCAGCGTGGGGGGTAGTGACAGGCATGTCGCGACCGTTTTTGTGGGACATGTCTCAGCCTGTGGCTGCAATCCCGTATGCCGTAAAAATGGCTCCAGTATCTCAGTTCCCGCAGCCTTTCTTTGCGTCCATAAGGCTACTCAGAAGTCCGTTAATCTACTGATGTTCAACTAATGCTGCGTCTTTGTACGCAGTCGCTTGGATTGGCCACCGGCAGAGATATTTGCATATTTTCGCACATCCGCTGAGTACAAATCGCTGAATCAGGCCACTGTCACTAATCACAGAGTTCTAGAACGTCAACATTATGGGGTCTATTTACTAAGCACTGTTAGGAGACAGAGTGAAAAGTAATAAGTTGCAAGCCAATCAGCTCCCAACTGTCATCTCACAGGCTGTGTTTGAAAAATGACAGTTAGGAGCTGATTGGCTGGCACCTTATCATTTTTCACTCTGTCTCCTAACACTGCTTAGTAAATAGACCCCTTATTACTTAGCTTCAGTATATTGTACTACACAAGACGGCAAAATGCAGATCCAGCTTCTGACCATAGTCCATTATGTGACTCCCAAGGAATCAGTATGACAATCCAGCTATAGGGCCTGAGTCAGGGTTACACTCACATCCGTCTGTGTATGGATCTCATGATTGTTAGCGGTCTGAGCATACGTAGGGCCAACATGCACAACTTACAGCTAATACGGGCAATTCATAGTCAATGCATCTCGGTCTGATCCCCACTTGCAACTGGGTGGGTGTAACTGGGTGATAATAGCATTCGCACATAGGGCAAGTGTTCCGTGGGCATGCAGGCAAAACATTTGGGCTATGGGTGGATGGATGTCCTGCACCAGGGATAGGACTGGTACAAATGCGTATAGATGGGCCCAGAGCCATAACTAAACTTTTTGGTGCCCTGTGCCAGAAAGAGCATTTGGTGCCCCCCTCATTTTTCAAAGGGACATAATGCACCCAAAAAAGGGCCATGGCCTCATGGGGAAGGGCCAGGGAAGAGATAGGAGAGGCCAGGAGATGCTGGGGGTGAAATAAGAGGAAGCTACAAGCAAGAATGATAATAAACAGAAATTTGACAGGCCCAAACAGCGCCCCCTGACCTGTGGTGCCCTGTGCGATGGCACCGGCCGCACTACCCTAGCTACGGCCCTGGATGGGCCAGTGCGGTCACAATGATCCGGCCGACTCTGAAAACCGACAGAGATCTGCATTTATTTCTGATCAGTCTCATTACGTACAACATTAGATCAGGCCCACAAAGTTTCTGGGTCAGCCCCAGTACAGTTACATACGTGTGGTAGAATACATGTGACTAATGATAGTGAGCTTTGTACACAATACAGTGCCATGTGCAGTAAGCGGGCATTGCCAGCATCTGACATTATGTTGCTTTGTAGTCTGTGCCTTAAAGCTATTACAGCAGCGGTTCCCAAACTTTCCTGAATCACGGCGCCCTAGAGTACCAGCATTTATGTCACAGCACCCCTAGGCCAAAAGTTTCTTATTGAGAGATTCAGCAACAATGATTACATTAAGTAAATTGTGCTGACCAGACATCCTTAGGTTAGTTAACTGGTGGTGGACAGGGCTGTGCATCTGTTTGCCCACATATTTTATGATTGGTAGCCACCAGTACTAGTATTTCTAGGGCCGGTGCTACCATTAGGCGGCAGCCTAGGGGCACCGTCCACAGGAAGGCGCCGCTGAGTCCAAAAAGAAAAAGAATGTCTCTTTCAGTCCAAGACAGGTTTAGTTTGTGTGGGGGCGGTTTTATTGTGTGCTGTCAGGGTTACTGTATGTGTGTGGTGGCGGTTTTATTGTGTGCTGTCAGGGTTACTGTATGTGTGTGGGGGCGGTTTTATTGTGTGCTGTCAGGGTTACTGTATGTGTGTGGGGGCGGTTTTATTGTGTGCTGTCAGGGTTACTGTATGTGTGTGGGGGCGGTTTTATTGTGTGCTGTCAGGGTTACTGTATGTGTGTGGGGGCGGTTTTATTGTGTGCTGTCAGGGTTACTGCATGTGTGTGGGGGCGGTTTTATTGTGTGCTGTCAGGGTTACTGCATGTGTGTGGGGGCGGTTTTATTGTGTGCTGTCAGGGTTACTGCATGTGTGTGGGGGCGGTTTTATTGTGTGCTGTCAGGGTTACTGCATGTGTGTGGGGGCGGTTTATTGTGTGCTGTCAGGGTTACTGTATGTGTGTGGGGGCGGTTTTATTGTGTGCTGTCAGGGTTACTGTATGTGTGTGGGGGCGGTTTTATTGTGTGCTGTCAGGGTTACTGCATGTGTGTGGGGGCGGTTTTATTGTGTGCTGTCAGGGTTACTGCATGTGTGTGGGGGCGGTTTTATTGTGTGCTGTCAGGGTTACTGCATGTGTGTGGGGGCGGTTTTATTGTGTGCTGTCAGGGTTACTGCATGTGTGTGGGGGCGGTTTTATTGTGTGCTGTCAGGGTTACTGTATGTGTGTGGGGGCGGTTTTATTGTGTGCTGTCAGGGTTACTGTATGTGTGTGGGGGCGGTTTTATTGTGTGCTGTCAGGGTTACTGTATGTGTGTGGGGGATTAATGAGTGCTGGCAGGGTGAGTTTGTGTGTATGGGGGGGTAATGGGTACTGACATATTGGAGCACAGATGCGTGGCGTAAATATATTGGGGCATGGATGTGTAGCATAATGTATTGGGGCACAGCTGTATGGCATATAAAGAATTTGGGGCACTTGTGGCATATGTACTAGGGGCATTGTTTGGGATAATTCATGGCGATGTAATATACAATAACTTTGGTGCACAGCTGTGTGATATCTATTGGGGCACAATTGTGTGGCATATTATGTATTGGAGGTATTGATGTGTAGCACAATTATGAATTGTGCATACAGCTGTGTGGCGTGTACTGTAATGAATTGTGAAACATAACATATTAAGAAATGGAGGCAGTGTTATGAGGCACAGTATGATTTGGGGACTCTGCTGTGTGGCATATTATAAATTAGCGTCACTAATATGTGGCATAGTATGAATTGGAGGGAGGAGGGGCGGTGGGTGAAATGTTGCCTAGGGCGCCCAGACACCTTGCACCAGCACTGAGAAACGCCTGTCACCTTGACCATAAGTTGCACCCCTGAAAGTGCACTTCAGCACCCCAGGGTGCCATGGCACCCAGTTTGGGAACTACTCTGTTACAGAAAGCTTTATGATGCCATGCCATCACATAAATGCTGACATCAGCCTCTAGCCTTACAAAGTGTGATGTCCTGGATTTGTTGTGGGCCCGGGGTGGTGATGGGAGCAGACACAGAAGCAGATTTAAAACAAAACGTGGAACTTTTAATAAGTGGTTTGGCAGACATGAACAATGGGAGAAAATAAAGTCCAGGGATGGCACTGAAGTGCAAATGGGAACTGAGGTGAATGCAATGAGTAAAAGTCCAGGTAGTGGCAGATAGGAGCAGTCCAGTATCCGGGTCTTGTGAGGGTGGTGAAAAAAAGACTTGTCCAGCAGTGTGAGGTTCTGGTTAATAAGGAAATGTCCAGTTGATGACAGGCTGGAGAAATCAGGTGTAGTGGCTGAAATGAAGAATGCAGGCTGAGGGAAAATCATCCAGCAGAGTGTCAGTGGAGGCAAGGTGCAGGGTGAACAGCAGACTCAGGTTCTCAGGCAAGGGGAAGGTAATGCAGGATGCAGGGTAGTCCAGCGGAGTAGGAGAAGACAAGCAGGCAGGCAGGTAGCGTTACACAGGAACAGATAGTGAGCACAGGGAACTCTGGGCCTGATTCAGAGCCGGACGCTATTTGCGGACGGTCGTTCTGAAAAAGGGGCTGGATATTTAAATTAAGCGCTCGCTCTTTGCGGTCTGTTGACGCCTGTATATCTGAACGAGCAAACGAAACATGCGCTCGCTATTTTGAAAAAAACGCCCCCTGGCCGCTCGCATCATACGTCATCTCCGCTATTTATTTGATTAATCAAGTACATCGAACGGCGTATGAACTGATCGCTATTCTTGTGGTAGGATTTTCCTACCGCAATCATGCGAGCAGTTCAGACTAAAAGACAACCAAGTGACGTGGGCAGTGACGCTGCTTTGTTAATTATGCACACCCTTAAAACGCCCGTTTTGACCTTTTGGCACACCTGCGTTGGGATCTCCACTCCCCTGTTACCACCCACAAACGCCTCATCCTGTCACTCAAATTAGCAGGCATTCGCTATTTTGCGAGCACACGATTTCCGACTGCACTGACTGGTTCGTGCATGCGTATTACAACCCATACGCATGCGCAGATGTGCGAACATCGCTCGGAACGAACGAGCGGCCGCTTACAAGCGGCTCTGAATCAGGCCCTCTCTCTCAGCTATGCTGAGAAACACGTTGCACTGGCAATGAAGTGAGGCTCTGAACCTCCCTAAATACCAAGTGCTGTGCCGTGACTGGCCAGAGAGAGCATGTGACAAACCAGGATTGGGCGATTAGGTCACGTGATCGGAGACAAGATGGCGGCGCCCATGCCAGAGGGGAACGGAAGCACCACCAGGCCTCACCGGCCCAAAGTGACAACATGCCCGCACAGAACCACGCACAGCCAACGCCCCTCGCCAAACACCAGCGCCACCGCCAGATGCCCCCCGCCATAGTGACCTCACAGGTAATACCCGTCGAGAAACCCTGGTCGTGACACAAAGTAGCTTTAGTTTCTGGGGAAGCATGGCCTATCAGTAATGTACATTGGGCCTGATTCACTACGGTTTGCTAATGCAAAAGCGTACGCAGATGGCCGATTGTTGCGTACTGCGCATGCACCTCAGTGCGCGTGCGCGACCACTGGCGTGATCATGCAGAGCACGGTAAGCCATCGCAGAGTGAGTGACAGTCAGTGAGCATTTACGGGTGGTCAGAGAAATACAGGCGTGCCTGTCCATTAGCCGTTATTTGGCGTGCATAAATTAGCTACTGGGACGGCATACACAGCATGAGTACTCACTGCGTGCGGCAAGATCAGACCTGCTGTAATTGTGCATGAGGGGCCGATGTTCTTGATGGTACCGATGAATACGCAGGACTGCAAGGTATTACGGATGTGAGATAGGGGAAGTGGACGTCTCAATACATTAGCATATTTTCGCAGCAGATCTGCGTGCGAATACGGAGCTGCGATCCGTGGTGAATCAGGACCATGGTCCAGTATAAAGCATATTATATGAACTTCTAAACCTATGATTAACACTACAAAGAACATATTCATTATGTACTCATTATGAGGGTATTCCTATATGATTTTGTGTGATTAAAAGCATTTCTATATGGTTTATTAATCCATCTGTTTCTTCTGCTTTAAGTAAACAATTCTTATTTGTGGTTCTATTCCTTAAGAAATTATGCTTTAGATTCTTGCACAAGGTCACAAAAACATCGGAACATGTTATCAGGAGAAATGCCTATACTCAAGGCCTGCACTTCGATGTTCCCAAAACAAACAGCGGTCATGACGTGAAACCACAGCATAATTTGTCAATACATCGTCTGGGACGTTATTTTGTATTTTTTGTTCTTAATATATCAAGTATTGTTATGTTCCTAAATCACAAACCTTGAAGACAGGAATATTAAACAATTCTAGGAGAATGTACTTATGAAATTTGTTTATCTGAAAAGTAATGTGATTGGCTAAAAGGTGTACCATACCCCTTTTATGTTTTCAATAAATATAGTTGATTTCTGAACGAGCCCTAAAGCTGCATACACACATAACGATTTAGTTAATGAACGATTTTAGTAAACGATTTTTTCCCTTGAAAATCGTTTACTAAATGTAATGAACGATTATTTAGAACTACAAACGATTTTTGCATATTAACTTACTGAAAATCGTTCAGTTGACAAGTCTGACTGAACTACAAACGTGAACGCGCATGAACGATAATCGTTCATCGTTTGACTCAGAAAGTGAACGATTTTTTCAAACGATTATCTTTAAACGATATCGTTTAACGATAATCGTTCAAAACATTGTTGTGTGTGTATGCAGCTTTAGAAGTAGATCGGTGCAACTTAAAACTCCCACTTAAGTGCCTTTTCTGCTCTCCAGTCGACGGCCATACTGTTGTCTTCGTTTTCAGATCCTCAAAGAACATTGAAGGTGGTTGATAAAGGTGCTGGGACATCCCAGTACCCCGACATCATTCTCCTCCTATGTATAATTGCAGCTACTATTACTCACCAATTGGTTTACAGAAGTCTAACAGAAAACCATCTCAGTAATGTGTTTTTCATGTTCATGTCTACAGTATAGTAATATTATGTTATAGCAACATTAACCACCAATTATCCACTGCCTGTAGCCAGAGTTAGCACAATGCCGGTCCACCAGGAGCCAGGAACTAGCACAGTGCCTGTATCCATCAGCTACCCGGAGCTAGGAACTAGTACAATGCCTGTATCCATCAGCTACCCGGAGCCAGGAACTAGGACAGTGTGTGTATCCATCAGCTACCCGGAGCCAGGAACTAGCACAGTGCCTGTATCCATCAGCTACCCGGAGCCAGGAACTAGCACAATGCCTGTATCCATCAGCTACCCGGAGCCAGGAACTAGCACAGTGCCTGTATCCATCAGCTACCCGGAGCCAGGAACTAGCACAATGCCTGTATCCATCAGCTACCCGGAGCCAGGAACTAGCACAATGCCTGTATCCATCAGCCCTCTAGAGCCAGGAACTAACAGAGTGCTACTTGGAGCCAGGTGTTCCTGTATTCATAAGCTACCCTGAGCCAGGTACTAGCACAGTAACTGTACTAACTGCCTGGAGCCATGTACTAGCATAGTGCCTGTATCCATCAGCTACCCGGAACTAGGTACTAGCATAGTGCCTACATCAGCTACCCGGAACTAGGCACTAGCAGAGTGCCTGTATACATCAGCTACCCGAAACTAGGTACTAGCATAGTGCCGGTATACATCAGCTACCCGGAACTAGGTACTAGCATAGTGCCTGTATACATCAGCTACCCGGAACTAGGTACTAGCAGAGTGCCTGTATACATCAGCTACCCGGAACTAGGTACTACATAGTGCCTGTATACATCAGCTACCCGGAACTAGGTACTAGCATAGTGCCTGTATACATCAGCTACCCGGAACTAGGTACTAGCATAGTGCCTGTATACATCAGCTACCCGGAACTAGGCACTAGCAGAGTGCCTGTATACATCAGCTACCCAGAACTAGGTACTACATAGTGCCTGTATACATCAGCTACCCGGAACTAGGTACTAGCATAGTGCCGGTATACATCAGCTACCCGGAACTAGGTACTAGCATAGTGCCTGTACACATCAGCTACCCGGAACTAGGTACTAGCATAGTGCCTGTATACATCAGCTACCCGGAACTAGGCACTAGCAGAGTGCCTGTATACATCAGCTACCCGGAACTAGGTACTAGCCTAGTGCCGGTATACATCAGCTACCCGGAACTAGGTACTAGCATAGTGCCTGTATACATCAGCTACCCGGAACTAGGCACTAGCATAGTGCCGGTATACATCAGCTACCCGGAACTAGGTACTAGCATAGTGCCGGTATACATCAGCTACCCGGAACTAGGTACTAGCATAGTGCCTGTATACATCAGCTACCCGGAACTAGGCACTAGCAGAGTGCCTGTATACATCAGCTACCCGGAACTAGGTACTAGCACAGTGCCTGTATCCATCAGCTACCCGGAGCTAGGAACTAGTACAATGCCTGTATCCATCAGCTACCCGGAGCCAGGAACTAGGACAGTGCCTGTATCCATCAGCTACCCGGAGCCAGGAACTAGCACAGTGCCTGTATCCATCAGCTACCCGGAGCCAGGAACTAGCACAGTGCCTGTATCCATCAGCTACCCGGAGCCAGGAACTAGCACAGTGCCTGTATCCATCAGCTACCCGGAGCCAGGAACTAGCACAATGCCTGTATCCATCAGCTACCCGGAGCCAGGAACTAGCACAATGCCTGTATCCATCAGCCCTCTAGAGCCAGGAACTAACAGAGTGCTACTTGGAGCCAGGTGTTCCTGTATTCATAAGCTACCCTGAGCCAGGTGCTAGCACAGTAACTGTACTAACTGCCTGGAGCCATGTACTAGCATAGTGCCTGTATCCATCAGCTACCCGGAACTAGGTACTAGCATAGTGCCTACATCAGCTACCCGGAACTAGGCACTAGCAGAGTGCCTGTATACATCAGCTACCCGAAACTAGGTACTAGCATAGTGCCGGTATACATCAGCTACCCGGAACTAGGTACTAGCATAGTGCCTGTATACATCAGCTACCCGGAACTAGGTACTAGCAGAGTGCCTGTATACATCAGCTACCCGGAACTAGGTACTACATAGTGCCTGTATACATCAGCTACCCGGAACTAGGCACTAGCATAGTGCCGGTATACATCAGCTACCCGGAACTAGGCACTAGCATAGTGCCGGTATACATCAGCTACCCGGAACTAGGTACTAGCATAGTGCCGGTATACATCAGCTACCCGGAACTAGGTACTAGCATAGTGCCTGTATACATCAGCTACCCGGAACTAGGTACTAGCATAGTGCCTGTATACATCAGCTACCCGGAACTAGGCACTAGCAGAGTGCCTGTATACATCAGCTACCCGGAACTAGGTACTACATAGTGCCTGTATACATCAGCTACCCGGAACTAGGTACTAGCATAGTGCCGGTATACATCAGCTACCCGGAACTAGGTACTAGCATAGTGCCTGTACACATCAGCTACCCGGAACTAGGTACTAGCATAGTGCCTGTATACATCAGCTACCCGGAACTAGGTACTAGCCTAGTGCCGGTATACATCAGCTACCCGGAACTAGGTACTAGCATAGTGCCTGTATACATCAGCTACCCGGAACTAGGTACTAGCATAGTGCCGGTATACATCAGCTACCCGGAACTAGGTACTAGCACAGTGCCTGTATACATCAGCTACTTGAAACCAGTGGCAAAATGTATTTATTATATTGCATGTCATTTTGTATCATGATCCCTTAAAGGTACAGCGCTGAGTAATATGTTAGTGCTTTATAAATAAAATATAATATTGGTAGTGTAATGCTATTTAGTTCTACAATACATTTATCAAAGTCTTGTAAATCTATGATCCGACAGGAAATCCCATCTTTGCTGATGGCACATTGGTGTAAACCCACTAGTTGAAGAGATGCATGGTCTTGGTATTTATAGCTTTCACTTTATAGTCTGAAGCCACTACGGCCAGATCTGTGTGGAGAAAAGTAATGAGGTTTAGTTTCACCTTTTTACAAGCACCAGAAGAGTAAAGACCTGGGGGGTTATTTACGAACTCGATACTTCTGTTCATGTTATGCCCGATGATTAAAAGGGCAGTGCTTTTCCTAGTAAGGCACAGCTAGTAAAAGCACTACCCTTTTAATTATTGTAATTATAGATACAAACAGAAGTGTCAGGTTTTACAACCTGACACTTTGTAAATGAACCCCCTGATCTTCAGCTACCCTCTCCCTACTGCCTGAGAACTGTAGATTGCCATGAAGCTGAAGCTACCCACACCTAGGCCCCAATATAGAAGCCTGCGATTTGCAGGCACTGACAAGAATCTGGCGATATAGCTGCTAGATTTAAAGGGACAATTAGTATTATGGCTAAACCAGGTTGGTACATACGGGATCGTAGCTGCGATGGTATTAGCGTACATCTCATAATCAGGCCCAGTGTCACATCCCACGACGTGTCCTCCTCCCCTCATCCTGTTAGACATCCCATAAAGTTCTTCTTACTGTACTAGTGCCCCCACCTGTCCTTGGAGTGGTATTGCTTCTACAAAAATAATTTTGGGTGCTGTCATCTCCCACTTAAAATTTCACAGCTCCCAATGCTCCTTCCCTCACTGCACTGTATGCTAAATGTATGACTAGGAGCATGACCTGTCTCCTTCGCTAACCTCTCATAGGGGTATATTTACTAAAGTGCAGGTTTTTAGAAGTGGAGATGTTGCCCGTAGCAACCAATCCGATTCTGCTTAACTTTTATCTAGCACCTTCCAGAAGATAATAGCTAGAATCTGATTGGTTGCTATGGGCAACATCTCCACTTCTAAAAACCCGCACCTTGATGTGATGCACTCTTGAGACCCAATATTTGTGTTTGCTTTATTATTATAACATTTATATATTTATTGATATGCTTTAAGAATACCTCCACAGTATGCAAATCTCCATAAAAGGTAAAATATTATTTTTAAAAAATGGTAATGTGTGAGAAAACAAAGAAAGGTGAATTAATAAAATTAATATACTGCAGTCACTGATACATGATATAATACTATTCAGTACCCTAAGTATCTACACTTTATGATAATAATACTAAAGTTACCAATCTAAAATTATTCCATGTCCTAGATTCAATAACATAGGAATAATAAAGGTATTATTATTATTATAACCCGTTTTTTTGCACGTTAATGCGCATCGACTCGGGTCTGGCTTATGTCTGAAAGATCCGTCCTGGGTTGACAGTCCCTGGTCCGTGACCCTGGTTGCTATCAGGATTTTTCCCAGGACTTGCAACCCGGGTCAACTATTCAGCTCATGTTTGAAAAGTGCAACTCAGGTGACGCCTAAAAGAAATTGATTGGCCGGGGACAGTAGCGCTTGGAGATTACATCATCTCCAAGCGCCTACTGAATGCCGAAATACCCGGGTCCAGTAAGAAGGGTGACGACCCGGGAATAACTTGGGTCGTCACCCATGTGTGAAAAGGGCATCCCCGGCTTCAACCTGTGCTCCTTGTCCCGGGTCCGAGCCGGGTTGAAGCCAGGATTTTGTGTCTGAAAGGGGTATTACAGTTACTGGCTGTTCTCGTGAAGAGATTTTACAGCCCAGATACAGTAATTAGGCTGTTTGAACAGTGAGTATCAGTCATTTATGCACATTTTAGACATGAACATGTAGTATATTGAATGTATTGCTTTGGTTATTAACGCCTCAATCAGAATCAGGTTCTGTTTATAGATTTTCCCTAATGTGCTTATTAGCATGTTTTTATGTGCAAACATTAACAACCAGGAATTTCATGAAGTTGTTTCTCTTATGACATCATTAGGATTATTCATTAGTACTCCTTGAGTTATGTTGCTCTATATACCGGAGGACTAGATATTTTTTACCTCCCCAGATCTGTTGTTTATAAATTCAATGCAGTACCTTTATTATACATTAAAAAAATAGGATATAATCTGTATTTACAGAAACTCACTGAAAAACACCACTATTAGTAAGTGGTGTGTTCATCGCATCGGGACCATTCTCTGGAGCACTGTCCCAGCCGACGTGCTACACCCTCTTTTCTCAGCCAGCAGGGTAGGGACCAAGGGCCCGATTCAGACCCGTTCGCAAGGCTACGTTTGCACGTAGCCGACTGATCTTTGCAATCTGCGCATGTGTATAAGACGCAGTGCGCGTGCGGGAACCAGACACTGCGAACGGGAAGTGATCGCAGCAAGTAAACACGCACCGCAAGGATGAGTGACAGGGGAGGTCGATGGAAACGGGGGTGTGGTGGTGCGAACGCAGGCATGGCTGAGCGTCAAAACGCCATTTCAGGGGCGTGCATAATTAAGACTCATCGTCAGCATATACGTCACACGGCTGAAATAAGCACAGCTGCGTTCGCAGTGCTTGCCGTAGAGTAAGCTCAACCACAAGTGCCTCGTATGGGTCCGATGGTGGCCAATGTTACCGATGGTTTAATACACTTCCTGGAGATGACGTATGTTACTAAGAACAAGTGGGCGTCTTGTGGCACGCTGGTGGGCGTCTAGTTACATACCGCGATTGTACGGCAAAACATAGTGGGCGTTTCGCTAGCGATCGCGGGATTTGCATACATTGCCTGCAGACGGCTACGTACGAACGCAGCTTTGCGAGCGGGTCTGAATCGGGCCCCAAGCTCAATGTCCTCCTGCCTTTGGCAGTTATTAAAAGATGCAAAGACTTTGTTATCCATACTGTACAATCCTGGACCAGTCCCACGGGAGTAGTGTCTCCTAATCAACTTGCCCAAAGAGAGGCAGAACCTGGGACTTCGGTTCCCAGTGGTGTGCTGCGTGGGGGCAACCCTTGACCCACGGTTGCCTGTGCTTTACCCACTCTGCACCCATTAATAGATACAGCACTGCTTTTTACCTTGTACCATATAGTTGCGAACCAGCTGGGCAGATTTCTGAAAGAGAGGCAGAACCTAATGATCTGTGATTGGAGAAACATCCTATTAGGGACTTCGCCTGGGTCTCTCAGAGAGTAGACTGCATACATTTCATTATATGGATTAGGTCATGCCCTGAGCTGGACACATCGTGCCTGATTAGAACAGTCTACGCCCACTACAGTGATACCAATGCCTTCTTTCAAGCAACTGGAAATCCGAACTAAATTGTTATGGAGGAAAAAGGAAGTCTGTATATTACTAAGCCAGGGTGGTACTGAGGTGCCTCTCTGACACAGCAGGCACAAAGTGACTGAGAGAAGAAATCCACCTGGGGGGTGGGAATAGAGAGGAATGTGCAAACCGAGACCTGGGGGTATATTTATTAAAGTGAGAGTTTTTAGAAGTGGAGGTGTTGCCCATAGCAACCAATCAGATTCTAGCTATTCTATAAAGTGCTAGAAAGATAAATGTTAAATACTATGGGCAACATCTCCACCCTCTGGTGTTTATATGCAGAATGCGGCCATTTTCCAATATTCTCTCCTCAGTGGAGGAACCACTTACATCCGCAGTTAAATTTCCTTTCAACACTACTCAACTGTCCTTCCCTAGTACGGCCAGAATAATATTATATACTTCATGGGTGCAGAAGACCACCCAACATAGCCCACCTCACCCAGTATCCATTTCTCTGCTCCTGATTTTCTCACTTGTTTACCTATTGCAGGTACCTGAATTAACAGATGTGGAAAAAACTCCCTTATTATCAATGATTTCATTCAGCCCGGGTTGGGTATGGGATCCTGGCGGCCGGGATGACGCCAGTCAGAATGCCGACAGTGAGAATCACAACTCCCTTAAGGTAAGTAAGTACCTTAACCCACCCCATGTCCTTACCCCAAACCCTTCCTAACCTAGGGCCTGATTCAGACCCACTCGCGAGTGGCTGTCTGCTCGCAAGTGGGTCGATGTTCTGGACTGAGCATGCGCACGACGGAGGGAGCTCCGTCGTGCGCATGCGCCAGACGCGACGAGCGAAGGAAAGTCCTTCGCTCGTTGTGTCTGATCAAAGGGGGCGTGCTGTCGATGTTGATTGACAGCACGCCCCCTTTGGTAGGCGTGCCGGGGGCGTGCCTCCCTGACGGGGGCGTTCCCTCGGGAACGCCTCCCATCAGAAGCCGGCCCACTGACATCACTAGTGATGTCAGTGGGAGTGATTTTGGCTCTGATAGAGCCAAAATCACTCCGGAGCTTGCGGTTGAAAACCTCAACCGCAGGCTCCGGCTCGCAGTTTCGATGGTCGCGATGGTCAAGACCATCGCGGCCATCAAACTGCACGCTCGTATAGGCTGTGGGTGGTGACCCACAGCTATACGAGCGTCCAGGAGGACGCTCCATTTTCATGGAGGCCGGCCCTCATTCAGAGCGTGCGCTCTGCTCAGAGCGTACGGCTCTGAATGAGGGCCCTAATCTCCTCCCTAGTGCCTAAACCTAACCTCCCCCTCCCTGCACCCTAAACCTAACCCTCCCCCCTTAGTGCCTATCCCTCACCCTAATGCCTACCCCTAAATGTAACCCTCCCCCCTAACCCCTGATACTTACCTTCGGGATGCCGGCGGTCGGGATTTGCTGCACACCGAGATGCGCACTATATCCCGTTCAGCCCAGGTAACTGCAATAAAAGTGTTAAAACCAGAAGAAAAATGTATACAGTCTGTATGCAGCAAAATGACAATCTATAACATAACATCATCAAGAGAAAAAGATGAGAGGAGTGGACAGCTTGTTGGTACTGTATGTGTAGTAAAGCTCTGGACTACCAGCTTCGCGTTATCTACAAACACTTGTACATCAGGAGGAGTCGAGAAAGACTTGTCTTGAAAGAAGAATTGAACCCGGAAGTAAGGTGAGACGCTCATGGAACGCTTAACACGGAAGTGAGGTGGACCGCATAACACGGAAATAAGGTGGAACGCATAACGCGGAAGTGACTTACAGAAAAGGTTGTAGTTCCGGCAATTTGAGTCTCTTTTATGTGTATTTAAGGACGGGATGAGCTGCAGGTCAGTAACACTACTTATCTCGTTGACGGGTACTCACTGGAGATATTTACATTATGTCACTTCCCGTTATGTTAAGTTATATATTTATTTTTTTGTATATATATAGTTGGCCCAATTTTCACCTACAGCCGGTTCTGGTACCCACAAACACAGTGGATGGCTGTCAGCTTATCTACAGTTAGCATGAAGAGACTAGACATTGCTCACTATTGCTTCTCATTCTTACAGTCACTATATATATATACATATATATTATATATATATATTATATATGAACTGCTGTACTTTTCAGTAATTATTTCTAAATTGAAATAATTCAGGGGTTGCTGCATGCACACTGCCATATTTTTGTTAAAGACACAAAACCCATTTTTTCTTCCATTGGTGTGTTTTAAAACTGTTCCTGCACCTCCATCTACATCACACACCCCTTCCTGAGTGCAAGTGGACTTGCTCTATTTTGTTTAGGGCATGATTTTCATATTGGCCCCCACCCATGGTGATGCAGTGGGAGGAAGAAGAAGAGGTGACCATGACAAGTGGGTTGGGCAGTATGAATTATGATTGTGTCATCACGCCCCTACCCCCTTGTGGATAGGTAGGCATCAAAGAGATCTATTGGGAATAGTAACCTGTGGTGAGCGGAGCGAGCCCCCGTGCCCAAAGCATGACAATGTTAGCCTAACCTTCCCGGGGGGGGGGCCTAACCCTAAGTCTCCCTGACTTAGGGTTAGGCACCCCCTGGGAGGTTAGGGTTAGGCTAGGGAAGAGGGGGTTAAGGTTAGGCACCCCCCGGGGGTAGGTTAGGGTTAGAAACCCCCCGGGAGACTTAGGTTTAGGCCGCGGGGAAGGGGGATAGGGTTAGGCACTTAGGGGGGGGGGGGTTAGGGTTAGGCACCCCTAAAGGAGGATTAGGGGGTAAAATAGGGTTAGTTGTACTCACCTTTTTTAGCTTCTGTTTCTTCACCCCTGCCAGGCTTCCGGTGACGGGATTTGTACTGCCGGTGGTATATCCGTTATGTTTACCTCCCAGTGGTTTTTGTTCTTTTCTCTATGGATCAGATGGGCGCATCCACTCGACCGCATCCTTCACCCCCTCCCCCATTTTTTAGACCCCTTATTTTCTTAAAATTGATCTCTACTGTCTCTAGAATACCTGACATTACATCTGACTCCATATAGCACCTGGGCTTCATGTATTACCACATACAGTGTGATGAATCTTGCAGTTTATTTGCTCTGCATAAAAAATAAATAAATCACAATTTATATATACAGATGTGTTTTCATGCATCTACCCTTCTTGCACGTTAAGCAGCCCTTCTAGTCGCGCCATGCAGTGGAGTGACTCGGTAGCGCCGAGCATGTTGTGCGACTTTTTCCCTTCAAATGTGTTTTTTTCGCACAGCGATGCAGAATACTAGAAGAGTAAAATTATATGTGGTATGCTTATATTCTGTGTGCGACTGCGGGTGTATCTGCATGCAAAATGTTACGTTACAGTATCAGCGACTGTGACACTGTAACATAGCATTTCGCATGCAGATACACCCGCAGCTGCACACAGAATTCACATTGCTGAGACGCATTTGAAGGGAAAAAGTCGCACAAAAAGACGCTTGGCGCTACCTAGTCACACAGAGCACACGCATTATGTGTGTAACGCGACTTGTAGCGCACGGAGGTAAGATGTATGTGGGCACGTCTGTACTAATCCTTTAATATAGGTCAAAATATAATTGAGTAACGGAATTGAGGTTGTGTGTTAGTGGACTTTAAGCTTTTGCTTTCTGTTGTCAGCCAATTTACTGGTAAGCATAAGGGAGATGTTCACCCTACTGTGTGTTTCCATGGTGCACTTGTTAGCGGCTCCCCATTCCTTACATGGTAGTGTATGTCTGTCACAGGTGGATTAAAATTAAAAGGGGTGGAGTTGACAACTTTATCATGGAGATGGTTGTCAAGGGCAAATTTAAAAGTGAAGAAAAAAAATCTTTAGAAACACTCTTTAAGTTACAGATTAAGAGGGGAATTCAATATGAAACGTAAACTTCGCTGTCGAAGTTTCCGTTTCATATCGGAGCTTTTACCTGGGATAAAGTATCGGGCACGCGCCCGCTTATCCCCGTATTCAATATGATACTAACGAAAACGGGACCTGGCGAAGTGGGATTTGCGTAAAGTTACGAAATTTTCCTTAAAAAAATTGTAGGACCCCCCTAAAGTTGTGAAAACATGGGGGATCACTATGGGTACCCCCGTTTTAGCCTGTAAATGAAAGTCGGGGATTTAAATAGCCGCAGCAGGTGTTTTTTTCCCAACATTGAAGAAGTGTTGCAGAAGAGCACTTGGGTTATTTTTTTCATTTTTTTAAGTGGTCCCATCAAATTTGGGTACATGAAAATGGGTACTAGGATATTTTGATGTCCCTAAAGTAAGTTTTTAAAAATTCTGCATTTGTGCACCTGCCGCTATAAATCTATTCTAGAAAACACCTGCCGCATAGGTTCAGGGCTATTCTGCAAGTATTTCCCTATTGTTAAACAATTTTTTCCCATTTTTTTTTTTCACCCCAATTTTCAAAATAATTATTTGGGGTGTCCCTATTTTTTTTTAAAAACTTTTTTTGACACAGTTATCTTTTAAATGTCATTCCCAGGGGTGCAGGCTATTTTTTAAGCCTGCACCCCTAAACCCCAATTTCGCCACCTATTCAGTGGTGAAAAGTTATCCCCGTTTTTTTCAAAGACTTTTCGAACCTGCAAAAAGTCTTTGAAATTGAATACAGTGTAAAAGCAAAACCTGCGATAATGACGTCATAGGTGCGAAAACATCGCAAAAACTATGTTTTCGCTCCCATATTGAATACCCCTATAAGATGTGTATTAGTATTTTGTGTAGTATAATACTGGTAACCGTTATTTATTTCTTAAGGTCAGAAGTTGCACCATCAGACTTTGTATCACTTGAAAGTGGGTTCTGGCCCCTCGCTTGCTTAGTAAGGTGGGGTTACTGGTGAGTTCTTTTTACTCTCTCAGTTTTCTTTTTACTGTTATTAACTTTTCCCAATCATAACGTACTAGTCAGTTTTCTGCACGTTTGGGGCCACTCAATATGTCGGCTGAGTGCTGCCATACAGGATGTTAGTGGCACATTGAATTCACATGAAGGCCGTCTGGTCATTGCTCAAAGATGCAATACATCTGTGATGTCACAGTTGTAATGTCATAAAATATTATACTGGATGAAGAGAGGTTCAGGGCACGGATGACCATTGAAGGGGTCACCATCGATGGTGCCATTAGTGATTTGCATCAATGGTATAAGACTATCTATGGGAAAACATGAATGGTTTCACCCCATCAATGGGCATTCCTACCGTGGATGGGGGGGGCAATCAGGGAAGGGGGCAGGGCTGAGCTGTGCTGAGGGGCAGGTCCCTGCCTTTGAATAAAAAACACAAAAAACTGCGAACTATTAGATCTCCACCATCAATGGCAAAACCGTGGACTCCGTATAATGTAGCTCATTCAGACCAGCTCGCTAGCAAGCGGATGCTCGTTGCAGACGATGTTCGCTAATGTGCGAATGTGTGTAGTTCGCAATGCGCGTGCGCAAACTAGTACGAACGATCGGATTTGCTCACTCGCCCTGCAAAGACAGCCCAGTGGAATGAGTGACAGGAGAGGCCGTTTGTGGGTGGTAACAGGCGCAGGGCAGTAGTAACAGGGGAGTGGAGTTACGGACGCAGGCGTGCCAGAGTGTTTTCACTCCGTTTCTGGGGCGTGCATAATTAACAGCCAGCGTCATAGTACACGTCACCTTGTTGAATAATACACTGAAGTACTCGCAGTGCTTGCGGTAGGGTACAGTCAACCACAAGCGCTGCAGTCAGATCCGATGGAACCCGATGTACCGATGGTTGTATATACTTCCTTGAGATGATGTACACAAGTGGGCGGCTAAAAGACAGGCTTTTGGGCGTCTGTAAGCACAAAGTGATTGCTCGCCAAGACATAGTGGGCGTGTTTATGCCTTGCCGTGCGAGCGTCTGTCTTGACGTCACTTTGCAAAATGTCCATACGCTGAGAGTGAGCGGCTGCATCTAGCTAGCGGGTCTGAATGAGCTCCAATGAGCTTAAATGAAAATATACTAATTTCAGTATGTTCCTAAAAAGGATCCCTATCAGGGCAAAATGTCTTTTTTCCTATGCAAGGCAAACTTCCTGTCTGCAACTCTGTTAAGGGGCACTACTGGATCGTGATACCTCTCTCTGTCTATGGTTGTGAAGGTAAAGAAATTATTCAACTTATATTTCATAGACAAGGAAAAAATATACAGAGCTGCAATCAGAAGAGAAATAGGAAGCCGTGATCATAAGAATAATACTGACACTTATTACATAAAATGCCCAAACATTTTAAACATTCACATGTACTAATAGAACACATCTAAAAAAAAAAAAAATGTAATATATAGAGGTGGATACAATTAACCTGAAGAAAGTCACTTGATATCAAGTCAAAAAAGACTTCATCCAGCATATATTAAATGGTTAACAATGTTGGCTTTCCACAGAGCCAGAAAGATACCCAGATTCAGTCAACAGTACATTCACTAGCACAGTCGGCAATATGAGATTAATGTAATATAGCATGAGGAAAAGTTCCACAGCGTGCTAATATATGAGGGCAGTGCAATAAGTAAGGTAACACGCATTTAATGTTCTTTATTTCATTCTAAGTACCTACCATGTAAGAGCAGGTAGACCACTGCTTCCCCTCACGGCCATTAGACTGCGCCTCTTATCAGCCATACAGTCCCAGCATCAGCTGTAAGATGGCGGAAACATGCTCACACATCGAGGTGCGTAGTGTGATAAGATTTATGTGTCTAAAGGGCACATCAGCAGCTGGAATTCATCGCCAACTTGTCGCGGTGTACGGTGATAACGTCATGTCACGAAAACAGGTTTGGGTTTGGTGCACAGCCCTTGAAAACGGCAGGACAGACGTTCAAGATGAGCAGCGATCCGGCCGGCTAAGCACGTCCACCACAGATGACAATTTGTGCCGCATTGAAGGTCTGATTCAGGAGGACAGATGCGTTTCAGTTAGAGATATTGCAGATGAACTGAACATCTCAGTGGGTTCTGTGCACAATATCGTTCATGGGCGACTGGGGTACAGGAAAAAATGTTTTTAAGATTTTAACTTCTGCTTCTCAAGCGCTTATATAAATTGAATAGATATTTACCTTTTATGCTTCAAATCAATAATTAAGAATCATTAGTAAAGAACTTTTTTTATTTGCCCACATCTATATGTATGGCTACTAGGTGCACTTGAAGGTAGACACCCATTTCTTGCTCCTTGGAACATTTTTCTTTCAAAGTTTCCAGATCCACCTACAAAAGTGTTGATGGAAGCAGTAAATTTTAAATCAACATCTAATTTTGACTTTAAGATTTTCTCCTAAAATATTGTTTGTTCTGCCCATACGTATGTCTTATATTAAATACTAGCTGAAGTACCCGGCATTGCCTGGGTTTAAATCTTCAAGTAATTATGTTTTGTTATGTGATGTCGTTCAAATCCATCCAGTGGAAGGCCCGACGCACTCCGCTGTGAAGTCCGACCGGGACCGAAACCACTCCATTGGGTATCCCAGACCAATTGCCACCCCACTGTGAATTTTTCATCCATATCCGTCCAGTGGAAGGCCCAGAACAGGATCTCCGGGTCAAAGTTCTGCCCAGCGTCCCCGGGTCAAAGTTCTGACCGACCGAGACCTTAACCCCCTAGTATGTCTACTGGGTTCCAATGTTACCACTCTGTGAAGTTTTCGCCCAAATCTATACAGTAGAAGGCTCTGAACAAGCTCCCGGGGTCAAAGTTCTGCCCAGCATACACCAACAGGAGGTCCGACCGGGACCTTAACCCCCTAGTATGTCTACTGGGATCCAATGTTACCACTCTGTGAAGTTTTCGGCCAAATCTATCCAGTAGAAGGCTCTGAACAAGCTTCCTGGTTTAAATTTCTGCCCAGCGTACACCAACAGGATGTCCGACCGGGACCTTAACCCCCCTAAAACCTGGACAGGATCCAAATGGATCACCTTATGTTGGTTTCATCCCGATCGGTGCAGGCATGTCCGAATGCATAACCAGACAGGCAACAAACAAACAGACCATTGAATTTTATATATAAGATGAGAGTGAGGGAACCTCAGGACTGCCTATATTACTTGTGTCCATTTCGTGTTTGTTTTTTATATAATTTTTTTTTTAAGGAGACTTTAATTGGATTGCTTTTTTAACCATTATATAGGAAGGAGATAAGGATGGGGCTTTTTTTTTTTTTAAATATATTTAATTAGTTGAAGTGCACCGAGAAATATACTTTTTGTGCTGTGATGTAAGCAGGTATTTTTATGCCACCAAGTCCCCAAATGAGCACACAATATGTTGGAACAACCTTGAAGTAAAATGAATGACAAATAATAGAAAATCTATTTATGACTAATGTAATATTAGATTTATTTTGACAGACAAAAGACCGTCCATAAATCATCAGTTTATTTCAGGGAAATAAGATGACAAGGATTTGATTAATAGGAAAAGGTGATTGGGAGTAATTAAAAGACCAGGTTACCTAAGGGCTACTGGCAGGCTGTCAGACAAACCATCGCATTATATGCTGTCCATCTCTCCATGCCAGTCATACAGTATATCTCTCAATAATGTAGGATTGTATTATGACATTTTATAACTGTAATCATTCACTGATTTTGCATATATTCTGTTGTGATTCTTACGTCAGCTTATATATATATGTATTGTATATACACATACATTTTTGCACTGTTCTATCATTTATTGTCTAAAAATAGAGAACAGAACCTGTTTCTCACCAAAGAGGCGTATTCATATCGGCCTAACCAATGTTCATAGATGCCCTAAGTGTGCAGCCCCTATGGCTGATTTTTTTTCCATCCTTCTGACAATACCCTTCTTTTAAGAAATTCTGGACTAGTGTCTGGAAATTTATGATAGATCACTTAGTCAGCTCTTTCCCCCTCACCCCAGAATGGGAGATATTTGGAATCTTACCGAAGGGTCTACCAGTTCGTAGGGGTCCAAAGAAGGTACTATTGGCTACTTCCTCAGCGGCATGCAAAAGTGTGCTACATATGTGGATTCACGTTTCCCCTACTAAAATGCCCTTATTTAGAATAAAACTGTTTTATGTTTTTCCTTTGAAATAGGTGGAAGCATCTTGTCCTCATTTCAAACAATTGTAACGCATTTCTCCTTTTTATTGACATTTTGTCTCATCTACTTCTCCAAAATGACACTGTGTCGTTCTCTTGCTGATTTATTTATTTTTCCTTCTCCTTTCAGGATGTCCTTTCAGGATGTATTCAATGTATAACTTACTCGAACGTTCATTACATTTCTTTTTTGTGTTATGATTGCTGTTTTATTTGTGCTCATTGCCACTGCGATGGCTTTTTTTATCTGACATTGTTCCTCAATGTACATGCTTTGTATGATGCTATGATGTTTGTAACTTCTTTATTTTATTTTTGCATAATGTTTATAAATTATTTTTCAAACTGATGCTTCAAATAAAGATATTTATAGAAAAAGTGGGACTGGATGAAACACAGAAACTGGTAAAAATAGGTAGCTAATGTGAATGCTTTATCTTCCATTATTTTCACACTTATGCACATTATTTCCACAAATTTTAAAAAAAATTACTGTAGCAGTTAAACTGCTAACTCAACATCAATATCAATTTATTTTAATTTTCTATTTTTAATATTTTTTTAGGAATATCAAGGATGGCAAATATAACAGAAGGATTTCACACCTTGATTTCACCTTTGGATTATAAATATGAAGATATGGAAACTAACCAGAAATCAAACATTGGCACTCAAGAATCTATCTCATATGATGAGGCACAATATCCATCTTCTCCAATTAAAGAAGAATCCGTTTTGGATGTAGGAGGGGACCTCACAGACACTGACACTTCTACACCCTTAGATAACACACACTATACATCTACTCATATTAAGCAGGAATCAGTCTCATGTGATGGAGGAGACCTCACACACACCGACATGTATACACCCACAGATCATACACAGTATGTATCTACTCTTATTAAGGAGGAATCAGTCTTATGTGATGGAGGTAATCCCACCAACACACACATTTATACACCCACAGATCATACACAGTCTACATCTACTCTTATCAAGGAGGAACCAGTCTCATGTGATGGAAAAACAGACACTGGCATTTATACACCCACAGATGATGCACTACATACATCTCATACTAAGGAGGAATCAGTCTCATGTGATGGAGGAAACCTCACAGACACTGACATGTATACACCCACATATCATACACAGTATACATCTACTCATAGTAAGGAGGAATCAGTCTCATGTGATGGAGGAAACCTCACAGACACTGACATTTATACACCCACATATCATGCACAGTATACATCTACTCATACTAAGGAAGAATCAGTTTCATGTGATGGAGGAGACCTCACAGGCACTGACATGTGTACACCCACAGATCATACACAGTATACATCGCCTCATATTAAGGAGGAATCAGTCTCATGTGATGGAGGAAACCTCACAGACACTGACATGTATACACCCACATATCATACACAGTATACATCTACTCATAGTAAGGAGGAATCAGTTTCATGTGATGGAGGAAACCTCACAGACACTGACATTTATACACCCACATATCATGCACAGTATACATCTACTCATACTAAGGAAGAATCAGTTTCATGTGATGGAGGAGACCTCACAGGCACTGACATGTGTACACCCACAGATCATACACAGTATACATCGCCTCATATTAAGGAGGAATCAGTCTCATGTGATGGAGGAATCCTCACAGACACTGACATTTATACACCCACAGATCCTACACAATCTACATCTAACATTAAGGTGGAATTGGAAACATCTGAAGAAGAAAATCTCACAGATACTGAAATTTCTACACCCACAGATCATATACTATGTGGATTTACTCATATTAAGGAGGAATCAGTCTCATCTGAAGAAGCTAATCTTGCGGACAATTATACACTAGTACTTATTAAGGAGGAATCTATCTCAAGTGAAGAAGAAAACTTCACGGACACCGAAATTTATGACTCCACCGAAAATTCATCTTCTCATTTTAATGAAGAATGGAATCCAGATGAAGAAGAAAATAACAGTGAAGCAGAAGAGAAATCATTTCCTTGTTCTCAGTGCAAAAAGCAGTTTCGCCGAAAATCACATCTTATTAGACATCAGAAAATCCACACCGGGGTGAAACCGTTTTCCTGCTGCTACTGCGGAAAGTGCTTCACCCGATTTGAACAATGTGCGGCGCACCAGAAAGTCCACACGGGAGAGAAGCCCTATTCCTGCTCTTACTGCGACAAAAGTTTTTCCCAGAAGTCACATGTAACTGTGCACGAAAGAACTCACACAGGAGACAAACCATTCGCCTGCTCCTATTGCGGGAAGCGATTTTCCCAAAAAGCACGGCTGTTAATACATGAGAAGTACCACACTGATGACAAAAGGTATTCCTGCTCTTTCTGTGGGAAGTGTTTCCTAAGGGAAGGGCAGTGTGCGGCACATCAGAGAACTCACACAGGAGAGAAACCATATCCCTGCTCTTTCTGCCAGAAAGGCTTTAGCCAACGAGCACAGCTTGTTATACATGAGAGAGTTCACACCGGGGAGAAGCCGGTCGCCTGCCCTGATTGCGGGAAACGTTTCTCCCAACGGTCAAATCTTATCACACATCAGCGAATTCACACTGGCGAGAAACCCTTTTCTTGCTCTCAATGCGGGAAGGCTTTCAACACCCAGACAAGTCTCATTTTACACCAGAGAGGTCACACGGGAGAGAAGCCGTATTCATGTGAAGAGTGCGGGAAGCGTTTCACTCACAAGTCGGTTTACATTAAGCATCAAAGAGTCCACACAGGGGAGAAGCCTTTTTCGTGCTCCATTTGTGGGAAGTGTTTTTCTCAGAAAGCGCCGCTGGTGACGCATCAGAGAACGCACACGGGAGAGAAACCGTATTCCTGTTCTGATTGTGGGAAGAGGTTCTCTCAGAAGGGCCATCTCGTAACTCACCAGAGAATACACACAGGGGAGAAGCCCTTTTCCTGCTCTGAATGTGGGACTAGTTTTAACACTCACTCAAGTCTTGTTTTCCACCAGAGACTTCACACCGGAGAGAAACCATACCCATGTTCTATTTGTGGGAAAAGTTATACCAATAAGTCCCAGTTGGTTAAACACCAGAAGATTCACACCGGAGTGAAGCCGTTCGGATGCTCTGAATGTGGAAAGTGTTTCACCCGAAAAGCCGATTTCGTTGTCCACCAGAGAGTCCACACTGGGGAGAAGCCGTATCCCTGTTCAGAGTGTGGGAAACGGTTTAGCATACACCAAAACCTTGTCTTACATCAGAGGATACACACCGGCGAGAAACTGTGTTTTTGTTCCGAGTGTGGGAAGTGTTTTACCCGTAAAGCTGATTTTGTGGTCCATCAGAGAGTTCATACCGGGGAGAAACCGTTCACGTGTTCAGAATGTGGGAAAAGCTTTAGCATTCACCAAAACCTCATCTTACACCAGAGAATACACACGGGGGAGAAACCATATTTTTGCTCTGAATGTGGGAAAAGTTTTGGACAGAAGTGCACTCTGACTCGACATCTGAGAGTCCACAAAGGCAATAAACCAAGTTCTTCTAAATAACTCATGAAAAAGCTTAATTTATCTGTTTAAGTTTAGCAAGTTCTTCTATATTGCTTTTAGAAAATATTATTACATTTCAGTCCCTGATAAAGTGTAATATACTAATATGTCAGCTCTATTACCCACAAATTGCAGGTTCAATGTGCCACGGTGCAGGAATATGCGTATATGTGCCATATTATGGTACCCCACATTGCCGATTTTTGTGCTTACCCTTATGGTAGCGGACAGAAATCGGCGATGCTTCATCCATAATTTGCTTTCTGGAGAATTGCACCCAGCACTTTGCAGGTAATTGAATTGACCCCTAAGGGTTTTTAAAATGGCTTCCAGGCTCGAGATAAAGAAAACACTAAATTGTAATGGATGGAACTATATCTTAAAAAAATAACTTTATTGTTCATAGGCAGTAGACGTTTTCTTGCAATCATGTTATGAGTTGTATTCTTAGACTGAATATTATCTATAGAAAGTAAACTAATTCTCTAAATTGCTATTACATTTGAAGGCACACGCTATATTAAATATTTGTGGTTTGTAGGACTTTCATACCATTATAAACCATTTCGACGATACCTATTTCAACACAGTTGTTTTACTAATTGTTTGTCTTCATTCACCAACTCAACTACTTTGGTCTAGTTAAATTAAAAAAAATTGGGATTAATACATAAAGTCGGTTAATGCTTTTAAAACTGTCTTTTTTTTTTTATTATTAGCATGTGTACATAAAGTACATATCACAAACATGAACAAATGTTGTGTCTGTGTCCATAAATGCTGAAACAGGATCACATATGAGAAAACACAGATGGAAAAAAAAAAACTTCCCAAGAACAAACTAAAAGCATAAAATGTCTGTGCAGGATACACGCTGTAAAAAATTTGTATAAATTGTTACAAGATAATTTGCAAAGACCGTTTCGGGCCTTGAGTAACACTGTAGTTGGTCAGTTGTCCTCAATCACCTTTCCAACTTAGCAAATATTTTACTTTTGCATGTTCTGTTAAAATGAAAAAAAAAAAAGTTTAGGTTTCACAAACATATGATTAGAATCATTGCAAACAGATCATAAAAGTTGGAATTCTGTAATGCAACTGACTAAAGATTGAGTAAATGTGTTTTAAAAGGTTATTTTAGCTTTAATTTATAGTCTATAAAAATGTACACTTCTGTCAAGTAAGTTAGTAATTTTGACAAAATCAGCGTTGTTTAGACAAAATCAAAACAAAGTTAATTTTATAGTACTGACATTAGGTGAATTTTTAAAAATAAAACTATGGCAAGAACAAAATGCTATAATAAAAGTAAAAAAATATTTTATTATATAAAACTTGAAAAATTAAAATATAAAAATATATATGTATTGTATGTCTTTTGGCAAGAAGATACAAACAGATATAACTCTGCACAATTTCTATAGAATATGTTGTTAGTCTAAAGGTGCCCATCCACTAGCAGACATGAAAACGACTGAACGATTACGACATTGTAACCGTGCAGTCGTTTGACAGTCTGTGATGTGCCTACGCTGAACGAGCAGTCGTTCAGTGTAGACACAATCATCTGCAAACATGCTGAACCTGTCGTTATCGTCAGGTTGTCCAGCATGTTTGCCCGATGATAGATGTCTAAACGACCAGCGGGAGCGCGCATCGCTGGTCGTTTTAGACATTTGTGCAAATGATTTATGAACGATATCGTTATCGTTCAATCGCTCAACTTAATCGTCTAGTGGATGGGCATCTTAAGTCCAAAAACATTTACACCTTTTTTACGCAAACTTACCTGTAAGTTATTTTGAGAGAATAACCTCCGAAAACGCAGTAAATACAGGTTGAGTCACCCAAATCCAAAGTGCTTGGGACAAGAAGTATTTTGGATATCGGATTTTTCTGTATTTTAGAATAACTGCATACCATAATGAGATATCTTGGGGATGGGACCAAAGTCTAAACACAGAATTTATGTTTCATATACACCTTATACACACAGCCTGAAGGTAATTTTATTCAATATTTTGAATAATTTTGAGCATCAAACAAAGTTTGTGTACATCAGAAATCAAAAGTGTCACTATCTCAGTCATGCTCAAACAATTCCGTATTTTGGAATATTCCGTATTTCAGAATATTTGGATATGGGAGATTCAACCTGTACATACAAACACATATAAAATGCAGCACTTTTTTTTTATTTACGCACATATGACTCAAAAGTCACATTTACAACCACTTCCACTATTTATGTCGCACTTTTATCTTTTTGATACTTCACATATCTCCCTCTTTGTCTTCCGGGGTTTAGAAATCAGAGTGTAAGCTCAGTTGAGTAAGGAGATATGTGATATTATGTGTACAGTGGTGTAAAAAGTTATACTTGCTTTTATAAAACAATGTTCCTTAAAGGGGAGGGGCATGCTATTATCATCCTATACTTTATGTCTACATCTGTACAGATATCATAAAAACATTTGGAATAATAAAAGAAAATTTGCTAACACAACGCTTTTCAGTGGAGATGGCACTTTATGCACATATTGTACATTGAAAAACTTTACACCTTGTTGCTGCCTCAAATATTTACAAACTGTCTTGTTATTTCAAATAATTTATGGCGTCTCCCCGGCTCTTGGTGCCTTGGTGTAATCTCTAGGCAAGTAGACTGACTGTGCTACTAGAGCATAGCCTACATCAGTAACGAATGGGTTTGTTGTGAGATGCTCCCAGATGTGCCCACCTGTCTAGTCCTGCTGCGCAGTAAGCTAAGAACTAATACTAAGAGAACAATGAAGCGCAATCTCGATATGAAATATTTATTAATATTCATATAAAATTGTATATATATATAATAAAAATATCACAATAGGAAAAATTGCCTCCCCTAGATAAATCCTAACTTAGAATCCAAATGGATATTAGTTAGACTAAACATAAAAAATATTGTTTTTAAAAAATATGACAACTGAACTTAATTAACATATAAAATTCTGACACAAGAAATATCAAATAATAAATCCAAAAGAAGTCCGGAATTATTGAGCTAAGATATTTGTTAATATCTGTAAATACGGATAAAGAAAACAGAATATCCGAAGTATAAACACCTTAGATAGTTTGTTGCAATGGACTGATAGATAGCGAATATCTGTAAATAGTTTCAATGTAACTAGCTCTTATTTGCGCTGTATTTGCTTCAATCCAATAATGAGTCAATACATATATATTATGGGCATAATCCTCCAGGAGGGTAGGATACTGCAAAATCAGTCCATATAGAAAAGGTATGCTGTTTAACAATACGTGGTGCACTCACGTTTGTAACGAATACCGGGTTTTCCTCCCTCTATTATCCGAAGGTTTGTATACTTGTATTTTTTGCAGCAGCAATAGCTGATGAGGGTGTGAGGTGGCCTGAGCCTGCACAAAGTACCGGGTCTGTCTCCTCTATCCTCCGGAGGCCTACACACCTATAGTTTCCATGGCGGCAATGTGTCAGACACCTGTAAGTCTGTATTCTCCGCAGCGGCAATGTGCAATACGTATGTCGGGCTGACTGAGCCGGCACAACAACGGACAGTGTGATCACACGGGCAGTATATAGCTTGCTGCCGTCTATTCTTCTACGCGTTTCTCTGCCTGTATAGAGATCAGCGGCTTCATCAGGAAGTGAATAGATGTGTGGCTCAAAATTTCCCATGTTTAAATAGTACCTCAATTGCCATGAGCTGCATATAATTAAGAGTTACAGATGTCAATCAACATCCCTAAATATGTCTTGCACGGGGTTTGTTCATTTGCCAAACTCTTTATATAGTAGTATTAACGTTAAATCATTGTTTAACATAATCTCATATAAATATATCAATACTAACTAATTGCAAAATAAAAAATAAAATTAAAAATTAGAAATATATACAATTGACACCAATTAATTTATATATGAAAAGAAAAGAAATATAGACATAAAAATTAATAAATAGCTCAAAAATATAACCTAAATAGTTAGAAATGCATATACAGCTAAATATAAATAAATAAATACATAGCTAGCCCTTCCTACTTATATGCTTTCTGATTATCATTTAGACATATATTAACCCTTAAAACATAATATATATCTTTTAAGAAATTCTGTATATGCGACCATATGCTTGGACATAAGCTCTTCGACATGTGTATAGAGAACCTTTAACCTATTTCGTATAGAATAAATAAAGAAATATAATATACACATGTCGAAGCTTACTGATAAGCTGACACCCACACCTATGGGGAGTGCTTTGTTTTTTTCTTTAAAAAAAACTGATCATCTGAATGACGGGTTTTAACTCTAATTGAAGGAATCTCATTTCTCCTTGGCGCTATAATTTCTCATACATACACATTACCCTGGTTATTTATTGTAGCTGCCTTGAGTAAGAGATCCTAAATATGTATAGGAATACTGAACGCCTAACAAAAAGAAGCGATTTCTGCCAAAAAAATTTTAATGAGGAAAATACCACAGCATGTGAGAGAATTCCCACTGAAAATTTGGACAATTTATTTTGGGAAATGGAAAAACTTATCACTAAGGAAATTAAAGCCTGGTGGGACATCAAAGGACTGGAACACTATATTTCTGTAAATAGAGTCCCGAGAGGTCTAAGATTGTTAAAAAATCCCACGTTTGGTATAGAAAAACCAGGTTTTATGGACAAATGGGACAATATATTGTATAAATGTTCCCTAGACCTAATGAAACTTATCATTAATGAGAAAAAAACCTCACTCACTGAATTGGAAAGAGACATAAAAGAAAAAGAGGTACAAATGGAGGGCTTTAAAGATAAAGAGGAATACAGAGCCAACGATGCAGTATTAACTCGCAAATTGGACCGTATAGAGGAGGATGTCATGAAGGGAAAGGAAAAGAAATTTACTAGGGACAAACAAGATTATGAGCAGAATAGAATCAAGAATTGGAGTAGGTTCCGCACAATTCCAACTCAACAACAGTGGAATCACCCTAATAAAGAAAAAACCTGGACGACAGTACCATATAGAAAAAACTCTAGAAGAGAAACCAACATCACTGAACGTCCTCAACTCAAACCATATCAGACAAGAAATAGGTTCTCAACATTACAACGATACGACTCCAACAGTGACACTGATCATTTTTTATCCCCGGACCCAGGACACAACACAGGAAGCACGAGAAAATCATTCTTCAGAGAAACCACGAGAGTGGCGTCTCCCATGAAATGAAGACTAAGAGAAGAAGAGGAACAAGAGGAGGCAGGAGGAAGAATATTCAAGAGAAGGAACCTATAATAGACCCTAAAGAAAAAGGAATATTCAATCTATCCAAACACGAATTAACTAAGCCTGAAATCTCCTTACTAAGTAAAGGATTGACTTTTGCACCTTCTAGTAATATGAACAAATTTCAAACATTTATTGACCTCAACAAATTCATAAGAAATCTCACCTTAAAAAGACATTTTTTGAGGAAAGATGAATCTGTAATTAAGAATTATCACATGAATGAATCAAAATCAGGTCTTAAAGGGAAATCAAAATACTACCCAGTGGAATCTAAGGGGAGTCATCTTAATGTCTTCTACAAACTAGTTAAAAAGGATCTGTGTGAGGGTGAAATAGAACCTACAACCAGACAAAACCTAAAAAATAGAGAAAAAGAAGCACTAAAAAACCTTCAGAAAAATAACGACATTGTCATAAAACAGGCTGACAAGGGAGGGGGGCTAGTGGTTATGGATCGGTCCTACTATGTGAAAGAATCACACAGACTCCTAGGAGATACGAATTCTTATATTCCTTTGGAGAATGATCCTACTGATAATTACATTGATGAACTGAGAATTCTCCTACTCTACGGACTTCGTAATACCATTATCACTAAGGAAGAATTCCAGTATCTTTTAATTACTAACCCCATCATCCCCATTTTTTATTTTCTCCCTAAAATCCACAAAACGATGCAGGACCCGCCTGGGAGACCTATTATTGCAGGCATAAACTCACTAACCTCACATTTGTCTAAATATGTGGATGTTTTCCTACATAAATATGTGATCGAGTTGCAATCTTATCTTAAAGATACTACCAATGTATTGCAAATTATAGAAAGTTTAGAATGGAAGGATTCTTATATATGGGCAACAGTGGATGTACAATCTCTATATACATGCATTGAGCATCAGATAGGGATCGATGCATGCAGAGGATTTCTTGAAACAGATTCAACAATTACTGCCACACATAAGGAATTTTTATGCGACATAATGGCTTTTATCTTAAATCATAATTATTTTAAATTTTTAGATAAATTTTATAAGCAGATTTGTGGCACAGCGATGGGGACGATTTTTGCGCCTAGTTTCGCTAATCTTTTCATGGGATATTGGGAGAAGAATCATATATACAACAACAATCCATTTAAGAAGAATATTATTTTGTACAAACGTTATATAGACGATATTTTAATAATATGGGAAGGCCCGAAAGAGGATTTTAATCTGTTTTTAGATCATATTACGAAAAATAATATGAATCTCAAGTTCACATCCAACATTAATGAAAATACTATAGAATTTCTGGATTTAATCTTAATGGGAGAAGGAAACAAAATTGTTACGAAAAATTACATAAAAACAGTAGACACGAATAGCTACCTCCACTATAAGAGTGGGCATCTGAGAAGTTGGAAAGAAAATATACCATACTCCACTTTCCACAGAATTAAGAGGAATTGCAGTGAGGCTCATACGTGTGAAGAACAAATACAGTTATATAGTAACAGATTTCAAGAAAAAGAATATCCAGAAAAAGTTCTGCATGAAGCAGCAGTTAAAACTAAATCTATTAAGAGATGTGACTTACTTAAATATAAGGATCAACCTAACAAAGAAGAAAATAGCATTATCCCATTTATAACTACTTTTAATGCACAAGAAAATAAAATTAAGAACGTTTTTAACAAACATTGGAAAATTCTTTTAATGGACCCAGTTTTGAAAGACATCCTCCCTAAAAAGGCTCCAATTGTATTTAGGAAGGCTAAAAATCTCAAGGACACACTGGCACCCAGTATGCTAAGGAACCCCAATACCCCAATACGAACGGCTTTTTATAATTGCCCAGGCTGCTATAAATGCGGCAAATGTAACATCTGCAAGCATGTACATAAACAAAGAAGGACCTTCTACAATTCTACGAACAGCAAGGAATATAAGATAAAAACTCATTTGAACTGCAACTCTACATCGGTGATATACCTGCTGGAATGCACCTGTGGAATCAAATACGTAGGCAAAACCAAGCGACTGGTCAAGCTTCGGATACAAGAACATATCCGAAATATAAAGAACAAAGTTGAAGGACATTTGGTATCTCATCATTTTACACAATACCATAATTCTAATCCGGAAGACTTGACATTCAAATCTATTGAACATGTACTATTGGGAGAAAGAGGCGGAGACCTGGCAAACCAGCTATCCAAAAGAGAAATGTATTGGATCTTTGAATTGGATACAATGACCCCGCGAGGCTTTAATGATAGCTACGAGATAGCACCATTCTTGTAGATATGTACTGATGGTAGCTAGTGTATCCTTTATGTATTTTTCTACAGTCATACCTCATTATAAGTGCCCAATCTCGTCAGATCTTGGAAGCTAAGCAGTGATGGGCCTGGCTAGTACCTGGGTGGGAGACCAGCAGGGAAGACCAGGAACTGTAGTATGTTATAGGACTCACATTATTTGCACTATCATTTTACATAATTTGTATCATGAGCCTGTAACAGAAGAATGCTGAATTCCATCAAAGAAAAGATCGACCATAAGAAGAAATTCCATCCATTGGAAATTGAAGAATAAAAACTTTCTGCAATGAACTTTAATAAAGATGGCTTGCTATTTAAGAAGACTTAATCCTGTCCTTATTTTATTATTCTCTCATTCGATTATCCCCTTATACCTTCCCATTAGATCCCCTTTCTAGATCAGCTTAATTAATTAGTTCATTATATTATTTCATGGGTCCATCGTAATATATTTCCCTTATAGTATTAAAGTTATATTTATTGATACTAATATATGTTATTTTTATTTAGGAGCAACTATATATGAAAATCAAACAGATGCTTTTTCTTATATATCGATTTCCATAGGTCTGGGTATACTAAGATGGCCATAAGGAAGTTCTATACAGTACCATGAGAGTACCAAGATGGCCACGTAAAGACACTAGATTGCTGAACTTTGAATCATTTGGGCCATCGTTAATGATAAGAAATAGGAGTACTAAGATGGTCAATGTTGATCACTATTGAAAAGCAAGATGGACACCGCTGCCCATCTTGACTACCAAGATGGCCGCCGTTATATTTTCATCTGATATCAAGATGGAGTCCGTAGCCCCACATGAGCACCAAGATGTCCGCCGCTCGCAAAATGAGTAGCAAGATGGCCACCAACATACCGAAGTGGATATCGAAAAACCTGACCTTCAGGCCACCTGACATAGATGTAAGGGCGGAAATACCTCATCAGATCCTGAAAACAGCGCTCGTGTGGGCGGAAGCAAGTTCACAGGAAATGAAGAGACGGGCTAATACCACGTGATGCCCGGGATTATTATATTATGAACAGAATCTTATTTCTATAAGAGTGATTCTGTTATCCAGCAATTTTATCCAGCAATTTTATAACTATATGGTTGATTTTACATAGTATAACGAATATCTAATTAACGTAAACCGGAAGTGAGGTCACTTCCAATCGGAAATCACTGCTCAGCTAGTCCCAGCATGTGGGTATTTATACCAGATACCCCACAGGAGTTACACATCCCTTGAAGAAGTCCAACAATTGGACGAAACGCGTTGGAGACTCCTGAATCCGCCTTCCATGAACTTACCTTTAATATCCAGATAAGCCATTCCCTATTTATTTCCTCTCTCCCCCGTTTTTATTCCTTTATGCTAACTGTTTTTTAACATCTGTCAGTGGCATTTTTTATTTCTATTGTATGTTGATGCCTTGTATATTCAGGGTTTTTTGTAATTAAATTTATATATATTTTTTAAGAATTGATTTTCACCATATTTATTACTAATGCACGTTATACACTTTACATTGCGATAATTGCACATTATGTTTATATATTGATATTGTTCAGTATCATTTACACTTTGGTTGTGATTACTTAGCACAGTGCGCTATATATCAGTTTTATTATTTATACACTTTTTTTCTTAACAAATCACCATTGTTAATATTTCAACTGATAAGCTGACACCCACACCTATGGGGAGTGCTTTGTTTTTTTCTTTAAAAAAAACTGATCATCTGAATGACGGGTTTTAACTCTAATTGAAGGAATCTCATTTCTCCTTGGCGCTATAATTTCTCATACATACACTACTATATAAGAGTTTGGAAAATGAACAAATCCCGTGCAAGACATATTTAGGGATGTTGATTGACAACTGTAACTCTTAATTATATGCAGCTGATGGCAATTGAGGTACTATTTAAACATGGGAAATTTTGAGCCACACATCTATTCATTTCCTGATGAAGCCGCTGATCTCTATACAGGCGGAGAAACGCGTAGATGAATAGACGGCAGCAAGCTATATACTGCCCGTGTGATCACACTGTCCGTTGTTGTGCCGGCTCAGTCAGCCCGACATCCGTATTGCACATTGCCGCTGCGGAGAATACAGACTTACAGGTGTCTGACACATTGCCGCCATGGAGACTATAGGTGTGTAGGCCTCCGGAGGATAGAGGAGACAGACCCGGTACTTTGTGCAGGCTCAGGCCACCTCACACCCTCATCAGCTATTGCTGCTGCAAAAAATACAAGTATACAAACCTCCGGATAATAGAGGGAGGAAAACCCGGTATTCGTTACAAACGTGAGTGCACCACGTATTGTTAAACAGCATACCTTTTCTATATGGACTGATTTTGCAGTATCCTACCCTCCTGGAGGATTATGCCCATAATATATATGTATTGACTCATTATTGGATTGAAGCAAATAAGAGCTAGTTACATTGAAACTATTTACAGATATTCGCTATCAGTCCATTGCAACAAACTATCTAAGGTGTTTATACTTCGGATATTCTGTTTTCTTTATTTATCCGTATTTACAGATATTAACAAATATCTTAGCTCAATAATTCCGGACTTCTTTTGGATTTATTATTTGATCTTTCTTGTGTCAGAATTTTATATGTTAATTAAGTTCAGTTGTCATATTTTTTAAAAACAATATTTTTTATGTTTAGTCTAACTAATATCCATTTGGATTCTAAGTTAGGATTTATCTAGGGGAGGCAATTTTTCCCATTGTGATATTTTTATTATATATATATATATATATATATATATATATATATATATATATATATACAATTTTATATGAATATTAATAAATATTTGATATCGAGATTGCGCTTCATTGTTCTATTAGTATTAGTTGTTGTCCATATTGACAGGTAAAGTACAGCCTGTCATGATATTTGAAGCTGCAGTCTTGTGATCTTTTTACAAAAACAGCTGTGTGTTTAATTTTATATTAATTTCAGCGCTAGACTGCTTGTTTTTGTTTTCAGTAAGCTAAGAGGCTACAACTGGGAAAAGCCATAGTTGGAGCAACGAGAGCCTGTTGGGTCAGTAATATCTATTTCTTTGTTCAAAAGACAAATCAAGAGCTTCCTCTGGAAAATATTTATTTAGCTTAAGGCAATAAAATTTTTTTATATATATATATATATATGCGTGTATTCAGCATATAACAAAATAAGTTTGTGCCCACAGTACCGGCCTCTCTTACTCTCATCCTGGCTCAAGCTGCCCTCTCCATGCCATGACTCCGATTGCTCATAGTCCCATTGTCAACCCCTGGAGGCTACTACAGGTAAGGTTCTGTACCTCAGTGGAGGAGAAATGAGGTGATAGCAATGAGGCAGCTTCATTTAGTGGCCATTATAAAACCGTATAATATATTGCAGAGTGTTTATACAGACCAGTACAGTACACATGTGTAGGTCCGTCAACATTATCCTCTGCTGCCTTTGTGGTAGAGATAGTATGAAAGACAGAAAGTTACTAAGCACCGACAGCTTGGAGAAATGATAACACAGCAAGCTAGCACGTGTTTCAATCCATTGTCTCTGTGTAATCGGGCTGGACAACTGCACAACTTTTAAAATAATCACGTGTCCTTGCACTGCAATCTGCATGACAGTGTCACATATGACACAATCTTTCTATAATGGGTAATGGAAGAAGTGGATCTGTAAGGCTCAGTCAGGACACGGTCTTGACAATTTTCAGTAAATTCCAACAAACATGTTTTTTAATTAGGGCCCATAAAATTTATTTTGGATACTATTCAGAGATTTCTTGTAGGGTTTGTTACTTTTTGCAATCCTTGGACAGTTCCTGTCTTTCCATAACTGCCTCGACCTGACACTTAACCTTACTGAATGGTAACAGAAAAGGTTGGTGCCAGGGGCTGGCAACAGAAACATACATACAACATAGGATGAGCATTATTTACAACACCAGAGAAGAAAGACAAATTTTCCTATGGATTCATGGATAAAGACAAAAAAGAGGAAAATTTAAGAGAACAAACTATTTAGAAACCATGTATCTGTACTACACACGTGTTAGGATCTGCGGCTAGCAGATCATTTTGGTTGCAGCTCCCAGTCTTGTTTGTTGCTGGGACACTGCATCAATTCCTGTCTGTCTGTGTGCTGATCTCATGTGTTCAGTATTACTATCTGTCTCTGCAGTGTCAGCTGCACCCTAATTGATTCACGTCTGTGTGTACAGACCAGGTGCAGGAGTCTGTCATTAGGGAGGCTTGCAGGGCTTGCTCTCAATGGACCCTGTATCTGTTAAATTGCAGCCAGTCCTTCACTCCATGCCGGTGATAGCGTTTCCCATGTGTTTCCGGTTGTGGCCAGTCTCCTCTTTAATCAGTCGAGTTCCAGTTCTCCTGTTTTCTTTTTTCTTGTCTGCCGTTTGTACATATCCAGGCGGCACGGTCCGCATAACATCTGCTATTTGCCGCTTGTGTCATCTAGGTGGCATGGTGTGCATTCCTGCTCCCAGCCGCTTGTGTCATCTCGGCGGCACAGAGTGCACCCGCTGTCCTGAGTGCGCAATCCAGTGCACCAACGCCTGTGTCAACCGGGCGACATAGGCCGCACCTCAGCACCCTAAGGCCCTGATTCAGAGCCACTCGTAAGCGGCCGCTCGTTCGTTCTGACCGATGTTCGCACATCTGCGCATGCATACGGATTTTAATACGCATGCGCGAACCAGTCAGTGCGGCCGAAAATCGTTTTCGCTATATAGCGAATGCCTGCTATTTTGAGTGACAGAAGGAGGCGTATGTGGGTGGTAACGGGAAGGTGCTCGAAAACGGGGGTGTGGAATTCGAACGCAGGCGTGCTTAAAGGTCAAAACGGGCGTTTTAAGGGAGTGCATAATTAATACAGCAGCGTCATTGACCACGTCACTTGTTTTTTTTTTACTCAGAACTGCTCGCAAAATAGCGGTTGAAAAAACCAGCCACAAGAATATCGAGCAGTTCATACGCTGTTTGATGTACTCGATTAATCTAATAAATAGCGGACATGACGGATGGTGCGAGCGGCAAGGGGGCGTATTTTTCAAAATTACGACCGCAAGTTTTGCTCGCTCGTTCAGACTTAGAGGCGTGAACAGACCGCAATTAGCGAACGGTTCATTTGAATAGCCACCCCTTGTTTTAGAACGAACGACCGCAAATAGCGAGCGGCTCTGAATGAGGGCCTAAGTGCGCAATCTAGTGCACCATTGCCTGTGTCAACCCGGCATAATAGGTCGCACCTCAGCGTCCTAAGTGTGCAAACCAGTGCACCAATGCCTGTGTCAACCTGGCGACATAGGCCGCACCTCAGCATCCTTAGTGCGAAATTTAGCGCATCAACGCCAGTGTGTACCATCCAGGTGGCACGGTCCGCATAACATCTGCTGTTTGCCGTTTGTGTCATCTAGGCGGCACGGTGTGCATTCCTGCTCCCAGCCGCTTGTGTCATCTCGGCGGCACAGAATGCACCCACAGTCCTGAGTGCGCAATCCAGTGCACCAATGCCTTTGTCAACCCGACATAATAGGTCGCACCTCAGCATTCTAAGTGCGCAATCCAGTGCACCAATGCCTGTGTCAACCTGGCGACATAGGCCGCACCTCAGCATCCTTAGTGCGCAAGTTAGCGCACCAACGCCAGTGTCTAAAAGCCAAGGCCTACCAGCCATCAAGGCTGCTACACGGCCAAAGCCGCATCCAATTCAGCCATGGGGCTGCTTCTCGCCAAGGCTTACCAGCCCTCAAGGCTGCTACACGGCCAAAGTGCATCCTATTCAGCCCAGAGGCTGCCTCTCGCCATGGCCAAAGCCACATCCAATTCAGCCCAGGGGCTGCCTCTCGCCAAGGCTTAACAGCACTCAAGGCTACTACACGGCCAAAGCCACATCCTATTCAGCCCAGAGGCTGCCTCTCGCCAAGACTTGCTAATCCTCAAGGTTGCAACACCTCACCAGCCCTCAAGGCAAAACAGCTGCCACTAGCCAAGTACTCCAGGCCTCAAGGCTGTAGCTGGACTGTCCTATTACTTACAGTTATCATCACCAGTCCACAAGGGGTACCCCCAACCTATCTCCTTACTTAATCCTCCGCTCTACAGTCATTGGCGTTGATTCCCTTCTGGAATCATTACAACGCGGCACTGATCGGGAAGTCTGCAGGGACACTATTATACATAGATCTCCATATTTTCATGGACATTATTGCCCACTAGTTAACTACAGCAGGTTTTTTTCTGATGAAGTGAACATTTGTTTTGCAAAACGCGTAAAACTTGTTGCTGTAATTGATGTCCCAGGAGAGATCTACATCATTTAATTTAAAGATTTTACCATGTGTACCTTGTGAAAGACTTTCATTTATCGTCATAGGAGTATATCATTACTTCAAAAGAGAACCTTGTATATAGGGTGCACTTGCGCCCAAGAGAATCAATCATTTGTGTTATAGGACATTTTTAAAACATATTTAATTTCCCAAATTGCTAAGCAAAATAAAACCTGTAAAGTGACAACTGAATGTAGTAAAACGGTCAAAACAATGTTATCAGGCTTAAGTTAGAACTGCCTTTTGATAATGCATACATGAGAAATGAATGATTATAGGATTAATCATTAGCGGTTCTAGCAGTTTAATTATTATAGGGGTTAGGGATTGATCTAAGTTGCTGTGGAAAATTACATGTGGTTCTCCCGCACATAATAAATTGCTATATGTTTATATTGGTCCGCATGAACCAAAACTCTTATTCATATATTTGTATTGCAAGTATAATCACCTATAGCCAAAATATTTTTAATCAGGAAATTATACCTGATTTGTCTTGAGTAGTATATATATATATATATATATATATACACACCAATGTTGGTCGGCACACAATAGCAAAACCTCACACCAAGACAGTGGTACAGTATATTAAACTGAATTGTAATCATGCTTTATTGACTTTCCTGAGTCAATGATGTAGGCACTGAGGAAAGTCATTAAAGCATGACTGAAATGTTAGATTACTATATAATACTATACTACTGTCTTGGTGTGTGGTTTTATATATATATACTGTATATATATGTGTGTGTGTGTGTGTGTATGGATAAGGCAGCACTCAGGGGCTGGTAAACAATAGTGCTTTATTTCTCCCGTTTCAGAGACCCGGGGGTAAATTTATCAAAGGTCGATTTGGCATTTTGAGTGATTTGAGGTGCGATTTTCATTCGATTTGGATTCGATTTTGCATTTGGGTATTTACTAAAGGCCAATTCGCATGTAAAATTGAATTCAAATCGAATTTTAGTCAAATCGACCTCAAATCGAACATCGGGAAAACAATGGTACTTTTACATAGCCCATAACACAAAACCCTTATTTACTATAATTCGATTTGAAATCAACCTCAAAATCGGACTTCAAATCACCAAATTAATAGACCTGCTTCATGCTTTCGATTTGAGCATGAGCAGGTCGGATTGACACAGATACATGCAGACATCAGTGAGATGCCTGCATGTATCTGACTGTAAAAAGCAAATAAAGAGTTACATTTTTTTTTTTTTAAATGACGTAAGGTTCCCCCCCCAAAACACAACCAACCCCGGACTTTTCAAACCCAGTTCTGGTTGACTAAGTACAGGGAAAAAATTGCGTAGGGTCTCCCTGTACTTAGTTCAACCAGCACTGGGCTATGGGAATCAGTGCTGGTGCTGGAATTACAGGGAAAAATTTGCGTAGGGTCTCCCTGTAATTCACAGAACCAGCCCTGGACCCTTTCTAACAGGGGACTGATGCCACAGCCAGGGGTGCCCTATCACCGGGCTCCCCAGCCGCAGCATCAACCCTGACTGTTAGCCCAGGCCAGGGATCCCTGGGGAGTTGGGGACCCCTCCAATAAAGGGGTCCCCCTCTCCAAGGTAACCCTAGCCTAGGTTGATAGCCCGGGGCTATCCCCGCCACCCCTGGGTGGTGGGTTCATTGTGTTAATGTAGTGTTCAAAAATAATAGGTTTAACATTGTCTTTACAGTAGAACTGCAGGTCCCAGCAAGCTTCCCCCACATGCTGGTACTTGGAGAACCACAAGTACCAGCATGCGGGGCATTAAGGGCCCACTGGGACCTGTAGTTCACCTGTAAAGAAAGTTGAAAGAAACACACACCCACCTTACACAGTATAAGTTTAATACATACATACATACATACATACATACACACTCACACATACCTATATTACCTCGAGTGGTCCCCTTGTCCAGTAGGCATCCATGGTCTTCTTAAAATAACAAAACGAAAAACCCGACCCTCGCACTAAGCAATAACCATCCTAACCAGGATGATTATTACTTCCCGAATGAAGCGCTCAGACGCGGCTTCCTCCTTTGGAGGCCCGTGTCTGAGCGTTCATTGGCTGAGAGAGGTCAGCCCCCGCCTATCAGCCAATGAACGTCTCCCTCCATTGAACTCAATGATGGGAACCGCAGTATAAACTTTAGTTACCCTGCGGCTCTCCATTGAGTTCGATGGAGGGAGCCATTCATTGGCTGACCTCTCTCAGAAGTATTCTTTTGGATGTTCCCAAGTAACCTCCACATTTCCGACAAATCTTAAAAAAAGAACAGAAGAAATAAACTGTGTACAGTCATTATTATATATATCTACAGAGGGATCCGGTCAAGATCCTGGCTAAGGGGATGCCGTTAAAATACCGGCGCCACCATCCCGACCGCTGGCATCCCAAAGGTAAGTAGTAGGGTTAGGGGAAGTGTTAGTGGTTAGGCACTAGGGGAAGGGTTAGGCAGTAGGGGAGAGGGTTAGCTTGAGGGATGGTTAGGTTTAGGCAGGGAGGGTTAGGGTAGGGAGAGCAGGAGGGTTAGGATACCTACCGACAGGTGTCGTATTCTGACCCTGTAGGGATGCTGGAATGGGGATTTTGACCCCCAGGATTCCGAGCGCCAGCATCCAATACCAAACCGATCTACAGAAGCATGCATCTCTGCACAAACAAGATGTACAAAATGTATTATGGTGCATACAGACGGGACGATCGTCAACGATAACGTTGAACGACCTCCCGAGTGTGCTGGATGATCGATATCGATCATCCAGTACACGATGAACCCACTAACGATGGCCACTATAGTAACCTGGTCGATATCCACCAGGTTGGCCTGCATGCACGGGCAATTGACAATATCATTATCGTCAATGCATGCCTACGCATTGAAAAATGCACGATATGATCGTTATCGTTCATATCGTCCATTTTAATCGTATCACGTGTACGCACCATTAGTAGGGAGGATGGAATGCTACAAATCTTATATTACAGCAAACATATTGCGTGAATAGACTGCCAAGAAACCTGTATTTAATTAATTGGTTTTAAATCCCTTCCCACTCTCACCCACTGGCTATGTGTCCTTCTGCTCCAAATGGCACATCATAGGCATATAGGGCCATGTATGCTGTTCTTTCTTCTCCAGACAGATCTTTTGGTAGAGACAGACTACCCCATGGCAGGAAGGGGTTGACCTCCTGGGATTCAGGTGGTGCCTTGGTCCCTCCCTCCTTGAATTGAATAAATTCAAACCCTAATTAGAGTCTATTAGTTGAATTGTGTTTGTTCTGTGATAGAGGAAGGACCTATGCCTGTGAACCTCTATGTGGTATTGTGTAATCCTGCTATGCTGTAATACTTCTATGCTGTGATACGTACTAAAATACTGCTAAACTGATGCTGTGACATTTTAATAAAGTGCCAGTGTGTTTATTTATGACTGTGCCGAGGTTCTAATCTAAACAACCCCGCTATACAGCTGTAGATATTTTGCTGTGATTGCAATAACGTTACAACTTTACAACTGCTGAGTATTGTATTTGACTTACATATTTAGCTGTTTTTTTGCTTCCAATTTATTTTTATGCTCTGACAGAGTGCTGTGTAATAACAAATAGATATATTATTGTACTATTTATCCATCACTCTTCCCAAAGTGTCCGTACAGAACACAAGATCAGTCCTTACAGTTTGCAGAACAAAAAAGGTTTAACCTCCAGTTATGAAAAGGATTCTTTACGTTAAGAGCAGTAAAATGGTAAAATACGCTTACACAAGAAAACTATTTATCCATCACTCTTCCCAAAGTGTCCGTACAGAACACAAGATCAGTCCTTACAGTTTGCAGAACAAAAAGGTTTAACCTCTAGTTATGATAAGGATTCTTTACATTAAGAGCAGTAAAATGGTAAAATTCGCTTCCACAAGAAATACTATTGGCAAACGCCAGCAGGTAGAGTCTAGAAATGGCCGTCTTTATACTAAATATAGAAAATAGTTGTCCAATTCCCATTATGGAGTCACAAAGGATTTTTTTCCTCTGCAAAATGCACAGTACTATATTAGAGTTTTTACCATTTGGGTCAAATAACTGTAAATTTTGTAAATAAAGAGATGAACCCGATGGACATATGTCTTTTTCAGCCTGTGTATGTGTGCCAAAGTTTCCCGTCAGGAGACGCATCTGGAAATCGTATGGAGTTTCTGGGTGGTAAATGTGGGGGTACTGACTGTGCACTGACACCGATGGACATGGTCACTCAGACATTATGCACCTGCCTTAGGTAGGTGCAATGTCCGATGGTGTGTCTTTGGGGGTCCAGGCTGATGAAGTCCTCTATACCCATATTGTCTGTCTCTCTCCATCTGTGTTGGGCCGTCTTACTGATTGTCATTCCGCCATTTCATTCATCTTGGATGTCCTCTCGCCTCTTCGCAGTCAATCTTCATAATCGGAGATAATAATCTTTTCTCAAAAGAACAGAAGCTTCCTATCTGACATCATTATTTCTATTCACAACATGGCAACAAATCCCACCCCTCTGTCTAGCTTCCGAAGTGTCATGCTTGACTCCAACATTAATTCATGCACTCATAATCTCCAGCACTGACTACTGCAATAGCCTCCTTGCTGCTCATCTGCAAATCAGACTTTCACCTCTATAATCTATTCTGAGGGAAGAGGGTCATGACGTTTCTCCCATAGTGCACTGCGTGAGCCAGGAGCCGGAGCCCACGAGTGAGCTCCAACCTCCGACTGCCGCTGCGGGGAGGGAGCCGGGCGCCCGCTGGTTACAGTCTCAGTGGGTGCCTAGCAAATGGGTTAGGTTGGCCGGAGGAGACGGAACTGGTTCCATCTCCTTCAGTCCACTTTAATCCCGATGGGTGTGGGGGCCCTTCACGTAGGGGGCCCAGGGACGATCAGTCCTGTCGCCCCCCCGTTAATCCGGCCCTGAGTAATAGAGATAAAAGTGATGTCACTGTGACACTCCCAGACTCCCTCACCTCTCCAATTATGACTCAGGTGATATTCAAGGTAAGATTAAATATGTATTAGGGTACTTACCAGCCCTAGTCGGGATCTCCACTGTTCGGGCTTCCGGCGTCGGTAATACGTCCACCTGGAACACATCCGGCGGCATTACATACTGATTCCATGGTATAGTGCTGTTAGGTGGTTCTCCATTTAAATCTTACTTGCCTACTTTTGAAAAAGCATTTCAGGGAGATTGCGAAAGTGAAGCTGGGCATCCACTATACAATTATCTGTCAGATATCTGTCCAATCTGGCTGGTTGGAATGAAAACCTGGTAATGTATGGGAGAAAATGACAGTCTTCCATTTGCTCACAAACACTGGAAAATAGCCAGAAATGGTTGTTCAGACAAATTGGTTAAAACACACAAATGTAACCAATTTTAACAATTTTTTGTCCTTTTTTCAGTGTTTAAAACCATATGATTGACTGTAATTTGCTCCCATACATTACCAGGTTTTCATTCCCACCAGCCAGATTGGACAGATATCTGACAGATAATTGTATAGTGAATACCCAGTCTGCTTATGTGGGTGTAAAGGTCGCTACTATATTAATGTTTCTTTAAAAACATTTATTTGTCAATTTATGTTAACACCATCAAGGTTGATATATGCTGTTAACAGGTACCTACAATGTTAGCTAAAGTTCTATTTGCAGGTAAGCATAGTTTGGTATAAAATCTCAACTAAATATAAAAGATATAGGTGAATAAACCAATTGTTATCAGGTATTGATTCAATATCAAATGTGATTTAGACAAATACAATGGTGCTATGTGTGGGTACTGGGGGTAGTGGGAGAGGGGGGAAGGGTATATAAGATGTCCTGATGGTTTCCAATATGCTTAGTCCAAGAAATGTCCTGCATAGGGAACCCGGGATGGTTGCTGCTGAAACAGTGGCAAACTGCTTGATGGAATGTTATTATAGCCGCTGAATGCCCCGTGGGTGACTTACCCTTCCTGGGCTGGAGAGACTCCAGTCTCTCTCTTGGCGTCACGGAACGAGACGGTCACTGCTGGAGTTCAGCCGCTGAAGTCCGTGAATGGAACTTCCCTTTTTCGGCTTGCTGAGACACTGGTCTCTCTCGATGCGGCGTGTTCCTCCAGATGGTTAATGCCGTGGGACCTGCTTCGTCGGCCGCGTGATCCAGGATCCCGCTGGGATGCCTGGCTGTCAGTCTGCTGATTGTGCACCTGCGGCTTGGTTAGGCCGGGGCATATATGTTTATTTGTCAGCGTGTCAGCGCACTGTCCTGATCATCCGTCCGGGGTCTGTTGCTTGATCCTACAAGGCAATGCTGGGTCTCTTCTACTGCTAGTGGTGGTGTCAGTACACCAACGCGTTTCGGCTCTGTCTAGCTTTGTCAGCTGACACGCTGACAAATAAACATATATGCCCCGGCCTGACCAAGCCGCAGGTGCACAATCCGCAGACTGACAGCCAGGTATCCCAGCGGGATCCCGGATCACACGGCCGACGAAGCAGGTCCCACGGCATTAACCATCTGGAGGAACACGCCGCATCGAGAGAGACCAGTGTCTCAGCAAGCCGAAAAAGGGAAGTTCCATTCACAGACTTCAGCGGCTGAACTCCAGCGGTGACCGTCTCGTTCCGTGACGCCAAGAGAGAGACTGGAGTCTCTTCAGCCCAGGAAGGGTAAGTCACCCACGGGGCATTCAGCAGCCGGACCCCAACGGCTATAATAACATTCCATCAAGCAGTTTACCACTGTTTCAGCAGCAACCATCCCGGGTTCCCTATGCAGGACATTTCTTGGACTAAGCATATTGGATACCATCGGGACATCTTATACCCTTCCCCCCTCTCCCACTACCCCCAGTATACCCACACATAGCACCATTGTATTTGTCTAAATCACATATTCCCACACATTCACCCATCCCAATGTCAGTCTGTGATGTATACGTACCGTGATGTTATATGTGGACGTCCTAGATTCGTTTAGTGCTAGCTGGAGATTTCATAGCACTTAACTATCAATCTTTATGTTCTGCAACAATCAGCTATTTTGACTTTATCTGATATATGAATTGAATCAATACCTGATAACAATTGGTTTATTCACCTATATCTTTTATCTTTAGTTGAGATTTTATACCAAACTATACTTACCTGCAAATAGAACTTTAGCTAACATTGTAGGTACCTGTTAACAGCATATATCAACCTTGATGGTGTTAACATAAATTGACAAATAAACGTTTTTAAAGAAACATACAGACCCTTATCAATTTATTCATACTAATTATATACAGGTCGAGCGCTGAGGTATCGTTATCAAAATCAAAGATCCACATGAGAATTGAGGATGGTTACCTCATATACCCACAGCTGCCCCCACCACAAGATTAATTGCTCTTAGAGCGCTTGTACATACATACATTAAAACTGGAGCTAATATATTAATGGTTATTATCCATGTCCGTGTCTTGTTTTGTATTGTATTGTAAGTCGCTGGTTACTAATTTGTTTATGTACTTTGTAAGGCACTGCGTTACTTTTGGCGCCATATAAATAAATGATCATACTAATAATACTTAGGGAGATTGCTAGCCTCTTCAGGGAAACAGGGCGATTGCTACAATCTCAGGGAGTCTCCCTGACAATAAGGGAGAGTTGGCAAGTATGTTTTAAATACCAGCACAGATGTTATTCCTGCTGACACCAGCACACCTACAGTACCTGACGCACAGTATGGGGCACTAAGGTATAAATCACCCCATGTGATGAGAGATTAGTAGGGGACTCCATTCATACATATATTACACATACAACCCAGGAAAGGAGCAATGAGCCCGGGAGTAGAGGTCTGGGTGCAAACACTGCTAGACATGCACAGTATGAGCAATGCATCACTTGCAGCCCTGCTTGTAAGACTAACTCCCGACAACACACAATAGCAGGACACCCATCCAGGCCACAATTGCACTTCCGGGTAGAGCTGGTGAAACGCAGCTGGAACGCGGAAGTGCTGTGGGCCGCAGAACCCGGAAGTTTGGTGGAACGCATATTGCACAATCAGGAAGCCTGGTGGAACGCACAACCCGGAAGGGTTAATTAAAAAAATATGTTCAGCCTGTAAGAAGGTCCCGTTGTTTTCCTCTACAGGAAGCCAAGTGTAAGGAACAGGTCAGTGCTTAGTTATTTACTCACAGGAATATAACTGGAAATATACCAGCTGCTATGGCGTGTGCTTAACTTAGATCACATTTATACAGGTTATATATTATATTATATATACTACTTAGGTGATCAGGTGACATTATGCTCTGATGAGGTATGATGGCCGCACAGATTTTATTGCCATGATAGATTGTCAGCCTTTGTGGTCAGAGCGCACTCACCTGTGTTATACAGGGTGGGGAGGTAATGAGTACAATAAGCCATGTTATTTCCATGGGGTACACACATGATTGCAGGTAATGGGCTGTAGCCTCTCTTTATCATTATGTAACTACCTCTATTTTTCCCCTCTATATTTATTTTGCTAACTATACAAAGCCATTTTCCTCATACATAACTAATGGACGCAGGGAGAGACCCTGGAAAATGTATGGGAAAGTCCAGGTAGTTTCCATCACACTCCCAGTGCGGCATAATTGGCATGCATCCACGTTAGGTCATAGCTCATCCATCATGGATGGTGGGAAACATAACCCTATTGAAGGGGATCTATACTTCCTCCCTCACATCACTTCCAGGTACATCTATTGAAGGGGATTTATACACTACCATAACTTTATACCTCACGTGTGTTAATAATGTGTTTCAACCATGCCTACCCATTCCCTGATTTATTCCTCCCTTGCTGCACGCTATAACCTCAGAGAGCGATTCTCCCCATGCAACAGCCTGTCACAGACGCACACAGCAAGGGCTTGCTTAGGAAAAAAGCGTAGAAGAATGGTTTAGTGGGGAAAGATGATGAACAATGTAGCGTCTTTACATTTAAATTAGATTTATAAGGTTGGCGGCTTATTTGGTTGGGTGTTCCTGGTTTAGCAAGTGATCACGTAGCACAATAATCCTATAGATGGCACGCTTGCGAGCAGGGCTCTCTTACCCTTATGTATGTCTTTTATGTATGTATGTCTTTTACAACCCAGTATAACGTTAATTCAAATTGTAAAGCGCAATGGAATTTGTTGCGCTATATAAGAAACTGTTAATAAATAATAAGGGGGGGATGGAACTGTAGGGGGAAAAAAGGCATCAGCATGTGGGAGCTGAATGGCAGGGAGGTTTGACATACTGTCTATGTGAGGCCTGAGTGCATGTGGGGGCGGTGAGCATTTTGTGGGGTCTGAGTGCATGTGGGGGTGGTGAGCATTTTGTGGGGTCTGAGTGCATGTGGGGGCGGTGAGCATTTTGTGGGGTCTGAGTGCATGTGGGGGCGGTGAGCATTTTGTGGGGTCTGAGTGCATGTGGGGGCGGTGAGCATTTTGTGGGGTCTGAGTGCATGTGGGGGCGGTGAGCATTTTGTGGGGTCTGAGTGCATGTGGGGGCGGTGAGCATTTTGTGGGGTCTGAGTGCATGTGGGGGCGGTGAGCATTTTGTGGGGTCTGAGTGCATGTGGGGGCGGTGAGCATTTTGTGGGGTCTGAGTGCATGTGGGGGCGGTGAGCATTTTGTGGGGTCTGAGTGCATGTGGGGTCTGAGTGCATGTGGGGGCGGTGAGCATTTTGTGGGGTCTGAGTGCATGTGGGGGCGGTGAGCATTTTGTGGGGTCTGAGTGCATGTGGGGGCGGTGAGCATTTTGTGGGGTCTGAGTGCATGTGGGGGCGGTGAGCATTTTGTGGGGTCTGAGTGCATGTGGGGGCGGTGAGCATTTTGTGGGGTCTGAGTGCATGTGGGGGCGGTGGGTATTTTGTGGGGTCTGAGTGCATGTGGGGGTGGTGTGCATGTGGAGGTATTTTGGAGATTGTTTTGGAGCTATTTTATCATTCCTTGACGTGCGGCACTATAAAGGGTAGGAGGGCCTTGAAGTCTATCAAGCTGACAATCCCTGATCTAGGGGCTGATCTTCTATTGGGCACAAGTGTGATATATCTCTTAAATCTTCTAAACCTACTTTATGCGCGTCCTTACAGGCACTCAGGTGATAACGATAAGACCTGGACTGTCCACAAGAATTGGGCTACCTGAAGTCTGCTGAGAAGAGACCCATCATTACACCACACACAAGCTGCTCACCATCAGCCAGGCTCCATTGTGACTTCCTGTAATCTGAGTTTTCGGTATGTGCTTAACCATTTCAGCACCCACTTCCCCTTTGTTTGTAAACATTGCAAAGAAGTCACATTAACTTCAAGAGAAACGGTCTTCAAATGTGTGTGAGTGGACTGGCCAAGCTAATTCAGGGGTGTGGTGGAAGTACGGGACTGATTCAAGCGGCTGTGCAATTACGTCCATCTCGGATGCAAATTCAGAAGGAGGTGTCAAGACACCGACCTTACTGCATCTGCGTGATCCCAGCACTGTGACCGACGTCACAGGCCGGGATCACCATGGCGACCGATGGTTGCTGAAGCTTCCCGCAGCCTGGTCAGAGCCTGGTCACTTAAGAGGACTGGAATCTGTGTCCGTCGACACAGGCCCTGGCCTCCCTCCCGGAAATCGGGAGCTACACTGGGAACGGTGACCAGGCACGGCCCTGCTCCACCCCCTCAACGCTGCAGCTTGGGGGGGGGGGAGAGAGTCTGCGAGCGCGATCGCAGGACCCGTTCTTTGCATGTGCAGAATGGGTCCTGTGCAGATGCAGACCCCCAACCATTGGAGATGTACGTTTATCATCGGATGAACGCACATCTCTGAATAAGGCCCTTTGTCACTTACTGCGACTCGTCCCTTCACTCTGCCCCCAGCTGTTTGGGAACTGTTGGCAGGGAAGGTGGGATACACTCCACGAGGCGTAGCATGGAGCCATGGCGCCCAGAGCATGTCTACGCTACAGCACCCCCCCTGTACTGAATATTGATAAAGTGGACCTGGAAACAGAAACCATGTCTTGCTGGATAATAAATGCACCCTGACCTCGCCCCTGTCCTCTCTGTGCCACCTTTATCTCGCTCCTCTTCTCTTTGTAACTTTCTTTACCCCACCCTTCTCTGCCCAGGGCACATGTCCCACCTTTACTCACTAGTTTCCACCCGGGGGGAGAGGGCACACTGACCAACGTTTACAGCTGCCCTGTCCCAGGGTGCACCTGTCTGCTGAGATAAGCGGCACCCGCAAGCCCCGTCTCCAGCACGTCACACAGAGAACACTCAGCCCCCTAGTCTGTCTCACAAACACTGACTATTATAAGTGGGTGTCACTCAATAGTTGTGCGGCTGGAGCCATGGTTCTGAGATCACGGTGGCTTGTGTTGTGCGACATTTGGGTGACACACACTGACATCAATGTGTGTGTGTGTGTGTGTGTGGTCATAACCGCTTGGACAGTCTGAGAAGCAGAGCTAGATTACCATTTCTTGGAGCCCTGGGCAAGTTATACATTTGGGGCCCCTCCACCTTTGATCTGCCCCTGCACTGTCAGTATAGCCCGGCCTCTGTACTTCTATTGATATTAACCGTAATGGTGTCAGCCTGTCAGTATATCTGGCAGATGTACGACCCACCTCAAGTCCCACATGCCTCTATGCCATTTTTATATATAAAAAAAATAATAGATGAAGTGACCTGTCTACAACTTTGAAGTAATTTATTGCGTTACCTAAACCAACCTATTAGATATTTCCTTCTATCTGTACCCCTTTCTGTCTATCTGTGCCTCTCTGTACCCCCTTCTGTCTATCTGTGCCTCTCTGTACCCCCTTCTGTCTATCTGTGCCTCTCTCTGTACCCCCTTCTGTCTATCTGTGCCTCTCTCTGTACCCCCTTCTGTCTATCTGTGCCTCTCTCTGTACCCCCTTCTGTCTATCTGTGCCTCTCTCTGTACCCCCTTCTGTCTATCTGTGCCTCTCTCTGTACCCCCTTCTGTCTATCTGTGCCTCTATCTGTACCCCTTCTGTCTATCTGTGCCTCTATCTGTACCCCCTTCTGTCTATCTGTGCCTCTATCTCTACCCCCTTCTGTCTATCTTTGCCTCTATTTGTACCCCCTTCTGTCTATCTGTGCCTCTGTTTGTACCCCCTTCTGTCTATCTGTGCCTGTATTTGTACCCCCTTCTGTCTATCTGTGCCTCTCTGTACCCCCTTCTGTCTATCTGTGCCTCTATTTGTACCCCCTTCTGTCTATCTGTGCCTCTCTGTGCCTCCTTCTGTCTATCTGTGCCTCTATCTGTACTCCCTATTACCTCCAGATGTACTCACCACTGCCACTCTGTACTGCTATCAGTATCCGACTGCCTCTCTGTACCCCCTTCTGTCTGTCCCTATATGTGCCCCCTTCTGTCTCTCTATGCCTCTATCTGTGTCCCCTTCTGTCTGTCCCTATAGGTGCCCCCTTCTGTCTCTCTATGCCTCTATCTGTACCCCCTTCTGTCTGTCCCTATCTGTGCCCCCCTATGTCTCTATCTGTACCACTTGTGCTTCTATATTTACCTCCTACTGCCTCTCTGTGCCTTAATTTGTACCCCATGGTGCCTCTATCTCTACACCCTTCTGCTTCTCTTTGCCTCTATCTGTACCCCCTTTCTGCCAGTTTTCACTTTCTGCACCATCATTTCTTTTTTTTCGCCCACTCTGTGTTCTCTGGTCACATTTCCCTTAACTTTGCTGTGCTTACCTGTAATAGTGTAACAGCAGCCTCTTCAGTGTCCGCACCCCTGTGGTGCATCGTTCAGTGCCTCACTCCTCCCCCATCTGCACCACTCAGGTCAGCCTGTATCTCTGGTATCGGCATTCAGCACCACCACGGAAGCGTTTATGGGGACCAGCAACAGCCAGCTTCTCTTCTACTCCCTGACACTATTGGCGCCCTAAGCTCTAACTTCACCCACACCCTCGCTCTCCTTCTAGAATACTGCTCACACTGCATATAACCACACACCCACTGACTGTCAGTCCGGCGGAGTCTAACGTCCACTATCTAGATCATACAGCCCTGCCAGGCGGCGCCCTCCACCCCAGCATGCGCCCGGGGCACAAGCCCCAGTTGCTCCGCCCTCCCTATGTCTCTGTGCATGTGTCAGTCTCAGGAAATGCTTTGGAGAATTATTATGTAGATGTTAAGTTTTTATTTTGATTCTTTAGTCTGTAAAATTCTGCTTACTCCAACTCCACCGCCCTGGTCTTAAGATCTTCATCTATCATAGATGGGTGCACACAGAACATTCATGTATTCCCGACCTTCCAGTACTATCAGACGGACCTCCCCCATGTCCATTAAACCTTCATTTTACAACCTCTGTCTTTGCAGGAAGGGGCCAGGGAATGGGACTGTACCGTAGGTATTGAGCTCAGGGGAATTTATGTGATGACAGGCGTTCCCCTCTCTGAGTGTATTTTGTTTAAGTGAAATAAGCTAATTCCTCTCCATGCAAGATCTGACTGCTGTTATAGACACTTGCAGAGCCAAATAAAATAGAACTAAGCGCTATGACCAAGCCAGTTATTATCCCTGATGAGAGAGGAGGCCCTTATTGGGAGTGACCCTGCTCTATATTCTGCACCCTCTCCCCAGCATAGTCCTTACCTGGTTATTCCCACCCTCTAATCTGCATGTTACTCTCCCTTTGCAGCAGCTTCAAACTCCTGCATCTGTGGGTATGTGCTCGTAGCAGCTGGTTAGACAGTTGATGCAGCCAGTCCTATCAGCTGGATTCAGAGGAGAATATATATGGAGAGGCTAGCTGGCTGTGATTAATTTAGTTTAGTTCTAAATTACTGTATGTAATGTTTCAATGTATATTTCACAGTATTGTTATATTGTCTATGCAGGTCATCTGAGGATGGACAAGAACAGGAATGAGATGTCTGACAGGATATTAAATCTCACCCTGGAGATCATCTGCCTCCTGACTGGGGAGGTGAGGGAGTCTGGGAGTGTCACAGTGACATCACTCTTATCTCTATTACTAAGACAGGGACCTGACTGGGGAGGTGAGGGAGTCTGGGAGTGTCACAGTGACATCACTCCTATCTCTATTACTAACAGAGGGACCTGACTGGGGAGGTGAGGGAGTACGAGGGTGTCACAGTGACATCACTATTATCTCTATTACTATCACAGGGACCTGACTGGGGAGGTGAGGGAGTCTGGGAGTGTCACAGTGACATCACTATTATCTCTATTACTAACAGAGGGACCTGACTGGGGAGGTGAGGGAGTCTGAGGGTGTCACAGTGACATCACTCTTATCTCTATTACTAAGACAGGGACCTGAATGGGGAGGTGAGGGAGTCTGGGAGTGTCACAGTGACATCACTATTATCTCTATTACTATCACAGGGACCTGACTGGGGAGGTGAGGGAGTCTGGGAGTGTCACAGTGACCTCACTATTATCTCTATTACTAACAGAGGGACCTGACTGGAGCCCTAAATCTGGGAAGGCTGTGGCTTTATGGCTAAACGGAAGCTCAAAGTGCTGGGCAACTCAAGTGAAGAGAGACATGGCTTACTGTTTGGCCAGTTCATTGCCACCACGGCTCTTCTTTTAGATCCAGTTAACCCAACTAGACCCGACAAAAAATGGGGAGCCTCAGAGTTATTGAACTGCCTGCAATTAAACCAGCCAATGTCCATTGGTTGGCTCCTGAGTTACTTGTTGATAAGGCCTAGGCAATTTAGGCCTGCCCATGCCCTTTCGCTGGCGAAGGTCCTACTGTAATAAAATGAGAATCTTAATAAAGTAATTCTTACGTTACATTACATGATTTCCCTCCCCTCCACCCCAGTGTGATACACCAATACCAAAATTGGTGATTTTGTAAAAAAAATATATTATTTTATGTAACCAGTGATGATCAAGTGCAGTACAAACAACGATTGCAGCTCCCTGCTCCAGCCCATAATATAACTGATTTGTTGGGTCTGCAGACCTCCGTTGCTTTGTATTTTTCCTGCTTTTATAATATACCTCAGCGTTCTGTATGCATTATAAGTGCTTTATTGCCATTATCTTTGCAATAAGCATTTACTTGTGGTAGTAGTGTTTTTTGAGAGATCGGCGAATGGTTGAAGCTGGACATTCTTCAGACCACCAGTATCATTGATAATGGTAATGGACAGAGACATGATGTTTGACAAGATATATACCGGTAATCTTAACTTGAATATCATCTGAGTCATAATTGGAGAGGTGAGGAAGTCTGGGAGTGTCACAGTGACATCACTCTTATCTCTATTACTAACACAGGGACCTGACTGGGGAGGTGAGGGAGTCTGGGAGTGTCACAGTGACATCACTATTATCTCTATTACTATCACAGGGACCTGACTGGGGAGGTGAGGGAGTCTGGGAGTGTCACAGTGACATCACTATTATCTCTATTACTAACAGAGGGACCTGACTGGGGAGGTGAGGGAGTCTGAGGGTGTCACAGTGACATCACTCTTATCTCTATTACTAAGACAGGGACCTGAATGGGGAGGTGAGGGAGTCTGGGAGTGTCACAGTGACATCACTATTATCTCTATTACTATCACAGGGACCTGACTGGGGAGGTGAGGGAGTCTGGGAGTGTCACAGTGACCTCACTATTATCTCTATTACTAACAGAGGGACCTGACTGGAGCCCTAAATCTGGGAAGGCTGTGGCTTTATGGCTAAACGGAAGCTCAAAGTGCTGGGCAACTCAAGTGAAGAGAGACATGGCTTACTGTTTGGCCAGTTCATTGCCACCACGGCTCTTCTTTTAGATCCAGTTAACCCAACTAGACCCGACAAAAAATGGGGAGCCTCAGAGTTATTGAACTGCCTGCAATTAAACCAGCCAATGTCCATTGGTTGGCTCCTGAGTTACTTGTTGATAAGGCCTAGGCAATTTAGGCCTGCCCATGCCCTTTCGCTGGCGAAGGTCCTACTGTAATAAAATGAGAATCTTAATAAAGTAATTCTTACGTTACATTACATGATTTCCCTCCCCTCCACCCCAGTGTGATGCACCAATACCAAAATTGGTGATTTTGTAAAAAAAATATATTATTTTATGTAACCAGTGATGATCAAGTGCAGTACAAACAACGATTGCAGCTCCCTGCTCCAGCCCATAATATAACTGATTTGTTGGGTCTGCAGACCTCCGTTGCTTTGTATTTTTCCTGCTTTTATAATATACCTCAGCGTTCTGTATGCATTATAAGTGCTTTATTGCCATTATCTTTGCAATAAGCATTTACTTGTGGTAGTAGTGTTTTTTGAGAGATCGGCGAATGGTTGAAGCTGGACATTCTTCAGACCACCAGTATCATTGATAATGGTAATGGACAGAGACATGATGTTTGACAAGATATATACCGGTAATCTTAACTTGAATATCATCTGAGTCATAATTGGAGAGGTGAGGAAGTCTGGGAGTGTCACAGTGACATCACTCTTATCTCTATTACTAACACAGGGACCTGACTGGGGAGGTGAGGGAGTCTGGGAGTGTCACAGTGACATCACTATTATCTCTATTACTAACACAGGGACCTGACTGGGGAGGTGAGGGAGTCTGGGAGTGTCACAGTGACATCACTATTATCTCTATTACTAACACAGGGACCTGACTGGGGAGGTGAGGAAGTCTGGGAGTGTCACAGTGACATCACTATTATTGCTCTTATTATGGAGACACATTTTAGATATTAGTAGTTTACTTATAAAGCTGAAACCAAGATTCCAACATCATTATGGACACTATAAAGTGTAGCCTCTACCTCTCTTGTATTACTATAAGCTGTCTCTGAAGTCCCCTACCAGGACTGGACACTGGAACATGAAATCACCCCTCTAAATGTGGAAACTGATCCCAAGGCTGGTCAGTGCTGGGCTGGTTGCGTTATAAAATTACAGGTGTGAGAGGATAACAAAACACAAATCCCAAAAAGTGATTCCCTGACAACCTAAACACAACTATCTCCAGCACAGATAAGCAGAGGAGCTCTTCTTACTAACCTGTTCATGGAGGTTCCAACTTCCAAGAATCCCTATGTAATGAAAATATGGTTACAATATGGCCTCGCACTCCTAGTGTGGGTGGCCTTTGCACTAGCAGAACTGACAAGGCCAATGTGACAGCTTCCCACAGGATTCCCACAGCATGAAGTCCTATCTGATTAGGACAACCAGGCTCTGTGCTGGTGACCATAAGGCCGGTTACATGCGGGAGAGGCTAGAAGCACAGAGCAGCATCCAATACACAAACTATTATGCCCGGCCTTGTAACTGGAATCTTTCCAAGATGCCCATGATGAGTAGGACAATGAATTGGGTGCTCGGTGGTGACAACTATCCTGGACCCAAATTGATTACTTTAGGGTCTATTACAATTATTTCCAGTTCACAACAGCAACAAGTAAAAGAAAGAAAACATAGTATGCTGCAAAAGCAAATAACATAACTGACAGACACCCTCCACCTTTTTAAGAGAAATAGTCACATTATTAATATTAATTTATTGACTTTGAAATACACCATGGCAGCCATCACCAATGGGTTACCTGTTAGTCAAGTGAGTAGGGTCCAAAAAGGAAAGCCATAATGAATGGTAACGTATCCCAGCAATATATGAAAATTGGTGATTGCAGTAAAAGATATTTTTTCATTGAACTGTGTTTCTTCCAAACTGAGCATTTGCAGAAGATATCTCATCCAGAAGATTATGTCTGGTATAGGTACGAAGAGGTGACCACCCAGCTGCTTTGCATCATACGTCTGCGCCCTACATAGACATCAGGATGCCACCGCTCTGGCAGAATGCGCCTTTACTGGAATGCACCTTTACTGGACATGTCACATCTATTCCTCCTGTAAGCCTAGACAAGGACATACCTGATCCCTCTTTCAAGGGTAGCTTTGGATGAAGCGTGTCCTTGTTGAGATCCTGCAGGAAGGACAAAAAGTTGTTCCTCCTTCCTGAATTCCATTACAAGTGATCCTTTAAGATACCAGGATAGTGAAAACCTCTTCTGCCTCCGCTGTGGAGACAGGGAAATGGCCAGAGGCCGCTCATGGCTTACACAAGAAGATGTTTTATGGTGGTAGGCTCAGTCTCCGTGTGGGAAAAGATCCTCCTTGGTTCTGTGATTCCCAGGATAAACAGAGTTTCAGCAATCACATAACTTCTTGCCGTTCAGTACAGTGGCACAACTTAGTGCAATAACACTCTTATAATCCCTGTGAATAAGTTGTTCATTGTTGGGTTAGTTAGAAGTCACTATTGCGTATTAAGGATATTTCTTTATTTGCACAACGGCAGTCATCAGTGTATGCCTCAATCCTTAGGAATGTAAAGTTGTGAAGCAGTCGGGTGAGCTAATCGCACGCACCGGCAAAGCGCACGCGCCAGGGAGTCCTACACGAGACCAAAACGTCATCATGGAGAAAAACGGTGACCAGACGATGGTAGAACTCGCCAAGATCATCCACCCATTGAATGGAGAGGTAAGGACTGCTCGGAATATGGGACATTATATCATTAGATATTCTGCTTGGGCTAAACATTGTGTTTAGATAATAACTGTGTTTGTGTTGTTTGCCGTGTTTCTCCACAACATGATGATATTGTTCTTTCTTTATCTGTCGAAAAACTAAATTGTGCGGAACCACCCAAGGACCCTCAGAAGAACAAGATGGTAGAGAATCACCAGCCTACCAGACTGTTGAGTAAGATGTTTAAAATTTGTGTTGTAGAACCTTTAAGTAACCTTTCTTGTCTATAAAGGTATTGTTGAATGAATGAAAATGGGAGTGTCTCGGTGTGTTTATAAAAATATGAGTCTTCTGAGTAGTGCAAATGCAGATCATGTTCAAAGTATAATGTGTAATGCAAAGGACAGATATATAACATGCAAAAACAAACATGCATAAGTAAATGTCAATAATTCCTTTGTTGAAAAATTGGTGTTGCAAACTGAGCAATAGTAAGGTCTTAATAACAGGGATTTGGGTGTCTTACCCTAGGCTGTCCCTGTTGTTCTCCCATGCCACTGGTGCTCAGTGCTTGGTCATCCCGACCCTTCTTCATGATCACATACTCCTGTTTAAAGGCGGGTGTTACATGGTTGCTGGAGGTGAATGTACTGTACCTCGGGTGTAGTACTGGTGTACTGCCAAAGTTTAAGATTCTAGGCCACCTCATGTTCCCGATGAAGATGTCCTGCCCCAGTATGAGAGCAGGTGTCGGGTGTCTTCCGGAGATGGGTGTCACATGCCTTCAATGAGAACAGAGGCTGAGGGGTGCCAGAAAGTATCTTCAACGCGTTTCGTCCCACGTTTTCAAGGAAACGGTCCAATAGGATGAAACGCGTTGGAGATACTTTCTGACACTACACAGCTTCTGTTCTCACTGAAGGCATGTGACACCAGAAGCCTGCTCACATACCTTAAAAACACACAACATGTCTAGAATTTCCTAATTATTGTTGATAAAAACATGTTAGACTGCTTTAAAATGTCCTCAACTAGACAACCTCGGCCTATTTTAAGTCAGTTACAATAATGATGATTGAAAATGAATCCTAATTTCTTTCCAACAGATATATCGGAGGCCAGAAGCACAGATGGAGGGTTTCAAACCCCTGTGTCATCGCAAGATTATATAACTAAAGATGAAAATCGCATTAATCGCAGTACTGAATCTGCATTTTCAACACCACACAGCATTGGGACCACCAATTGTGTAAAATCTGCTACAATAGACTCTTGTCATCAAGGAAGAGCACATTCTACTGCTACTCCTATTAAAGAAGAGTCTGTCTCATGTGATGGAGGACATCTCGCGAACGCTGATTTTTATACACCCACAAATCGTACACAATATACATCAACTCATATTAAGGAGGAATCTGTTTCATGTGATAGAGGAAATCTCCCCGACATTGACAATTATACACCCACATATCATACACAGTATACATCTACTCATATTAAGGAAGAATCTGTTTCATGTGATGGAGGAACGCTCACAAACATTGACAATTATACGCCCACATATCATACACAGGATACATCTATTTATAGTAAAGATGAATTAGTAGAGCAAAATGTAATTGATAGATCAATTTATACATCTACAAGTCATTTAGAGGCAGAGTATACATCTTCCCATATTATGGAGAAATCAGGCTTGTGCAAAGAAGGAATCTACATAAACCCTAACTTTTATACACCGACTGACCATACACAACATTCGTCTAGTCGCATTAAAAATCAATCCTTATGTAAAGAGGGAAACCTGTATTCACACACAGAAGAGGCGCAGACGCAAATCTCACCGCCTCACATTGAGAGGCACATTATAGGTCCTGATAATACATTGGTGACAAACATAAGCTCCTACTTACCATCCACTGACTATGCAAATAATCTGAATAACGTATCGGACTCAGTCGATCATCAAACACATCTCATGAATCTTAATATGCAGCAGAAAATTGACGATGAATACAAGGAAAACTGTTCAGAATGTGGAAAATGTTTTAAACGGAAAGCACAGCTCAGAGCACACCAGAGAACTCACACAGGAGAGAAGCCATTTTCCTGTGCCGAGTGCGGGAAATGTTTTACTCGGAGAACGCAACTTGTCGTACATCAAAAAATTCACAGAGGGGAGAAGCCGTTTGCATGTTCCCAATGCGACAAATTCTTCACCAGCAGCTCCAATCTCGTCATCCATCTACGGACGCACACAGGAGAGAAACCTTATTCCTGCACTTATTGTGGGAAAGGTTTTACCCGGAAATCGCAGCTCAAAATTCATCAGCGCATTCACACGGGTGAGAAGCCCTATTCCTGCTTGGAATGCGGAAAATGCTTCACCCAGTACGGCCAGCTGGTAACCCACCAAATAATCCACACCGGAGAGAAATTATTCCCATGTTCCCAGTGCGGAAAACGTTTCACCACGAGTTCGAACCGCATTCGGCATCAGCTGACCCACGCGCGAGAAAATAAGAGGTTTTCTTGTTCGGAGTGCGGAAAGTGTTTCGAGAAAAAAGACAGTCTGAATTTACATTTGAGACTTCACGTGATGGGGAAAAATGACGGCGTTTTATTAGCGTAGCGGGGGGGGAGTTTTTTCCTTCAAGCTTGCTATCTTGTTATTGCCAGAACTGTACAGAAGATCAGGTGCATAGAATAATTTCAATGTTCTAAAATATGATTGTAACCGCAGGAATGGGTACACGTTGTCTCTCATTGTGATTAATTCAAGCTACATCCTGTGCCACATGATCCAACCCCAACAGGAATGTTTAAGTTGTAGTTCTAGCATTCAAAACAAAGGGGGAGCTGTTGGTGGCTAGTGCTACTGATAGACTGGTATGATACCATAGACAGACAGGTAGACATTTTATTTAAGATTTGAGCCCAAAATCAAACTCTTAGCATAATAGTTTGTAACAATCTGGTTGGCATATTATTATTATTATTATTATTAGAATTCTAGATTCTGTCTTCAAAAGTGTTCAGACATTGCGGGATGTAGCAGTAGGTGACAAGAGGAAACACACTTGATACACCTTTACAGGTCAACATTTTTTATTGAAATTAATAAATTCAAGTCCTTTAAATAGCCTTGAATGGTACAAAGGTAAGCGGTAAACAGCAGTTTAAAAAAAGAAAAAAGTTTCAATTATCAAAAACTAAATAATATACATTTCAGTGTTATTAAAACAATGGTTTTTTTCATGGAACAAGTAATGGGCTAAGTACTTACAGCTGTTCTACAGCAATGATAAAAAAAAATGCCTGGGCCATGAGGCACTGCGGGTGGGCTACTGAGGGCTGAAAGAAGGTCTTATGGGACCGATAAATCAAAATTTTAAATCCTTGGTTCATCACGCAGGGTTTTTATACTGCCGTTTAGAAGGCGAAAGGTTGTTTCCTCAGTGTGTGGGGTTTATTTACGCCGGCTTGTGAAAGTGTAAGCCCACAGTGTAAAAGGACGATGCTTTTAACAGCAAAATACCCTGCTGCTTAATAAGTAAACCCCTGTGACACCTTCTGACAACCATGGCGGAGGAAGCGTGATGATCTGAGACTCTTTTGCTGGATCCCCAGTTGGCGACTTGCACAGAGTGACTGGCACCCTGAGATAAAAAGGGGCTACCATGACATTTTGAAGCACCATACAATACCCTCTGGTCTATGCCTAGTTGGTCAAGGCCTCAAGATGATGCCTGCAAGATAATGACCCAAAAACAGACCTCCAGGCTATGTCACAAATATTTTTGGGATAAACAACAAGACGGTAGACTTCATATCATGAAATGTCCATAACAGTCTCCAGACTTACACCCTATCGAGCTGGTTTGGGATGAACGTTACAGAAGGGTTATAGAAAAGCAATCTACAGGTGCAGCACATTTGTGAGAACTTAAGCAGTAGTGTTGTCCCGAGCAATATATGATTTCCATTATAGAAAGATGTCACCTGTGTGTTCCCCGGTTGTATCTGTGAAAGGCGTCTACTTTGACGAGTCAAAAATTTTGATAACTTTTTTTTAAACAAAAAGATTCTATGATTGTTTTTGTTTTATCTCCAGTTGTCTATTTGTTCTATGCTTTAATGTCCGAGTACATTGAGACATTAAACTGTGTAAATTTCAATAAAAACTGGAAATAATAGAGGTGTCCTAAAACCTTTGACGGGTGGTGTATGTGAGACCTTCACTATAAGTAACGCATTAAAGACTCCATTTACTAACGAATCATAACCCCTTTAGCGCTCGCTAAAGGGGTTATGCCACCTTTCTGCATTTAATAAACAGCGGTAATCTAAGATAAGGCCCCATTGCCGGCAATGGAGACCCGGCGTTGCCTTTCCGGCTTCAGCGAAACCTTCCAGGCACAGCCAGGTCCCCGTGTTATGCACATGTGCATAACACTAGAGCCCCGTTGCTGGCAGCGTTAGGCTACCAGCAGCGCAGCGGAGGACCTCGCCGAGGACCAGGACTTTCCGAAGTATTAATAAATACTAGTGGCATTTTTGTTTGTATCACAGTGATACTAAAAGAAAATTGCCGCTGGTATTCTTCGTTTATAAATGGGGCCCTAAGAGGCTTCTTAATATAGAGCGTATTCTCATAACTGGTTGATAAGAATCAGCATTATCCTACATAGCCAAACTGAAAAGGACTAAGCTATATCCTCAGAATTCTGGGTATAGATGTGCATCCAGAACTGAAGGATTTGCAGCAAGACACTGAGGGGTAAATTTACTAAAATGGGAGTTCTATTAAGAAGTGATGTTGCCCATAGCAACCAATCAGATTCCAGGTATTATCTTCTAGAACAGTGTTGGCTAACCTTGACACTCCAGCTGTTGTGGAACTATATATCCCAGCATGCCCTGCCACAGTTTTAGCATGCCCTAATAGCAAAACTGTAGCAGTGCATGCTGGGTTATGTAGTTCCATAACAGCTGGAGTGTCAAGGTTAGCCAACACTGTTCTAGAAGGTGCTAGATAAATGAGAAGTAGAATCTGATTGGTTGCTATGGGCAACATGACTTCTTAATAGAACTCCCATCTTACTAAATTTACCCCTGAGAGGTATCACTCCAACGTGCAGACAATTTTATTATGCTTACTATATCTCATCAGTGTGTAAGGTATAGAGTAAATCTAGCGACACATTATGCAATTATTTGATCAAAGCGAAATTGGGACAATTTTTCGGCAAATTCAAGGGCCCCGATATCTGTGCTACACACTAAAATTTTAATGAAATACCTTGTTAATTTCACAGTGAATTTGCATATGTACGCCCACGATGATGAGGCAATCTGGAAATATCATAAATAAATATGGTCAAATTATTGAGATTGCACAATATCGGGACATTTTGCCCGATAACTTCTGGCACAGGGGTGTCAAACTTGCGGCCCTCCAGCTGCTGTGGAATTACATATCCCAGCATGCCCTGCCACAGTTTTAGCATGCCCTAATAGCAAAACTGTGGCAGTGCATGCTGGGATGTGTAGTTCCACTGCAGCTGGAGGGACAGAAGTTTGATACCCCTGTAGAATCAGGCAAGTCTGACCAATCGGATAATCGAAGGAGAGTGTTTGTGCCAAGGACGTTTTTATACTGTTCCATCGCCGAAACAATCTCACACACACTATACAATAAATTAGGACCGATAACCCGATTATTGTCAAATGGGGCTAATAACTGTATAGTGCGCACCTAGCTTAACGGTTGTAGAACATGGAGAGTACTTTTGAGCAAGCAGACAGTTCTATAAACCCTAATGCTGGGTACACACTGGCAGATATATTGGCCGATCAATTGATCGGCTAATGTATCGGGTGCCTGTTGGCCAGTGGGTACCAGCGATATGTCTGTGAACGACGTAGTTCACAGACATATCGGGCCAAATGTAATAGGGTGTCAGTTTTAGTAACAGTACAAACTCGCACTTTTTCGCACTTTTAAAAAGTGCGAGTTTGTACTGAAACTCGCAAATTCAATAGCCTGCGAACGTTTCAGCTCGAGGCTACTGCATTTGCGAGTTTAGGCCTATGTAAACTGACACCTTTTAATGCGAGTAGCATTAAAAGGAGCGAGTTTTAGAGAAGCCATCACAGATCAGTGAGATCCGTGATGGCTTCTGTGTGTGTTTAAAAAAAAAAAAGTGCAACCCTCCCCAAAAGCATAACCAGCCCCGGGCTTTATAAAGCCTGTTCTGGTTCAGGGGCCAAAATGCGTAGGGGGCCCCTGTATATTAAGAACCAGCACAGGGCTTTGTTGAGCTGGTTCTGGAAAATCAGGGGACAAAATGAGTAGGGATCCCCTGAAATTTCCAAAACCAGCATCGAACTCTTTCTAGCGGGGGATAATGCCACAGCCAGGGAAAACATTTCACCGGTTTCCCCGGCCAAAGCATTATCCCTGACCGCTAGTCAGTCCAGGCCGGGGATCCCTCTCCAGGGCACCCCAGGCCTAGACTGATAGCCCGGGGCTATCCCCGCCACCCTAGGGCAGTGGGTGCCGGGTTGATAGTGTAAAGTGTAAAATTAAAGTTTCCATATTGTCTTTAGTTGTAGAACCACAAGTACCAGCAAGCCTCCCCCGCATGCTGGTATTTAGAGAACTACAAATACCAGCATGCAGGGCATTATGGGCCCGCTGGCACTTGTAGTTCCACAACTAAAGAAATACGTAAATAAACACACACCATGAATGTAAAATTTTAATAAAACATACATTTACACTCACACATACTCACCTAGTATCCGAAGTAATCCATAGGGGTGTACCTGAAAAAAAATAATCCATACTCACCTCTCCAATGCGTAGATCGCGTCCACTTGTCCAAGTAGGCAATCCAGGGGTTAAAACAACAAACCGAAAAAAACCCAATCCATGCCGGACCAAGCAAAGGTATGTGTGTACACATACCTTTGCTCCGCGTAAATGACCGGGGCACACGTGTGCCCCTTCATTGAAGAGGCCGCCAGCCAATCAGGGAGCATCTCTGTCGGAGCAGCTCCCTGATTAGCTGAATGCGGCCAGCCTGTGTGTCCTATAGACTTCAATGGTGAGAAATCCCCATTGAAGTCTATGGTGGGAACCGCTACATCGTAGCCGCAAGGTTAACTCAGGTTAATCTTGCGGTTACATCACTGATACAATGTCGCGACATTGTATCAGTGATGTAACCACAAGATTAACCTCAATTAAACTTGCGGTTACGATGTAGCTGCTCCCTGCATAGACTTCAATGGGGAATTCTCACCATAGAAGTTCATGCGCGTTCACGTTTGTAGTTTGTAGTTCAGTCAGACTTGTCAACTCAACGATTTTCATTAAGTTAATATGCAAAAATCGTTTGTAGTTCATAAAAATCGTTCATTACATTTAAATGAACATAGTAAATGAACAACTTTAGTAAACGATTTTAGTTAATTTTTTCAAGGTAGAAAATTGTTTACTAAAATCGTTCATTAACTGAATCGTGTTGTGTGTATGCAGCTTCAGGATTACTTCGGATACTAGGTGAGTATGTGTGAGTGTGAGTGTGCATGTATGTTTTATTAAAATTTTACATTCACGGTGTGTGTTTGTTTATTTACGTATTTCTTTAGTTGTGGAACTAGAAGTGCCAGCGGGCCCGTAATGCCCCGCATGCTATTTAACCCTTAATTTAACACACAACACTAACACTATCAACCCGGCACCCACTGCCCTAGGGTGCCGGGGATAGCCCCGGGCTATCAGTCTAGGCCTGGGGTGCACTGAAGAGGGGGGCCCCTTTATTGGGGGGGTCCCCAACTCCCCAGGGATCCCGGCCTGGGTTGACTAGCGGTAATGCTTTGGCCATTTATCTAGCATCTTTTAGAAGATAAAAGCTGGAATCTGATTGGTTGCCATGGACAACATCTCCACTTCTAAAAACCTGCACTTTAGTAAATATAGCCCTAAATCTCTATCTTTGAACCTGTGCCTATAACAAAACAAGGGCCCCTTGAAGAAGGAAAGTAGGGGGTACATTTACTAAGAATTGTGTTATGCAATTTTTTTACAACTCGCAAATTGACTAAAGCCAAACTCAGGTGAGAAATCAGGAAACTCTGCAAAACTCGGGTGAAAATACAAATAAAAATAAATACACCATTGGCCAAACTCGCAGGTACTTTTCATAGCCAGGGATACAACTCAGGAATATACCAAGAATCGTGATTATAATCACGGGGTGTTATGAGGGGCATCCACTAGACGATTTTAGCAGGCGATTGAACGATATCGTTATCGTTTAAAAATCGTTTGCAAATCGTTTACACATCGTTCACGCTGAACGATCAAACGATGAACCACTATCTGCCCACTATAGCTGAAAGCTCTCAATCACAGATTGAAACAACAGAGAGGAGGGGAAGGACACAACGGAGAGGGTCCAGGAGACAGAGAAGAGGGGAAGGGCACAAGGGAGAGGGTCCTGGGGACAGAGAAGAGAGGAAGGACACAAGGGAGAGGGTCCTGGGGACAGAGAGGAGGGGGAAGGGCACAAAGGAGAGGGTTCTGGGGACAGAGAGGAGGGCAAGGGCACAAGAGAGAGGGTCCTGGGGACAGTGAGGAACGGAAGGGCACAAGGGAGAGAATCCTGGGGACAAAGAGGTGGGGCCTGCACAGGGGAGAGGGTCCTGGGGATAGAGAGGAGGGGAAGGCCACAAGGGAGAGGGTCCTGGGGAAGAGTAAAGGGGAAGGATAGAAGGGAGAGGGTCCTGGGTACAGAGAAGAGAGGAAGGGCACAAGGGAGAGGATCTTGGGGACAGAGAGGGGGGAGGGCACAAGGGAGAGGGTCCTGGGGACAGAGGAAATGTGAATCTGTAGGGGACAGGATCGCAGGTAAGGTGTGAGAGGAGGGAGGGCCTGATTCAGATCCGCATGCAAATGCCATTGTTTAGGTAGGTTGAGCGATTGTTACACATGCAATTAGGCGCACACAGAGGATTCACCTGCAAAGTGAGTGACAGGTAGTTGGCGTTTTGGGGGGTGGTAGGGAGAGGTAGTGGGTGGGGGGTGGCTAGAGAATCGCAGGCTTATTGGTAGCATTTAAGCACTTGCTCGCAACAGGAGAGCCCTCTGTGTGTCTGGAGACCCGCTGTGTCTGCAACAGCTTAGACTTAACTCAGAAGGCTGATGGCCTCCCGATCTACGTACCATGTTTCCGGTTTTGTGCGTTAGTGGCCGATGTGAAAGGCTGTCAGTGGGCGCCTCTAAGCATTGGACGTAAAGTGAGTCATTAGCATTTTTTGCAATTGCGATCCGTGAGAGATCGCAGCTGTGATGACATTTGCGTGCTGATCTGTATCAAGCCCAGTATTCGGACAGGATCCCAGGGGAGGCGACACGGACACAGGGTAGAGGTTCCAAGGAATAGAGGAGAAAGGAGAGGGGAAGGTACAGATGACAGGATCCCAGAGGGGACGGTAGTGACAGAATCACATTGGAGAAAAACCCCAGGAGACAGGGAAGGGTAGAGAGGTAAAAGTGAGAGGAGAGGGTGTGTTTGGTTATAAGAGAAGGTATGATGACATCACAATGGGAAAAGGTTCCGTGGAGATGGGTAAGGATGGGACATCGAACCTGTAACATTGATGTTACCATCGGTGGCACTTAACAATTGTCTTTGATACATTGATGGCACGACCCTACAACATCAATGCTTTGGGGCTGGAGACAAAAGGTTGTTTTTTTTATGAAATATATACATTTCCATGTGTTTTTATTTGTTTTCCATAGTATCTGCAACTGACTGTTTTGGATGAGGCTGATTTTCCTAAATCAAAATGCTGTCATAATATTTGTTTTCGTGGAATTGTTTTTTTTTTTACCAATGTAACCATAGTACAAATATCACTGTCAATTAAATCCAATTTCCAAAATTAAAAGAAGCCACTAAATGCTAAATTCATTTAAAATGACAAGAAAAAAAAAATAACAATAATTGCGAGTTGCTTCTCCCTAGCAGTATAACATACATGTATCACTGACCGATACGGCAGAGGGGAACATTTTCTGGGAGGCAGGAAGGAGGATAGAGTGTTAGGGGAGATAATGCCTGGGGTGGTGAGAGAGGAATGGGAATGGTGTCAGGGGTGAGACTCCCAGAGAGAGAAAATGGGAAAGTGTCAGAGGACAGTATGGGACAGTGAGACACGAGAGGGTATGGCCTGGTGAGAGTAAAGGGGGGGAGGGGGACAAGTGCAAGGATACCAGGAAGTATGGATAGGCTGTCACATGACAGGAACCCAGGTGGGAGAGAGGCAGGTGACAGAATCCCAGGCAAGGAAGAGGTGGGTGTCAGGTGACAGGTTCCCAGGTGGGGGAGAGGTGGGTGTCAGGTCATAGGTTCCCAAGTGGGGGAGACGCGTGTGTCAGGTGTCAGGATCCCAAGTGGGGGAGAGGTGGGTGTCAGGTGAAAAATTCACAGTCGCAGGCAGGTGGGTGTCAGGTGATAGGTTCCCAGGTGGGGGAGAGGTGGGTGTCAGGCAGGGGCGGATTGGCCATAGACTTCACCATAGATTGTGTCCCGGCAAGCACTGATCAGGAGGCGGGCCGGCCTCAGCTCATGTTCACTTAGCTGGAGAGAGGCCCCGCCTCCAATCAGCGCAACAGCCTCTGTTCAGACGGCTACCTGAGACTAATGGTGCGTACACACTGGGCGATATTACTGAGCGATTGCACGATTACGACATCGTAATCGTGCAATCACCCAGTAATCGTGCAAAATCGTGCATTAAAATGTAGGAAACATTGTCCATCACCTGAACATGCAGGCCAATCTGCCGATAACGACATATTGGCCATGTTCAGGAATGATGGAGTGTGCCTGCACTGAGCGATTAATGTCGTAATCGTACTGTCTTTCCTGATCGCACAGTGTGTACGCACCTTAACAGCCCGGCAGTCCCACCCCACCAGGCCGCGCCGCACCGCCACTCCACTGTTGACACGGCTCCTAGGCCTCAACTTCTGCCTCCCAGATCCCAGCAGTAGCCGGAGCAGAGTTGCTGCTTCTCTGGAGGCTGCTGTGGGTGGTTATGAACGCCGTTCCAGTGTGCGGGGGCCAGGCATGCTGGGTAAGGAACATCAACAACCCCAGGTAAGTGCTCCCATCTCTGTGTCTCCCCCTTCTTCAGCTCAGTGTCCCTCAAACCCCCACCATCTCACTGACCCCCTCCCCAATCCCAGTGTCTCACCCTTCCCTCCACAACCAGTCCCCTTCTTACTGCCCCACTTACAAACCCACAGCCAGCCCAGTAACAGTGCCCAGCAACCCATTGAGCCCAGTGTTCCCCCTTCAAACCCCCAATCTGACTGCCCTCCCTTCCCATCCAGCCCAGTGCACCCCATCTTACTGTCCCTCTCATATATCACTGTCTCGCTCCCCCCCAACCAGCCCAGTGTCCTCTCTCCCTGTGAACAATACAGCCACCACTTTATTATCATCCCCCCCTTTATCATTTGGACCACTGGGTTGGGTACAGGATGCCGGTGCTCTGGATCCTGGCGGTCAAAATCCCGACGCCAGTAGGGTTAGGATACCGACACCTGTCAGTCGGTATCCTAACCCCCCCTTTCCCTACCACTAACCCTCCATTCCTGGTGCCTAAACCTAACCTTCCACCTAGCGCCTAAACCTAACCTCCTCCTCCCCACACCCTAAACCTCCCCGTAGTGCCTAAACCAACCCCTAACCTTCCCCGTAACCCCACTACTTACCTTCGGGGTGCTGGCACCTAGATTCTGACAGGTGTCAGGATTCCGGCACCGGAATATTGGCCACCGGTATCCTCACAGTCGGTATTATGACCGTATCCCGGACCTCTAGTAGGAATAGAAAAAAAGTCTGGGGGACAATAATCTTCAGTAAAACACCAATTCTAGAAACCATATATACATATGGTACCCAATTAGCAAATATATTTTACTAATATAAAATTGTTAGAACAGAGAAACTCACATCTTGCTCTGCCCCAAAACTTCTGTTTCAATGTATTATCTGCTTGAACCTCTGTTGCATGATGATGACGTTGACTTTATTCCTAGGAAATCAGCTGGCTTCTGTACCATGTTATCTCCTGCATGAATAGTGAACACCGACACTGCCTGTCCAGGAAGGATCAATATCTTCAGAGGTTCCCCCTTGCAGAGAAACCACAATATACAGTCAGGTGCATAAATATTGGGACATTGACAGAATTTTCATATTTTGGCCTCTATTCACCACCACAATGGCTTTGAAATGAAACAAACAAGATGTGCTTTAACTGCAGACTTTCAGATTTAATTTGAGGGTAATTACATCCAAATCAGGTGAATGGTGTAGGAATTACAACGGTTTCTATACGTGCCTCCCACTTTTTAAGGGGCCAAAAGAAATGGGACTATCAACTCGAAAGCTATTTCATGGACAGGTGTGGGCTATTCCACATTATTTCTATTATTTATATTTCTATTATTTCTTATAATCAGACATACAGTAAATTCCAGTGGTCTCTTACTGGCCAGCAAAGAGTTCACAGCACATGAAGAGCAGGGCTGGTTCTAGACCATGTAGAGCCCAGAACAAGAAGTCCATTTGGCGCCCCCTCCTCTATATTGTTTTATTTGTAAGTACTAAATAAAAATACACCTTATATGATGGTTTCTCTGCAACGTGGAACCTCTGAAAAAATTGATCCTCCCTGGGCAGACAGTGTCTTCAGTCTGTATTCACTATACATGTAGATCAGATGTTTATAGGCCAACAAATGTATCACACCTGCAATATATGATTCTGTACGAACACTGACACCTGAATATATAAACCTCATTGACCCATTTTTTCCAACGTTAATGACAGGAGCTAAAACATCTACTTCAAAGTGGAACCCATTAAAATAACACAAATGTAACAATAATATAGACAAACAGCAAATTATATTTACAGTCACAGCAGACGATTATAACTGAACATGTTTTTGTTTTGTGACGAATGTATAAGATGTCATATGATTGTCTGAACATTTATCGTTTAATGAGCTCAGAGTTTGTTGTGGGGAGGATGATTATATACTAGGCTTAAACATGTTTTGCCCACACCGGACGTTCTCATCTAACTCCATATTTTTATCATTTTAATGTACTTCCCACATGCTGGGTCAGCACTGTAAGCAAACATCTGGAATATTATTCTGAAACAAGGGAGAATTATTCTGGTCTTCTAGGGGTTTTGTTGAAAGCCCTGGCTAGGTAGCATAGGCACTATAGTGGATATCCACACTTTTTTTTTAAAGTAGTAGCCATCCTAACAGTACATTAAAAATCACAACCTGATTTGTTGATCCGTGCTACTTGGGATGCTTGACGAACGCTACGATCGCGTCAGAAGCTAAGCTGTCAAAATCTCTTTTCCTTCCATTGACAGGTAATCCAGACTTTCAGGACGGGCGCTCTTCTAGAATCGTTCACAATTGGTACCTTCAGGGTCTCCGCTATGTTTATCAACTGTTAGATCCCCATACCCTCTCCCTTATACTTAGTCGCAATTTCAAACTCAATACACAACACTATTTATCCCCGTTTTCACTTACTTTCAGGTTTCTAGTTATATTACCCGCCTTGACAGAGATTGATAAGATTTGTGTGCTCGTTGAGGCGCTGCCAGGGCCAGAGTAAGGTCTGTGGGGGCCCCTATCAATTAAAGTTTTTTATTTATATGTATATATATATATATATATATATACATACACACACATATACAGTCAGGTGCATAAATATTGGGACATTGACAGAATTTTCATATTTTGGCCTCTAATCACCACCATAATGGCTTTGAAATGAAACAAACAAGATATGCTTTAACTGCAGACTTTCAGATTTAATTTGAGGGTAATTACATCCAAATCAGGTGAACGGTGTAGGAATTACAACTGTTTCTATATGTGCCTCCCACTTTTTAAGGGGCCAAAAGTAATGGGACAAACTAACCAATCCTAAATCTAACTTTCACTTTTTAATACTTTGTTGCAAATCCTTTGCAGGCAATTACAGCCTGAAGTCTGGAATGCATAGACATCACCAGACGCTGGGTTTCATCCCTGGTGGTGCTATGCCAGGCCTCTACTGCAAATGTCTTCAGTTCCTGCTTGTTCTTGGGGCATTTTCCCTTCAGTTTTGTCTTCATCAAGTGAAATGCATGCTCAATTGGATTCAGGTCAAGGAATTGACTTGGCCATTGCATAACATTCCACTTTTTAGCCTTAAAAAACTCTTTGGTTGCTTTTGCAGTATGCTTCGGGTCATTGTCCATCTGCACTGTGAAGCGCCGTCCAATGAGTTCTGAAGCATTTGACTGAATATGAGCATATAATATTGCCCGAAACACTTCAGAATTAATTCTGCTGCTTTTGTCAGCAGTCACATCATCAATCAATACAAGGGAACCAGTTCCATTGGCAGCCATACATGCCCACGCCATGACACTACTACCACCATGCTTCACTGATGAGGTGGTATGTTTTTTATCATGAGCAGTTACTTTCCTTCTCCATACTGTTCTCTTCCCATCTTCCCATCACTCTGGTACAAGTTGATCTTTGTCTCATCTGTCCATAGGATGTTGTTCCAGAACTGTAATGGCTTTTTTAGATGTTGTTTTGCAAACTCTAATCTGGTCTTCCTGTTTTTGAGGCTCACCAATGGTTTACATCTTGTGGTGAACCCTCTATATTCACTCTTGTGAAGTCTTCTCTTGATTGTTGACTTTGACACATATACACCTACATCCTGGAGAGTGTTCTTGATTTGGCCAACTGTTGTGAAGGGGTTTTTCTTCACCAGAGAAATAATTCTTCTGTCATCCACCACAGTTGTTTTCCATGGTCTTCCGGGTCTTTTGGTGTTGCTGAGCTCTCCGGTGCGTTCTTTCTTTTTACGAATGTTCCAAACAGTTGATTTGGCCACACCTAATGTTTTTGCTATCTCTCTGATGGGTTTGCTTTGATTTTTCAGCCTAATGATGGCTTGCTTCACTGATAGTGACAGCTCTTTGGATCTCATATTGAGAGTCGACAGCAACTGATTCCAAATGCAAATGGTCACACCCAGAATCAACTCCAGACCTTTTACCTGCTTAATTGATAATGAAATAACGAGGGACTAGCCCACACCTGTCCATGAAATAGCTTTTGAGTTGATAGTCCCATTACTTTTGGCCCCTTAAAAAGTGGGAGGCACATATAGAAACCATTGTAATTCCTACACCGTTCACCTGAATTGGATGTAATTACCCTCAAATTAAATCTGAAAGTCTGCAGTTAAAGCACATCTTGTTTGTTTCATTTCAAAGCCATTGTGGTGGTGAATAGAGGCCAAAATATGAAAATTCTGTCAATGTCCCAATATTTATGCACCTGACTGTATATACACACTCATATATATACACATATATGTGTGTATGTATGTATGGATATATTCTAACATATATATATATATATATATATATATATATATATTAACATATTCCAGCATACAGCAGCAGGCTCATCCTTTACGTGTATATATACACATGTATATGTATATATATATATATATATATATATATATATATATACATACACAAATACACACATACATATGTATATTACTGCTTACTTCTGGCTCCAGAGGCAGCAGCAGCAGAAGGGACGGAGTCATATGCAGAATGGGCAGGACTTAATCGCGGGCCGAGGCACCGTAAAAAAAACCAAAAAAACACAAGTTAATCTGGGGCATGTGGCAGGGGGCCGGGGACAGTGTGTGGGGGCCCCAATACGACTGCCCGTCGCCCTCCCTATAATCCGGGCCCTGGGCGTTGCGTCGTCGTTCCTCTACAGTTCTTTTCGCGTCTCCAATTTATAAAAACACTCATCGTTAGATTGATTTGGATAAAATACAGAGGGGTTTGGCTAAATGAGGTGAGGAATTTCCTGATATTTCTTTGTGTGATGTACTGGCAGCTGCTGTGAGTCTAAATTCACAATTGGTGTCCACATCTTACGGCGAAATGCATTACAAACTGTTACACTGACCCTATTTAACCTCTAAATTACCTTGTATTATTGCCGTTTCCACTGATACTGTTTTAAGTGTCTATCCCCGGGCGCTGATCTCATACACTGTATGTGGTCCTGCCCTAAGGTGCAGATGTTTTGGATGTCTGTACAGAATTATTTTCAGAGTAACCTAGGCATCTCAACTATAGTGACGAATACATGGGCATTATGGAATAGCTATTCACCATCACCTTCCTCTGCCCTGACACGTGGTAATAAACTCCTTCTTGCTAGATTGGCAGCGGCTGCGGAAAAGACCATTCTTTCCCAATGGATCTCACCTGACGTGCCCAGTATGTCCCTCCTTATGCTACGTTTGTCTTTCCTTTTTCACATAGACTGGACAGAAATGTCCATAGATAAAGAAGACAGGGCCCAAAAAAATATGTATTCAATTTGGCTCCCTTACGTCCTTACTCTCTCACTTCAGGTTAAATACACCCTTCACACATCGATACAACTGACAACATGGTACAATCGAAAGACTCTGGACGATGGTACCCCCACCATTTTGATTTTTTTTTCTATGCATTATGGGCCTGATTCAGAGCCGCTCGTAAGCGGCCGCTCGTTCGCTCCGAGCGATGTTTGCCCAACTGTGCATGCGTACGGATCGTTATACGCATGCGCGAACCAGTCAGTGCGGTCGAAATTCATGTGCTCGCAAAATAGCGAATGCCTGATAATTTGAGTGACAGAGAGAGGCGTATGTGGGTGGTAACAGGGGAAGGTGCTTGAAAACGGGGAGTGGAAATCCGAACGCAGGCGTGCTTAAAGGTCAAAACGGGCGTTTTATGGGTGTGCATAATTAAAACAGCAGTGTCATTGACTACGTCACTGGGTTATTTTATAGTCAGAACTGCTCACAAAATTGTGGTAGGAAAAACCAACCCCAAAAATAGCGAGTTCATACCCTGGTCGATGTACTCGATTAATCTAATAAATAGCGGACATGACGTAGGAATGCGAGCGGCCAGGGGGCGTATTTTTTAAAAAAACGACCGCAAGTCTGGTTTGCTCATTCAGACCTAGAAGCGTGAACAGACCGCAAAGAGCGAACGGTTGATTTGAATAGCCACCCCTATTTTCTGGACGACCGAGCGCTAATTGCGTCCGGCTCTGAATCAGGCCCTATGTCTGATATTCAATGGTTTGATTTTGTCAAATCTCCCCCTTTTTGTACCTTTACTCAAGGCTATACAATACAATATCTATTTGATGTGTTCTTATCTGTTTATGCATGTACTGGTCACAGTTTTAGGTAATCGCCAAACACGGGGTTATTATTATGGATAGTTTTTATCTTGAAAGGACCTTTCATAATATGTTAAGTACTGACAATATTGTTTTTTTGAGATGTTTATATGCTTCATTTTCTCTAATGAAAATATATATAAAAAAAAATAAATCACAACCTGTGTTGTGTATTTCAGAGTGAGAGGAGGTAGCTTTAATTGTGAGAGCAGAGGGTGCATACAAGAGAGAACCACGGGGGCGTGGCCTAACTGGCAGAGTGGACAGACGTGGCTTTATACAGCTCCTGCCTTACCTGTCCTTTATAGAGAAGAGCCTGCGTCTTACCCACTTGACACATCGCTGCTCAGACACCTGTGGGAGCCCACACCACCCTGGCTCCATAGCCCGGACTATTGGAGCGATTTGAGCCCCCTGCTCGATTGAGGCCTACTTCTCCCCCTGAAGCCGCGGCCTCGAGTTTGGAGCCTCCGTGGTCCGCGGGTTGTGCCTCCGCTAACGTTGCCGCTCCTGACCCCAGCTATCTTCCGGGGTGTGCCGCTACCTTCCTCCGTGGGGATCCTCCGGTGAGTGCCTCTCCCACTCCGTCTTATAAGCCCCCTGGACACCGCTTTAAGGAGCGCTGTTTTAATCGCGGCTGCCGCCGCCGCTGGCTCCTGCTGGGCCCCGTGAAGTGACACATCAGCCCACAGCTCTTTCCCCTTTGAAGAGGCTTTAACACTGGGCTCTGCCCCACCACCCTCCTTGGTGACCATTTAAGGGGGTCTTGCAAAGCCCTGCAGGCCGCACGGATGTGTCCCCCTGGCTACATGTACACAGCCTCCAGCCCCAACTGAAACCTATAACACCCCTCCCAGTCCATACTCACTATAAGTGTGGGTTGTTGTCTCCAGGGAGTCGTCTGCCTTAAGGAACATTCTGAAGAGATGACTGGGCCTTCTTTCTCTGTATAACCCTCTGTGGTGTCCGTTATCCTGTTTAACTTGTGCTGGACTCAGTAATTATTCTCCATTACAGTGTTCTCTGATCCAGTGATACTGGTGCTCCCCCCGGTGGTCATAGCTTTTATTGCATGCCATAACAGCACTTGGCAGTAGATTTATATTTTTCACCTTTGTCGACAACACTTTTGAGCGATATTTATGACTGTCTCTAACATACTACCATGAAACAAGGCGTTATACATCCATAATGGCTATATAATAATCCCCTGGCCTCTGGGGGTTGGTGATCGACTGCCTCAACTTTTCATATGACATCGTAACATTTAAACGAACGTTTACTGCCTATCATTAACCTACATTTTCAGCTACCTATATGCCATGGGCAAAACCGGGAAATCTGCTCACAAGAAAGAGACTCCTCATCCTAGAACAGAACCATCTCAATCTGACCTACGTCCATTTCTCTTGCCAACTCCTGCTAAACAAGACTCTATCTCTGACTCAATAGCATCTTCACCAGATCCATCAAATCCTCCTAGCCCTATGTCAATGGAGACCCCAGCAATGCAATCCTCTGCGAAGTCCAACAATGACATACAAGAACTTCTGACATACGTCAAGACATTACCGACAAAGTCAGACATCCAAAATACTCTTCGTCAGGAATTGGCGTCTGTTAAGCAAGATCTTTCTTTACTGTCGGACCGCCTTACGTCCCTAGAAGATAGTCAAGAACACACAGATTCCTCTTTGTCTAAGTTGACAACAATAGTTGCCCAACAATCAAGGGAACTACTCTCGCTTAAAACCAGAATGGAAGACTTGGACAATCGTGGCCGAAGAAACAACATACGCGTCAGGGGCTTGCCTGAGGATGTCCTCCCCTCAAACTTAATCGATGCTTTAACAAAGATTTTCAATGAAATTCTCGGCAATAACCCAAACGACAAGCTACAATTTGACCGAGTACATCGAGCTTTGCGGCCGCGTGGCTCCTCATCCGACCGCCCGAGAGATGTAATCTGCCGATTACACTACTTTGCCCAAAAAGAGGAAATAATGCGGAAAGTCAGGCAACTAGATGGTGTGGATTTTAATGGCGATGTTATTCACATCTTTCAGGACTTATCGTGGCACACTCTGCAACAGCGCCGAGCTCTACGCCCACTGACTGATGAGTTGCGCAAACGCCAATTAAAGTACAGATGGGGATTCCCCTTCCACCTGCAGGTGACTCTCTCGGGCAAATCGCACACTCTCTATAACCCCTCTGACCTATTATCCTTTTGTTCTGCTCTGGGCCTTCCGAAAATTGAAACTCCTGATTGGAAAGAACCATTAGCTCAATGGGACTTGCCCTCAACTGAATCACGGCCTTCCTCTTGGCAGACGGTCAGGAATCCTCAACGTCGAAACAGGTTTTCCCCAGATCATTCCGCAGCAGAAGTTACCTGATTGTGTATTTCCATTTCCCTTTTCTAGGATAGTGTTCACTATAGAGAGCTAATTTATATTTAATATTGACAGTGTTATATTTTCCCATAATGTAATGTTCACTAAACTTTAATATGTCTTGATGTTTATATCTAGAGTTTTATACCTTGCTAACCTTTTGAGGTTGAAGTTGACACCAATCCCCTGTGCCCCCTCACCCGCTTAATGTATATTACTACTGAGACTTCGGACCATAATTGTTGTTCCGTGGTTTCAGTCGCGGGTTTTTCAGTATTGTTTATCTTGCATATCTTGTTAATGTCTGTTTTTCAATGTTGTTTTCTTTTTTTTTTCTTTATTTGTTTTTTCTTTTTTTTCCCTTGGGTCTTTGAATGCCATTATTTTTTTGCCATCCATAATGTCCCTGCCTACTAAAATTTTAATCTCCTCCGTCGATGCCCGAGGATTAGATTCTCCAGAAAAGCGTTCTCAAATGTTGCGCGCTCTATGGGCAAATAGAGTTGATGTAGCTCTGGTTCAGGAAACACATTTTAAAATTGCAGCGCGCCCTCAGTCTTTGTGTGATAGACATTATTCTGCTGCCTATTATAATAATAACCCAGAGGGGAAGTCGAAAGGCGTCGCAATTATTTTCTCACGCAAACTCCCCATTTCTGATGTAAACATACATAGATTGATTCCGGGTAGACTCCTCTTACTTACATGCCACATATATAATCAGGTCTTCACTTTCATCAATATTTATGCCCCCAACAAGGGCCAATATGATTTTCTCCGGTCTGCAATGGATATGGTTGACCCCCTACTTCAGGGTATTGTTCTTTTGGGAGGAGATCTTAACTGGTCCTTAGACCCCTCACTAGATATATCTAAGGATGCGCCTAGGTATCCCCTTGCTAAGTACAAAAAAGTCAAGACTTTGTTTCATAATTACCAACTGGCAGACTCCTGGAGGACATTATATCCCACGGGCCGTAACTACTCCTTTTATTCCCATCCTCACAACACATACTCTCGCCTGGACTATCTATTCCTCGGCCATAGACACCTCCACATGCTCGCTGAAGCTGACATTGGGCCAATAACATGGTCAGATCACGCTCCGGTCTCATTGACGTTGATCCTTCCACATTTTTCCTCTAAACAATGGACGTGGCGATTAAATGAATCCCTCTTACAGGACACATACTGTAAAGCCGAAATCGATACTGCGCTATCTGACTATATTACCCACAACGACTTACCAGAAACTTCCCCAATCTCAATATGGGAAGCGCACAAGTGCGTTATCCGTGGTAAGCTTATACAATTGGGCTCCTATATTAAAAAACAAAAATCCGCACAGATTTCGACCCTTTTACAACAAATTAAATTACTAGAGGCGTCGCATAAACAAACCATGTCTAAAGAGGACTATCATAAGCTTATGGAATCTCGTAATATTCTTAGCAAATTACTTTCGAACAACATACAGTTGTCCGTTAAAAAGTGTAGAAGTCGCTTTTATCACTGGGGTAATAAGCCGGGACGTCTTTTGGCTAGAGCGCTGAGAGCCCAGCGAGCATGTGGATTCATACACACACTTAAGGATAGTGGGGGAAGGCCTCAAGTTGAAACCTCTAAACTTGCAGAATGCTTCCAACAATATTATTCTTCTCTTTATAACCTACCTAATACTAATCCTGTATCCTCTAATCCTCTTACTTCACAAAACGTTCTTGATTATTTGGCTTCCATTTCCTTTCCTACTATCTCACCTCTAGATAAGCTGGCGTTGGAGGTTCCATTCTCTGTGCGTGAGCTAGAGTTAGCATTAGCCTCTTCACCTACGGGAAAGTGCCCTGGCCCTGACGGCTTAACCATAGGTTATTACAAGAGTTTCCAGAATAAACTAATCCCTATGATGTTGAAGGCTTTCAACCATATCTCAGTGGAATCGCAATTTTCTAAACAATTCCTAGAGGCACACATCTCAGTCATCCCCAAAGCTGGTAAGGACCCCTCCCTGTGTTCGAGCTACAGACCCATTTCATTATTAAATATGGACCTTAAATTATATGCCAAGCTAATAGCTAATAGGCTAAACCCCCTCATTCCTCAGCTGATACATACTGACCAAGTCGGATTTGTTAAGGGACGGGAGGCACGTGATAATACCACAAAAGTCCTCAATTTGGTACACTTTGCTACTACTCAATCAAAGATCCCTATTATCCTACTCTCCACCGACGCTGAAAAAGCGTTTGATAGAATTAATTGGTCTTTTATGAGGTCTGTGCTGGTACACATGGGATTGGGTCCCGTGACACTGCATAGAATTCTGGCCCTTTATTCCTGTCCTTCGGCGAGGGTGAGGGTCAATGGTGAGCTGTCTGGATCTTTCTCCATACACAATGGCACGCGACAAGGCTGCCCTCTGTCGCCATTGATTTTCATCCTTTGCATGGAGGCTCTGGCCGGATCTATACGCGCCAATCCACTTATTTCTGGGATTATGGTAGGTGAACAGGAACACAAACTGGCTCTTTTTGCGGATGACCTATTGGCTACTGTTTCCCACCCGGTGACGTCTCTGCCTCACTTGATGCATGAGTTTGACCGTTTTGGAAAGTTGTCCAACTTTAAAATTAACTTCACAAAATCTTGGGCCTTAAATCTGTCTGCGCATGCTTCTGTAGTTTCGGGTTTGCAGCCGGCTTTCCCATTCCCTTGGCACCCTTCTCATATTACCTATCTAGGGGTTAAAATTCCTAAAAACATGTCGCATCTCTTTAATATTAATTTTTCTCCCATCCTCTCCTCCATTCGAATGGACTATTCCCATTGGCATTTGAAACAACTTTCTTGGCTGGGTAGAATAAGCGTGGTGAAGATGAATACGCTTCCTAAATTGCTTTACCTCTTTCAGTCTTTGCCCATTCAGATTCCAGATTCCTGGTTCCGTTCGCTAAATATCTTAATTCAGCAATTTATTTGGTCTAGGAAACAACCTAGGATTAAACGTACTCTTCTAACTCGACCAAAACAACTGGGTGGTCTCCAACTCCCAGATATCAAAGCATACTATCACACTATCCACCTTAATAGAATTCTTGAGTGGACTAGATATAGAGAGGTGAAGCAATGGGTTGCCCTTGAAGGTCGCTTCATGAAATTTCCCCCTGAAATAACACCTTGGCTTCCTTCCATTCCTAAACTAGATTTCCATCATCCAACAATTTCTCCTTCCCTTTCGGTGTGGAATTCTTTAAGAAATCTCCCTTATATTTCTTCACGCTTTGGACCTCTTACTTCTTTTTTGGCTAACCCGGATTTTCCCCCTGGTATTGATTTTAATCAATTCCCTAACTGGGTGCGGGAAGGCCTTTTTCGGACTGGCCAGCTGGTGACTAAGTCAGGTATCAAAGCATTTCTTGATATCCAGGAAAGGTGGTCAATACCTCATTCAGATTTTTGGAAATACCTGCAAGTTCGCCATTACCTGTCCTCTGCGGGTAGAATGAATGTTTCTAGTCGAGATCTCACTGCTTTCGAAAAACTTTGCATTTCACCAACCGATCCATCCCACACAATTTCTGCTATCTACCAGATACTCCTTAACAACCCTTCCTGTATCATACCTCCTTGGGCTAAAAAATGGGAATTAGATTTAGGCATTACCCTCACAGAGCAAGAATGGCAAACAATATTTCTCAAGGCACACTGCAGCTCAACTTGCTCAATTATCAAGGAAACGCAATACAAAATTTTGATGAGATGGTATAGACACCCTACACTATTACATGCCATGTTCCCAACAAAATCCAACTGTTGCTGGAGATGTCTTAGGGCTCCAGGGTCATTACTACATATATGGTGGGACTGTCCACAGCTATCTAAATATTGGTTGGAGGTCATTTCCGTTTCACAACAAATTTTAGGCGCGCCTGTCCCCACTGATCCAGCATTTTGGTTAATAAATTATTCTGAGTCCTCACTGGGATACTACAAAAAGTCCTTGCTGCTCCATTTGAGTAATGCCGCAAGAGCTGTCATTCCAATTCTTTGGAACTCTTGTAACCCGCCCACACGTAGGGACTGGTTCCAAAGACTCGATTACTACATGTCAATGGAAGACTCTTCAACCCTCTCCATCAATAGCCCTTTTATTCTCACTAATACTTGGCTTCCATGGTTGGAATACAAAAACTCTATGGAATATAGAAATTATATGTTTCCAGCCGTAATTACCCCGTAATATAGACTGCAGCTTCTTTATATTGGCTAACCACCTACTTTTAAAACATGAAGACCCTTCCCTGTTCCCCCATTTTTTGTTACTTAGTATATAGTTTTTCTTTTTACTTTACCTTCTTTATACTGTGTGATGTGTTTATTGAAATGTAAAAAAGTGGTTTCTAATTTGCGTACATTTGGACACGTACACGTTGATAATGTTTTGCTTCTGTATGATGTACGTTCTTTGTTTGAAACCTCTAATAAAAACAGAATGCAAAAAAAAAAAAAAACAAGAGAGAACCACACAGCACCTTGGAGAGGCCAAGGGGTAAACAAAATAGCTTGTGAATTGCAAGCATCAACAACTTCCTGACGTGACTGTCCAATGTTTTAAAGTGGCAATCATGCAAAACCAACCTCCAGTCTCCGAAAAGGGCCTGTGTTTCTGCAGATCTGGATACTATGTTCGCCTTACAGCCCTCTGTCTGCTTGTTCAGATATTAATACGAATGAAATTTTTTTATCTAAGTAAAAGGCATTTTTGTTTGAGTACACAAGCTCCACAACTGTTAAGGCCGGTACACACTAGAACTCAAAAAGTAACAATAATTGGAAAAAACAATCATCAATATAGTGATTCCTTCGTGGGGCACTCTTTTGTACATAAATGATTTGTTAGTATAATTAAAAATTAGCTTTTAATATATCTCCAATAAAAGAATAGGGATTTGTTGTGCTCATTTATAAAATATCTAATCGAGCTCCCTTAGCAATTAATCTCATGAATTTATAAAAATAGATCTATTATAAGAATTAGCATAAAGTATGTGGTGACTATGCTTGTTTGAATTCATATGCTCATACAGCTCCTGATGGGTACATAATATATTATAATAGCGGGGTCAGGTACAGTTCGTATGACATATAAAAATTGTAAATAATAATTGGAAATAACTCATAAATTAGAACGGTATGTAATAATAACTACTCGGTCATTTGAGATAAATCTATACATTGAGTGTGATAATAGCGTGTCTGCTGAGTATCATCCCAAATTCATATACCATGTATGGCCAAACACATATGCAAATGATCCCCGGCTTGCAACAAATTATTTAATCCTATTGCCGGCTTGGATACTACCTCAATGTAACCAAAAATATATAAATATACACATGAAATGCTAGCAGAGTACTCTGAAAAAAGGGGAGAGCAAAGACCACCCTGTAGGCGTAAATATCCCAGATGACCTGATACTGATTTATATCAGGATAGCAATCCCGGATGACATACTTAAATATTGTAAACTACTATAGGCAGATAATATCATGTTGTGTCACATAACCCCATAGAAATTATAATAGTAAGTACGTACAAGTACCTGGTCCCCTCTGCTGTCCAGGGTCATCTATGAGCGGACACCTGGATGAGAGAGGGATCAGGAATAACTCAGATAGAAAATAAAGGGAGAGGTGGGGGACACCGATCCGTATGTGGTGTTAGGCAGTGTCTGTTGCTGAAAGAATTGCAGAAATCTGAATGCGCCACCGGACCAGGTCACGGCCCACCCGAAGAAGAGTACCTGAGTTAAAATGACCGAAGGATTGTGCCCGACACCCTGCTGCTCCCTTCTGCAGTGGGGTGTGACTGACTGGACACGTGTATGGTGAACAAGCCTGTTGTGGTGAAACACGTGTCCAGTCAGTCACTCCCCACTGCAGGAGGGAGCAGCAGGGTGTCAGGCACAATCCTTCGGTCATTTTAACTCAGGTACTCTTCTTCGGGTGGGTCGTGACCTGGTCCGGTGGCGCATTCAGATTTCTGCAATGCTTTCAGCAACAGACACTGCCTAACACCACATACGGATCGGTGTCCCCCACCTCTCCCTTTATTTTCTATTGGAGTTATTCCTGATCCCTCTCTCATCCAGTTGTCCGCTCATAGAAGACCCTGGACAGCAGAGGGGACCAGGTACGTGTACTCCGTACTTACTATTTAAATTTCTATGGGGTTATGTGACACAACATGATATTATCTGCCTATAGTAGTTTATAATATTTAAGTATGTCATCCGGGATTGCTATCCTGATATAAATCAGTATCAGGTCATCTGGGATATTTACGCCTACAGGGTGGTCTTTGCTCTCCCCTTTTTTCAGAGTACTCTGCTAGCATTTCATGTGTATATTTATATATTTTTGGTTACATTGAGGTAGTATCCAACTCGGCAATAGGATTAAATAATTTGTTGCAAGCCGGGGATCATTTGCATATGTGTTTGTGTTTGGCTATACATGGTATATGAATTTGGGATGATACTCAGCAGACACGCTATTATCACACTCAATGTATAGATTTATCTCAAATGACCGAGTAGTTATTATTACATACCGTTCTAATTTATGAGTTATTTCCAATTATTATTTACAATTTTTATATGTCATACGAACTGTACCTGACCCTGCTATTATAATATATTATGTACCCATCAGGAGCTATATGAGCATATGAATTCAAACAAGCATAGTCACCACATACTTTATGCTAAGTCTTATAATAGATCTATTTTTATAAATTCATGAGATTAATTGCTAAGGGAGCTCAATTAGATATTTTATAAATGAGCACAACAAATCCCTATTCTTTTATTGGAGATATATTAAAAGCTAATTTTTAATTATACTAACAAATCATTTATGTACAAAAGAGTGCCCCACGAAGGAATCACTATATTGATGATTGGTTTTTCCAATTATTGATACTTTTTGAGTTCTAGTTACTCGATTCCAGGGAGCACCTCCAGCATATAAAATTTATCTTATGATAAAATTATGATATAAGATATGATATATATGGTACCTATTGCTGGTTTTACTTATAGATATGAAATATAACACTGGTTATTATTCCTGTGCGGGATATTCTGGTTTCTTTGGAGCCGGTACCCACTAGACATGTCTAGTGTGTATGACCTAGTTAGCAACGGGACCCGGCGGGGGTGCCGGCTTTGGCAAGTGCATACACACTTGCCGATGCTGGCAGCGATGGCGGGGGACATGCTGTATTCGGCAGCATGGCCTTCACTAGTGATATTGAGGATGTCGCTGACGACACGCGGGAACGCACATAGCGGGTACACACTGGCCAATGTGGACAATATGTTGGCCCGATCCATCCAGTGTCCAGCATTACTCTCTACCTTATATACTGATAAAACTTAATAAGCATCGTAAAATTGGAGTGATACCGCTCTGTGTCTGGCTGGAAATCCAGCCGTTCTTGATGCACATCTATACCCAGAATTCTGAGGATACAGCTTAATCCTTTTCAATTTGGTTCTGTAGAACAATGCTGATTCTTATCAACTGGTTATGGGAATACAGTATTCTCTGTATTAAGAAGGCTCTTAATGCATTACTTATAGTTACAGGCTCACTTACACCACCAGTCAAAAGTTTTTCCATATTTATTGTCATTTACACAGTTTATTGTCTCAATGTACTCTGACATTAAACCACAGAACAAATAGACAACTGGAGATTAAAAAAAAAGCAAAAGCAATCAGAGTCATTTTGTTTAACAAAATGTAATTAAAATATTTATTCATCAAAGTAGTCACCTTTTGCATATATAACCAGGGAACACACTTGTGACATCTTTCTACGATATAAATCATATATTGCTCGGGAAGTTCTTCCCAACACTGCTGCAGAGGTTCCCACAAATGTGTTACACTTGCTTTACTTTCACCCTTCTGCCCAGTTCATCCTAAACCAGCTTGATGGGATTTATGTCTGCAGACTGTGATGGACATTCCATGATTTGAAGCCTACCGTCTTGTTGTTTATCCCAAAAATAGTCCTGACATAGCCGGAGGTCTGTTTTAGGTCATTATCTTGCTGTAGGATGAGCCCTTGACCAACTAGGTGAAGACCAGAGAGTACTGCGTGGTTCTGCAAAATGCCGTGATAGCCCTTTAGGCTCAGGGTAGCAGTCAGCTCTAGTGACCGACCAGGGTGATGGTCGCGATGGTCAAGACCATCGCAACCATCGGGGCTTGCGACGAGACCCTAAGGTTGGGTCTCGGCACTCGCAAGCCCCAGGGAGCTTCCTGCTCTGATCGAGCAGGAAGCTCCCCACTGACATCATTGCTGATGTCAGTGGGGCCACCCCCAAACGGCAAGCGTTCCTTCGGGAATGCCTCCGTTTGGCCGGCCACACCGCCTGCCCGCCTCCCAAACGGTGTGAGCTGTCACTCACCACCGACAGCTCGCCCCATTTGGTGCGAGACTTCTAGCAATGGAGCGCCTGTCACTAGCCGGGTCTCACGCATGCGCACGTCGGAGCCGGCTCCGACGTGCGCATGCCCAGTGGGGAAACATCGACCCGGTTGTGAGCACTCAGCGCTTACGACCGGGTCTGAATGACCCCCACAGTGCCTTGCCTGGGCATTAGACAATAAGTTTTGCCCACTTCCTATGCTGGCAACAGCCACACACAATATTCCAACACACACACACCTGCAAACCGATTTTCTCTCTCTCTCTTCAAGTAGAAACACTCATGGCCAGATAAAACACTTAAGTAAACCTGGTCATCTTTTATTATTGCTAAGCACCAATAAGTGGTGAACGGTATAATCAAACAGTCAGAAAAATAATAATAAAAAGTTAGGAAAGCAATTAGTTCCTGGCATAGAAGTCTGGCCATTAGATGAAGGATCTGGGAACGGAGCGTATCACAAACAGCAAAATATATCAAGAAACAGTGAGCAGTAATATCCAACCAATAAATAAAGGTATCCCTACGACCAGTTGCAGTACACAAATAATAGAATAGGGAGCAGATATTAAATGTAGGCACTTTGGATACACTGTTTTGATGGAAGGGAGAGAGAGTGGAGTTGTTTAATACAATTCAAGATGAGTAGTTCAGTAGACTGGTGTACTGAAGGGCACCAGGTAAGAGGGGGGTGAGCTGGATCAATCTTGGCAGGTCACAGGCACCACAAGAATGGAGCAGAGGAAAAGCACAGGAATGGAGCAGGTCAACGTTATAAACCTTTCCAAAGCAGGTCAGGTCACAGGCACAATCAGAGGAGTGGAGCATTCAGCTGGACATCGGGGGCAAGATGATGCCAAACGTACATGACGCCCAAATTCCATGAGACAGTGTCGTCAGTGGGGCCCACACTGCTACCATCCAGGGAGTCACTGTGGAACCACAGATTAGGAAGAGCTGCAGATGAAATAAGGACGTATTATCCCAGCAGCCCCTCAGCAACTACGGAGCTGCAGACACAAGGGATGCAGCACATGGTACACTACCACCACAAGCCACCAGGAGGTCAGCCCAGCAGGTCTGCAGAAAGAGCAGCAGGATCCAGAGAACTCCAAGGACACCATCTCCCACCTATGAGCAGAAACCTCTCAGCCCAACACTGCACAACTACCAGATGACTGGGAAGCGGCCAGATAGGTAAGAGCACTGGGCAGTTGCTGAGAAAGATATAGAAGCACAGAGTGCAGGTCCCAGTTTCACAACAAACTCTGGTGGTCATAACTGCCTCGGAAAAGGAAGGCTGGAATCCAGGCAAGAAAAGTAAGTCTCCTAAAAATTAAAGGTGGATAGGAGAGGTTAAAAGATGGTATGGAGGAGCTGCCGTAAAAAGTGATCATACGCGATGCCAGCTACAACTATTTCTCTGTTATGCCAAGAGTTTGATTCCAGCCCAAATCTTAAATAAAATTCACAGTTGTCAACTAGAACAGATATGTGCTGGACAGTGTGGTCCTCTGCCCAATTACTGCAAATTCTGCCTGTCTATGGTAACATACCACTCTTTATCAGTAGCACTAGCCATCTTTTCCTTTTTTTGAATATCGGACCTACAACTTAGACATTCCCAATGGGGTTGGATCATGTAGCTTGAATGAGCTGTATCCATGACGAGTGACAAAGTCAACCCATTCCTGCTGCTACCATGATCTTTTAGAACATTGAAATCATAGTAACAACTCCTGTAAAGGTCACTTTCTGAGCACCTGATCTTCTGCAGAGCTCTGGCAATAACAGGACAGCAAGCTTGAAGGAGAGAACTTTTTTTATTTGTTACGCTAATAAAACGCTGTTGTTTTTCCCCATGATGTGAAGTCTCAAATGGTTATCCAGACTGTCTTTTTCTTTGAAGCACTTTCCACATTCCGAACAAGAAAACCTCTTTTCTCGTGCGTGGGTCTGCTGATGCCGAGCACGTTTTGAATTCGTGGTGAAACGTTTGCCGCACTGGGAACATGGGAATAATTTTTCTCCGGTGTGGATCGTTTGGTGGGTTACCATCTGGGCGTACTGGGTGAAACATTTTTTGCATTCCAAGCAGGAATAGGGTTTCTCACCCGTGTGAATGCGCTGGTGAATATTGAGTTGCGATTTCCGGGTAAAACCTTTCCCGCAATAGGCGCAGGAATAAGGTTTCTCTCCTGTGTGCGCTCGCAGATGTATAACGAGACTGGATTTGCTGGTAAAGAATTTGTCGCATTCGGAACATGCAAACGGCTTCTCTCCCCTGTGAATTTTTTGATGTATGACCAGTTGCGCTCTCCGAGAAAAACACTTCCCGCACTCGGCGCAGGAATACGGCTTCTCTCCTGTGTGAGTTCTCTGGTGTACTCTGAGCTGTGCGTTCCACTTAAAACATTTTCCACAATCCAAACAGGTTGCCTTCTTTCCTTTGTGAACTTTATGCTGCATATTAAGATTCATGAGATGTGTTTGATGATCAGTTGAGTCCGATACGTTATTCAGATTATTTGCATAGTCAGTGGATTTTAAGTATGAGCTTATGTTTGTCACCAATGTATTAGCAGGACCTATAATGTGCGTCTGTGCCTGTTGTGTGTGTGAATACAGGTTTCCCTCTTTACAGAAGACGGATTGATTTTTTATTGGACTAATCGAATGTTGTGTATGGTCGGTTGGTGTATAAAAGTTAGGGTCCATGTACATTTCTTTGCACAAGCCCGATTTCTCCATAATTTGGGAAGATGTATACTCTGCCTCTATAGGACTTGGAGATTTATAAATTGATCGATCAATTACATTATGCTCTTCTGATTCAGCTTTCCTATAAACAGTTCTATCCTGTGTATGATCTGTGGGTATATACATGTCAGTGTGCGTGAGGTCTCCTCCATCACATGAGACTGATTCCTCCTTAATATCAGTAGCTGTATACTGTGTATGATACGTGGGTGTATAATTATCAGTGTGTGTGAGGTCTCCCCGATCACATAAGACTGGTTCCTCCTTAATGTGAGCAGAGGTATATTGTGTATGATCTGTGGGCGTATAAATATCGTTATTGAGCCGTCCTCCATCGCATGAGACGGACTCTTCTTTAATTGGAGTAGATATATAATGCGCCTTTCCTTCATAACAAGATATTGAGTCTATTGTAGCACGTTTTACACGATTGGTTGTCTCAATGCTGTATGGTGTTGAAAATACAGATTCTGTATTGTGATAAATGCCATTTTCTTCTTTAGTTACACCATCTTGCGATGACACAGGGGTTTGAAACCCTCCATCGGTGCTTCTGGCCTCCAATATATCTATTGGATAGAAAGTTAGGATTCAATTTCAATCACCATTATTGTAACTGACTTAAAGTAGTCAATGACCTTACAAAGCAGTCTAATTTGACTTAATCGACAATAAGTAGGAAACTCCAGATTTGTGTTTTCATGTGACTGCAAATCTAATGAAACAAACACATGCTGTGTTTATGAAGCGTGGTTAAGTCTGAGGACGGACATCACATGCCTTCAGAGAGAACGAGGGCTCTGTGGTATCAGGAAGTATCTGCAACGCGTTTCATCATATTGGATCTTTTCTGTGAAAATGTGGAACGAAACGCGTTGAAGTTATCTTAAACTCCGGCAGTACACCACTACTACACCCGAGGTGCAGGACGTTCACCTCCAGCAAACATGCAATGCCTGTCCTCACACAGAGACGTGTGATCGTGCGGAAGGGACGGGATAACCAAGCACTGAGCACCAGTGACATGGGAGAACTACGGGGACAGCCTAGGGTAAGACATCCGTATCCCTGTTATTAAGACCTTACTATTGCTCTGTTTGTAACGCCAATTTTTTCAACAAAGGAACTATTGACATTTACTTTTGTATGTTATATGTCTGTCCTTTGCATTACACATTGTACTTTGAACTTAACTTGCACTTTTTGACATTACTTAAGACGCATCATATTTAATTTAAACACACTCATGGGCAGATTCTGTGGTAGACGCATCCCCTTGCACTTTCAGTGACACCCCTTGCCTCCTAGGATCGCCCAATAAAACCCTCCGACCGTACATCTGTTTCTAGGCTGCGTCTCTCTGCGCGGTGTGACTGGGGTGCACACGCAGACTTGACACATCATCTGATTGCTTGTGACAGCCCCACTGTGTTTACCTCAGAACCAGGCCCTCAAAGTGCTCCCATGTTTAATTCAATTAACAACTGTCATGGGACGCTGCGTTTATAATAGCGGCTTACGTTCTTCGGCAGGTCCCGGCCGTTGCCACTATTTAGCTACTCAAGAGGAGATTTCTAGATCGATTCTAGCTGCCTTGGCCTCTATTAAAGAGCCTAACTACATCTTCCGGACTGTTTCTCGTGGATAGGAAGTTATTTCAGAATTTCAGGGAAACTTATAAATTATATTTAAGGATTCGCCTCTATACGCTGGTTCTGAGCAACAGAGTATAGGAATAATCATTTCCTTGTTACAAGGGGACCCTCAGAGTGGGCCTTAGGATTAAGGGCCTCATTCAGCACTATACCAAGATGCCCACCACTATATAATGCCGCCCACTTCCCATTAAATACTATCCGCAAGTTAGCTAAAACATCGGTAACATCGGACCCATACGCACAGTTGTGGTCGAGCTGACCCTAATTCACAAACTGCAAAACTTCCTGTTGCCATGTGGACCTCTAGTTGCGTATGCCGTTGCAGGGGCTCAATTATGCACGCCGCTGTAAGGGCGAACACACACACAGGCACGTCTGCATTCCTTCAACCATCCCCCCTTTCTACCCCCAAACGGCCAATCACTCTGCCATGGCTTTGTGAATCTGCTGCGTTCGCTTTCACAATCACAGCGGCTGGTTTCTTGCACGCGTGTTGCGGTGCATACTCAGAACGCAAACATCGACTGGGTGCGTGCGATCCAAGCTAAATGAGGCCCTAAGTTCTGGGCAACCGGCCTTACAGACAGTGGATGCATTCTTTGAGGAGCTAGGGTTACGATATGATGACCCTGATCGAGTGGCCTCCACAAAGTGTCACCTACGTGCTTTGAAAGAAGGGTGCAGAGTTGCGGAGGCATATTGCTCAGAGTTCAGATGCTAGTCCATCGACAGTAAGTGGAATGATCCAACTCTACGCAGTCAAGTCCACCTTGGCCTATTTGAATAAGTTAAGGATTCTCTAATCCGGGATCCTGTTCATGATACTTTGGGAAGACTCATGGAACTCAATCTCTATTAAGATTGACAGGTGTCTCAAAGAAAGGAAGATGGAGAAGGAGTTACCATTCACTGTCTCTTCTCCCATTCCCTCTACTTCCACTAAAGACCCTTCTGAGTCAATGCAACTTGGGGCTTACAGATTGTACTAAGAAGAAAAATCTAAGAGATGCTCCCTAGGACTCTTCCTTTACTGCAGTAACTAGGGTACATCTAGCTCGTTCCTGCCCAAAGTAGTCAAGAAAAGGCCAAGCCTAATGGATGAGGAAGAAATCCATTCGGGCCTACAGTCACTCTCTTTCAAAAATTCTCTTCTAATCCCCACCCAGTATCACTCTGATAACCGGGTTACCAATAGTACGGCCTTTCTGGATAGTGGCACAGCAGGGAACTTCCTAGACATCGTTTTTTCTGAAACTCTGAATATATCTTTTTTTTTTTCAATAAATCCTGCAGTCTTGGTATGTGGCCTAGAAGGTAATCCATTACACAATGGTAAAGTCAGGTATCAAACAACATCCAATCTTTTACTTGTGGCTACTCCACACTCTGCAACAGGTTCCTGAAGGTCTACATCATCACTATCATGATTACCTGGTGTCTTCTCCAAGAGTAATGCACATACGCTGCCTACACCTCAGGCTTACGATTGTGCCATTGATTTGATTCCCAGAGCCAGACAGCCTAAAGGTAGATAATATGCTTTGTCAGTACCGGAGACTAAAGCCATGGAAGAGTACATTAAAGAAATTCTCAGCAACGGCTTCATTAGACCTTCCAAGTCACTTGCTGGAACGGGAATATTCTGTGTGTCCAAGAAAGACGGGAGACCCTACCCTCTTTCCCTCATATCTGGTCTGTGTGATCAATGAAAAGATGCCACCATTTTTTCTTCAAGATAGATTTATGCGGTGCTTACAATCTTATACGCAATAGGGAGGGGGCGAATGGAAGACGGCCTTCTACACCCAATCAGGGCATTATGAATATCTCATCATGTAGTTTGGTCTTTCAAATGCTCCGGCAAATTTTTCAAGATCCAATTAATGACGTACTCCATGAATTCGTGGGGGTATTCGTCATCGTAAATCTTGATTTACTCTCAATCTACAGATCTTCAACGCTGTGATGTCAAGCAAACCCTTCAGAAACTTTGTAAAATTCACTTATTCGCCAAGTTGGAAAAATGCAGGTTTGAAGTCAAGGAAGTTGCTTTTCCATGGATCCTGGTAAATTCCAAGCCATCCTCAATTGGGTTTTACACACCAATTTAAAGGCCATCCAAAGGTTCTTTGGGTATGAAAATTATTATAGGCGTTTTATTAGTTCTTTCAGTCTTGGCAGCTCCTATTACCGGCTTAACCAAAAAGGGAGCCGATACCACAAACTGGACTCCTCAAACCTTGGAAGCCTCGAATGCGCTGAAACAAGCATTAATCTCTGCCCAGTATTTCATCATCCAAACGCGGAGTTACCTTTTGTTGTGGAAGTAGACTTATCTAAAGTGGAGTTTGAGCAGTCCTTTCCCAGTGTGATCCTGTAGATAATAAGCTGCACCCTTCTGCTTTCCTTTCTAGAAAGTTCTTTTCTGCCGAGTCCACTGATGGTATCGGAAACCAGGAACTCCTTGCAATAAAATTGGCCTTTGAGGACTGGAAACATTGGTTGGAAGGAGCAGGCATGTTATCAAAGCCCTAACCAAATCACAAGAACCTACTCCACATCAAGTTGGCCAAAAGGCTTAATTCCCGACAGGCACGTTGGGCATTATTGTTTACTAGGTTTAATTTCATCATCATTTACAGACCTGGCTCAAAGAATAAAGAATTACCCAGTGCAAAGACCTTGGCCTCATTATTCATCCAACATATCTTCAGATTAAATGGATTGCCTCTTGACATTGTCTCCGATAGAGGATCCCAGTTTGTTGCACAATTCTGGAAGTCCTTTTGTGCACTAATGGGTTCAGCCTCAGCTTATAGTCCACATACCACCCCAGTTTAATGGGCAGACGGAAAGGGCAAATCAATCCCTGGAGCTATATCTCCGTTGTTACATCTCCAAATATCATAATAGTTAGAAGGAATATCTACCCTTGACCGAATTTGCTTACAACAATGCCGGTCATTCCTCCACCAATGTATCTCCTTTTCTTTGTACTTATGGGCATCCCCCAAGAGCAAATTTGTTTTCCTCTCCTGAATCCAGTAATCTGCCTGACGTTCGCAGCAGTGCTTCTAGTCTCAAGAAGGTTTGGAGGAAGGTCCATTTTGCCCTCAAAAAGGCCTCTTTTTCATTCCAAATATTTTGTGGATTGTCATCAAAAGACTTGTACTGTCAAGATGGGAGATGAAGTGTGGCTGTCCACCCGGAACTTAAGACTTTATCAGCCCTCAAAAAAATTGGTCCATCCTGATAATTAAACAAGTTTAATTGCTTGCCTCCCGTTTGAGACTCCCTAGGTCTTTGAGAATTCCCAACACTTTTCATTGCTCACTCTTCAAACCAGTTATCATTTCCAAGAAATTCAAGTTCCTTCATCCTAAGAAGCCGCCTCCAGTTATGTTTGATGGTCACGAGGTCAAGAGAATGTTGTTGAGAAAATCTTGGATTCCAAGTAGTAACAAGGTTAAGTCCATTTCTTAGTCCACTGAAAGGACTATGGGCCTGAAGAGAGGTTGTGGGTTCCCGGAATGTGCGGACAACCTCAAAAAGGCGTTCTTTAAAGCATTTCCAGGTAAACCTGGACCTAGTAGGTTGCTTAACCACTCAAGGCGGGGAGGGGTATTGTCATAAGCCACTGCGCTAGCCACAGTGGATTACATTCTTCGGCTGGTCCTGGTTATTGCTAGGCGACTGGGATGCTGCATCACATTAGCCGCTGGGGAATCTGGTTCCGGCGGATACCATCGCAGCCGGGTCCAGAGCGGCCGCACTGGTTTATCATCTCCGCTGTTACTAAGCAGCCTGGACAACTCCCTGGTTGCTATAGTATGTGCCGCCGCACAGCTACAGATGGTTTTATATTAGGGGCTTGTCTCTGATGAGACGATCTGATTAGCCCCTGTTGATAGTAATTAGTAGGGAGGGCTTAGCCTCCCTGCCGGTTACAGCGTCCATGCCAGACATGATGTGACCAGCTCCCTGCACCTTCCTGCTTGCTTGTCTGGATCCTGGCACACTTGCTACAGTCCTGCTGCAAGTTACCTCCAATATTCCTGCCTGTGGATCATCCTGCATCTAGCCTAGGCTCCAGTCCAGCCCATTGTCAGTTTGCTAAACTTCCAGCATTTAATTACATCTGGTTCCCTGCCTGTACCTGATCTCAGCACTTGTTGAGTGTTGCATATTTCACCTGACTCTGGTTTATACAGCCAGATTTGCACTCCAGCTTTCTCCATGCTGCCATCTGCTGTCTATATATAAGCTCCTACTATCCTGAATATAAAGCCGCCCATACACGGTGCGATATGCACCTTGCGACGGGGGATCCGACAGCCGACATATCGTGCGGTCCCCACACACGGTGCGATCTGGTGGACAACCGCCCGATGTGCCAGCACCCCCCTCCCCCACCCGCATAGCACTGCATGGGATCATACATCGCATCCCCAGATCAAATGAGCCTGCAGTAAGATCTGGAGGTGCGGTGTACGACCCCACGGGAGCACGCTCTGTCCGATATCATGCCCATACACGGTACGATATAACAGCGATATCATACAAATCCGACGGATCGGCTGCTATTGCACCGTGTATGGGCACCTTAAGACCTGGAGACATCTGAGTATCTGTGAGAACATAAATCTGTAAGGGAAAGGCGGTTGCTATAGCTGAAGACCTCTCTAGTTTGATGCTAGGAGTTAATGTGGAAAGTTGAGTGTGCAAAACAACAATATCAATATAGAAAGTGTTACTTAAAAGTTCTACTTTTTAGACATCTTACCCAGCAAACTAGAAGGCTGGCAATTCTCTACCATCTTGTTCTTCTGAGGATCCTTGGGTGGTTTCACACAATTTAGTTTTTCCACAGATAATGAAACAACAATATCATCATGCGCTGTAGAAACCTGGCAAACAACACAAACACAATTATTATCCGGACACAAAGGGGGTGATTCAGTTCAGCGCGATGTTGAAAATCCCTAAGAAGGAGCTCCCGTAACTATTCAAATGACCGCACTGTTAAGTCCGACTTCAGGATTTATGCCCGCACCCTCCTGAGAGCAGAAATCCGACTTAAGTGCTGGCCGCGATGCGGTTTTCCTGCTTAGCGCGGAAGAATGCTGGTTACCGCGACCAAACACAGCATTCTCTGAAGTAAGTGTTTCCATTTGGACTTAACAGCACAGTCAATTGAATAGCTCCAGGAACTCCTTCCTGGGGCTATTCAGCATCATGCTGAATTGAATCGCCCCCCAATGCTTAGCTTAATCAGAACATGTAATGATGTAATGTCCCATATTCCCAGCAGTCCTCACCCCTCCATTCAATGGGTGGACGATCTTGGCGAGTTCTACCATCGTCTGGTTACCGTCTCTTTCCATGATGTGGTTTTGGTCTTGTGTAGGCCTCCCCGCCGAGTGTGTGTTGCCGATGCGTGCGATTAGCTCACCCGACTTCTTCACAACTCTACATTCCTAAGGATTGAGGCAAACACTGATGAATGCCGCTGTGCAAATAAAGAAATATCCTTAATATGCAGTAGTGACTTCTAACTAACCTAAAAATATACAACTTAGTCAGCATGTATTAAAAAATTATGCGTTGAGTGTAATTGCACCAAACTGTGTCTCTGTGTTGACCTCCAAGAAGTTATGTCAATGCCGACAGCACAAATCGAATGAGCCCGAATTGAGGCCGGAACTTTCACATTCGAGGACAAATATGCCTGCTGAATGGCAGAAGTGACCCATCTAGCGATGAACCCTTTTGAGGCAGGCCAGCTTCTTTTTGGTGCATCGATCAACACCAACAGGGAATCCGTATGCCTCAAAATACGCAGTACGGTCCAAGTAAATGCGTAACGCAAGTACCACATCCAAAACGCTAAGGAAGAACCTTCACTAGTCACTGAATTCTGGCCGAAAATCCGGAAGGAAAATATCCTGGTTAATGTGGAAAGCTGATACCTGTGGCAGAAAGGAGGGTTTAGTGCGTAACACTACCCTATCCTACTACTGCCTTTTGATAAAACCCCTGTGAGAGGGGAGAAACATGTTAAGGGAGTCTAATATAAACTGATTATTGCAGCCTCAAATTTTAAATACTTTATTCTGCACTTTATCCGGCTGTGGACTCAGAGTGGTAACTACCTCCATTTAAAAGGAAATAACCGGCATAATATGGAGAGATGTGAGACCTATGTTTGAACTGTGGGAGAAATAAGCAGAGTGGGACCTAGCGGTTGGATCATCTAGCGGACCTGTCATCAACAAACACAGATTTCCCTTACCCAGGAGACGGAGCTGAATGCGGGCAGGTAATAACGAACACTACCCCTCAAAGGCACGGTCTGGTGTGGCTGATCGGAGGGTGTATTTGGAGTGAGACCTGGCCGGCAGCCACTGGAGAGGAACTGTGTTATACAAACGAGCAGCACGTTAATATATGGTAACAAACGCTATAGGCTGTATATCCCACACAGTGGACTGTTGGGATTTTTTTCTAGATTTCTGCTAATGAGGGTTTAGACAGAATCCCTCACGTGTCAGCTGCTTTATTTCTTTAATCTGAACATCTGCCTGTTTAATCGAGGGTCTGGTTTTACCCATCCACTAAGCACTTGGTTTTGTAGTGGTCAGGCGTGAAATTTGGCAAAAGAAACAGCTTCGAATGCAGCCACCATTTTCCCCAATATCTGTATAGCCCTGAGAAGAGAAATATGAGATATCTGTAAAATGGTCCTAATTCTAGATTGCAGAATAAACCCTCTGTGACACACAGTATCGAAGAGAAGGCCCAAATACTGCCCTCTGAGATGGAATTAAATTTGACTTGTGGAAATTGATGATCCAGCCGAATCTCTGGAGCATGTCTAAGGTGATCTGAAGATGTTGTTGCAATAGGACCTTTGAAGGTGCCTTTAGCAACAAATCGTCCAGATAGGCCAACACATTTATCCCCCCCACTCCTAAGTAGGGAAATTATGTGTGCCATAACCTTTGTAAAAACTCTGGGAGTGGTGGCCAAACCGAAAGGTAGGGCCTGAACTGAAAATGCCTACTGCAAACCGCACAAGATGCTGATGACCCCTCCATATAGGAATATAGATAATAATAATAATTTTATTTATATAGCGCTTTTCTCCTAAAGGACTCAAAGTGCTTTACATTTACAGTACAAATGCAAAATAAGCTTAAACAAGGGACATTAGTGAAATGCTTGGGTGAATAGGTGAGTCTTGAGTCTATTTTTGAAGGATTCTAGAGTGGAGGCCTCTCGAACTGTGCGGGGGAATTGAGTTCCAAACAGATGGAGCCACAAAACTGAAAGCTCGACCCCCAGACGAATTCAGTGAGATTCTAGGTATCTAGAATGCATAATAGCCGCCTTTCTGCAACCATCCACAGGGAGAGGGGTGGAAAAGAATCTTCTTGGAACAGTACCCTCCAAATCCAGCATATAACCCCTGGTGACTATTCGACTTACCCAGTAATACGGAATGGAAAGAATCCAATTTTCCCGGAATCTGAGTAAGCGACTTCCCACCAAAGGATGGGTCCCAGACCCGTGACAGTCATGTGGATTGACCTGCTGTCTTAGCAGCAGGTTGACTGGTGCCAGTGACTTTATGTCCCCTAAAGGTTCCTCTTCGGGAACCCCTAGGTGCACCCCAGAAAGCCTTAAAGTTTAATCGGCCTTGAGTCCGAATGGGAAGAAAGTTAGGAGTTTTTACTTTTGGAGTAGTTACAGGAAGATACGGACTCTTTCCTCTTGTGACCCGAGAAATAATTTTGGTTAATTCTTGACCAAACAAAACATGCTTGTATTCTACATCTGTCTTCCATGATTTAAACCACAGAGAACTCCCCTGATTGAAAACAAGTAACCATCTGATTCATCCAGGGACCGATGGCCTTTATCACACAGGCGCTGGCCAAAGCTGGACGCAGCGATACTCCTGACAAAGTAAATAAAGATTTTAGTACAGCCTCATTCTTTCTATCCATAGGATCTTTAGGTGTTACGGACTGTGTTATGGGAATAACAGTATTCCTGACCAACCTAGCAATAGGAGCATCCACCGTGGGAGGAATTTCCCAAAGCTTGGTAACCTCTTCCAAAAAAAGGATAAAGATACTTATTTTGGAATATGAAATTTAAAATCAGGCTTTTTTTTTTTTTTTTATATTTCCCCAAAATGTGAAACTCTGGGAAAACAGATACAAGTTTCTTCTTGTAGTTAAAGAAAGAAACTGAACTAGTCTCTGTAATAGCTGTTTCCTGTATATGCAAAGTCTCCCTGATCAGATAAAGGAGGAGCACAGGGTATCACATAATTTGCCTGAGAGTGACGTAGTTTATCTATGGCCTCAGCCATAGACCTGGCCCAATCAGGTATCGCCGACAGTTCAGCCAAACATCCCGGTAATACATTCTGTGAAACAACCAGCACAGAGCGACCCTGGGTCCATATCACATTTTATACAAGTATAAACAGTGACTGATCCTTGTTACTTGGCCCCCTTGTCTGGCTTATTCATACTTAGAAAGACAAGACCACTAACCAATACAGATAGCTACCTTGTCTATAAAAAGTGTAGCACTGATTGATAGTAAAAGACCAAGAAGGGGTTAATTACAGTCTTAATTAACCTGTTGACAGAAAACAAGTAAAAAACTCCTTGCACAACCAAAGGTAAATAATCTTATATACCCAGAAATCACTAGATTAATACACAGGTATAATCTTAGTAGAACTGCTTAGTACTCAGCCATCCCCCTACATGCAGACTCCACACCAACGCTGTGGACACGGTTAGCTTTGCTGTGTTTCACAGCTGCTACATATACTTAGAGGGAGGCGTGGCCGGCCGTGTTCTCCGGATGCTCCTGCGGCCCGCACTGATGACGTCACACGCGGCGGCCCATCCACGTGCAGCGCGCCGCGTCCTCATCGGACTCACAGGCTAACCCATTGCTGATGGCTGCATGGTTTCAAAGACAATAAACTAATGGTAATAATTTGATTTAAAAGAATGGATGCCTGTCAATCATGGTTTTTGTTTTTGGAGCAGTGAAGCAGAATAGGTTTGGTTTTCTTTTACTAGTTTCTGTACTGAAAATCATTCCAGTAGACCCTGAGCACCCAATTCAATATCCTACTCATAATGGGCATCTTGGAAAGACTCCAGGTTTACAAGGCTGGGCATAATAGATTGTAAGCTTGGGAGCAGGACCTTCCTACTTATATATCTGTCTGTTATTACCCAGTTTTGTTCTATTACTGTTTCCAATTGTAAAGCGCAAAGGAATATGCTGCGCTATATAAGAAACTGTTAATATATAAAATAATAGTTTTTGTAGTGGATGGTGCTCTGTGCTTTTGTTTTTGGGTCCCTTCCACATGTTCGGTGTAACCAGTCTTATGTTTACCAACACAGAATAGTGTTCTAGTTAGATGGGTCTCCATGCTGTGTAGAAGTTACAGTGGCCTAGTTAGCTCTGCTAGTACAAAGGTCAGTCATGCTAGGAGTGCAAGGTTATGTAGTAACCACATTTTCAGTCAGGTCCCTGTGTTAGTAATAGAGATAATAGTGATGTCACTGTGACACTCCCAGACTCCCTCACCTCCCCAGTCAGGTCCCTGTGTTAGTAATAGATATAATAGTGATGTCACTGTTACAGTCCCAGACTCCCTCGCCTCCCCAGTCAGGTCCCTGTGTTAGTAATAGAGATAATAGTGATGTCACTGTTACAGTCCCCGACTCCCTCACCCCCCCAGTCAGGTCCCTGTGTTAGTAATAGAGATAGGAGTGATGTCAATGTGACACTCCCAGACTCCCTCACCTTTCCAGTCAGGTTCCTGTGTTAGTAATAGAGATAATAGAATAGTGACGTCACTGTGACACTCCCAGACTCCCTCACCTCTCCAGTCAGGTCCCTAATTAGTAATAGAGATAATAGTGATGTCACTGTGACACGCTCACAACCCCTCACCTCCCCAGTCAGGAGGCAGATGATCTCCAGGGTGAGATTTAATATCCTGTCAGACATCTCATTCCTGTTCTTGTCCATCCTCAGATGACCTGCATAGACAATATAACAATACTGTGAAGTATATTGAAACATTACATACAGTAATTAAAATAGAACTAAACTATTAATCACAGCCAACTAGCCTCTCCATGTACAGTCAGGTGCATAAATATTGGGACATTGACAGAATTTTCATATTTTGGCCTCTATTCACCACCACAATGGCTTTGAAATGAAACAAACAAGATGTGCTTTAACTGCAGACTTTCAGATTTAATTTGAGGGTAATTACATCCAAATCAGGTGAACGGTGTAGGAATTACAACGGTTTCTATATGTGCCTCCCACTTTTTAAGGGGCCAAAAGTAATGGGACAAACTAAACAATCCTAAATCTAACTTTCACTTTTTAATACTTTGTTGCAAATCCTTTGCAGGCAATTACAGCCTGAAGTCTGGAACGCTTAGACATCACCAGACGCTGGGTTTCATCCCTGGTGATGATCTGCCAGGCCTCTACTGCAAATGTCTTCAGTTCCTGCTTGTTCTTGGGGCATTTTCATAGGATGTTGTTCCAGAACTGTTATGGCTTTTTTAGATGTTGTTTGGCAAACTCTAATCTGGTCTTCCTGTTTTTGTGGCTCACCAATGATTTACATCTTGTGGTGAACCCTCTATATTCACTCTTGTGAAGTCTTCTCTTGATTGTTGACTTTGACACATATACACCTACCTCCTGCAGAGTGTTCTTGATTTGGCCAACTGTTATGAAGGGGTTTTTCTTCACCAGGGAAATAATTCTTCTGTCATCCACCACAGTTGTTTTCCGTGGTCTTCCGGGTCTTTTGGTGTTGCTGAGCTCTCCGATGCAGTCTTTCTTTTTAAGAATGTTCCAAACAGTTGATTTGGCCACACCTAATGTTTTTGCTATCTCTCTGATGGGTTTGTTTTGATTTTTCAGCCTAATGATGGCTTGCTTCACTGATAGTGACAGCTCTTTGGATCTCATATTGAGAGTCGACAGCAACTGATTCCAAATGCAAATGGTCACACCTAGAATCAACTCCAGACCTTTTACCTGCTTAATTGATAATGAAATAATGAGGGAATAGCCCACACCTGTCCATGAAATAGCTTTTGAGTTGATAGTCCCATTACTATTGGCCCCTTAAGAAGTGGGAGGCACATATAGAAACCGTTGTAATTCCTACACTGTTCACCTGATTTGGATGTAATTACCCTCAAATTAAATCTGAAAGTCTGCAGTTAAAGCACATCTTGTTTGTTTCATTTCAAAGCCATTGTGGTGGTGAATAGAGGCCAAAATATGAAAATTCTGTCAATGTTCCAATATTTATGAACCTGACTGTATATTCTCCCCTGAATCCAGCTAATAGAACTGGCTGCATCAACTGTCTAATCAGCTGCTGCGAGTACATACCCACAGATGCAGGAGTTTGTAGCCTCTCCACTGCTGCAAAGGGAGAGTCACATGCAGCTAAGTGGGTGGAATACCCAGAAAAGGACTATGCTAGGGGGAGTGGGTGCAGAGTAAATAGGAGGAACACTCCCAATAAGAGCCTCCTCCCTAATCAGTGATATAACTATTAGCTCGGTCACAGAAGTCAGATCTTGCATGGAGAGGAATTAGCTTATTTCACTTAAGCAAAATACACTTAGAGAGGGGAACGCCTGTCATTCCCCTGAGCTCAGTACATACGGTACAGTCCCATTCCCTGGCCCTTTTCTGCAAACACAGAGGTTGTAAAATGAAGGTCTGATAGTACTAGGAGCTGGGGAACACAAGAACGTTCCGTGCGCTAAGTCCAGGGCTGTGGAGTTGTAGTAAGTAGAAATTTACCAACTCCAGCGTCAAAATGAAAACGTACCATCTATATAATACTTCTCAAAAGCATTTCCTGAGATTGACATGTGCAGTGTGTGTATGTTTGGGTAATTGCCGGCAGATGCGCCCCTTCCTCCCTGCCAACAGCTCACACACAGCAGGGGACAAGAGGGAATGGGCGAGTCGCATTGACCGTTAAGTGACGTACTTCCATCACCACCCTGAGCTAGCTTGGCTAGCCCACTCACCCACATTTGAAGACCGTTCCTCTTGAATTAAATGTGACTTCTTTGTAATGTTAACAAACAAAGGGGAAGTGGGTGCTGAAATGGTTAAGCACATACCGAAAACTCAGATTACAGGAAGTCACAATGAAGCCTGGCTGATGGTGAGCAGCTTGTGTGTGGTATAATGATGGGTCTCTTCTCAGTAGACTGCAGGTAGCCCAATTCTTTTGGACTGTCCAGGTCTTATCTTTATTACCTGAGTGTAAGAATGTGCATTAAGTAGATTTAGAAGCTGCAGTAGATTTAGGAGACATGTCACACTTGTGCCCAACAGAAGTTCAGCCCCTAGATCAGTGATTGGCAGCTTGATATAATTCAAGACCCATCAACCCTCTAAAAGGGCCGCACATTACCCTTCATGTCAATGATAAAATAGCTCCTAAACGACCTCCCTCTTGCTCCAAAATAGCCTCACATGAACTCAGACCCCACAAAGTCCCCCCCCCCACATGCACTCGGATCCCACAAAGTGCTCACCCACATGCACTCAGACTTTACACATACTTCAAAACTCCCCCACGTTCACTTCCCGCATGCCCAACAGAGCTCGCTCACTGGATAATCTACTGAAATTGTTTCTGTCCACCTCTTATCCACTACTCACTGCCCTCCTCTCTCCCTGTGTTATTATCCTTAATGCTGATGCACACCAATTACCCCACATTGGTTGTGCGACGGAATCTACCTTGATTTTCCCATAAGTTCCAGGGCCTCTCCCTACGTCCGTTACTGGGAGTTAGAGAGGGGGACGAGGAAGACGGTTTTATATACTTAATAAAATAAATTTAGAGGGGAAAAACAGAAGAAGTGACATAATGACAAAGAGAGGCTACAGCCACTTACCTGTAGTCCTGTGTGTGCACCATGGGAATAAAATGATTTATTATACTCCAAATTACCTCCCCATCCTGTACAACACAGGGGAGTGGGCTCTGACCACAAGAGCTGACACTCAACTAACCTGATCACCTATATAGGAGATATATATATATATATATATATATATACTCTCTGTGTAAGTGTGATATAAGCTAAGCACACACCATGGCCCATGGTAAATCTCCCGTTATATTCATGTGAATAACTAAGCACGTACCTGCTGCTAACACAGTCGAGGAGAATAAACAACCCAAACGGTTGCTGCTATTTCCTAGTTGGAGAAAGGACCTCTGTGACGTATCCGCCACTATAGTCTAGTCCTAACCCAACGCAAACCCCTGTCCCCCTTACAGGCTGAACACTTCCGGGTTGTGCAATATGCGTTTCACCAGACTTCCGGGTTCTGCGGTTCACGGCACTTCCGCTCACCAGCTGCGTTCCACCAGACCTACCCGTACCCGGAAGCGTAGTGGTAGCCTAGATGGCTGGGTGCTTGGTATTGTTGTGAGTCTGGCTGCAGGTTAATGATGCATTGCTCCATATTGTGCATGTCTAACAGTGGGAATAAAAAGAGGCCCCTTCTCTGCACCCAGACCTCTACTGCCGGGTTCATTGCTCCCCACCTGGGTTCTATGTGTATGATATGTATGCATGGACTCCTCTATTAATACTTTATCACCTGGGGTGATTTATACCTGCTTAGTGCGCATACTGTGCAGCAGGTATAACATCTGTGCTGGTATTTAAATGGGGAACCACCTAACAGCACTATCCCATATATCCCAGCACTCACATTTCCCATAGTTACTGACACAAGTCTGAAGCTGCAGGACTAGCAGCTTAATGTATGCTGTGACTGCAGTTGTGTGTTGGTCTTTATAGTGTGAGACCTGGACAAAATCTTTTTGTGACTGCGCACTCAGGGCCTGATTCAGTAAGGATCGCTATTGCGATTATGCACGCAGTTGGGCGACAAAAAAAAATGTAAATTGTTTTTTTGTTGTCTAAAGATGCCCATACATCTGCGACACATCGTCGCGAAGGAAGTGGAAATGCAGACCGAGGACCATCGATGTTCAGCGATCCATCACAGGATCGCTGAAATTTCACGTTAAATTGCTCCGATTTGACAATCACGATCATTTTTTGATCGTGATTGTCATATCGGTGCGGTCCTGCGATGCAGGGTTGCAGAATCGCGGCAATCCATCGCAGATGTATGGGTCCTCAACTGAATAAAGCCCTTTGTTAAGTTTCTATCTTTACAGTTGTATTATTGTAGTTGGGACTTATCTTATACGTTTTCTTATAATCAGACAAAGGTGATTCCAGTGGTCTCTTACCAGCCTGCAGAGTGTTTGCAGCACACAGCCCCTCCACTGTCACCACCCTGACTGGCAGAGTTCACAGCAGATGGACAGACGGGGAGGGACGAGGGTGAAGGTTTGGTAATGACAGGCCGTGCTCTCTGCACAGTTCATCTAGGGAATTGTTCTGCGCTTCCACTGGCTAACTCAAAATGCCATTGCAGCGTTATACTGTGCGCAGAAGTAGTCAGAGCTCTGCCATGTGCACATCAGATACCACTTCCGGGTGTCCACAGCTGCATCGAAGCTGGCAGCCGTTGGATGGTCCCTGGAAAGCTGCATTCGATGGCTGGTAACCATCGAATACTCGCAATTCATTGGAAAATGTATTTCTATCGGATTGGGAAAATCGGTTGTTGCTAACCATCAGCTTCCGATGTCCATCGCTACTTTTTCCATTGTTTTATTTATTCCCTGGAACCTCTCCCCTGTCGCTGTGTCCCCTCTCACCGCACCTGGGATCCTCTCCCCTATATATTCCCTTTTCTTCTGTACCCTCTTCTCTGCCCTCTGGACCCTCTCCCTTGTGCCCTTCCCCTCATGTACTCAGGGCCCTCTCCCTTATGCCCTTCACCCCTCTTCTCCGTCTCCAGGACCCTCTCCCACATGCCTTCCCCCTTGTCTCCGTCCCCAGGACTCTCTCCCACGTGCCTTCCCCCTTTTCTCCGTCCCCAGGACCCTCTCCCACATGCCTTCCCCCTCTTCTCCGTACCCAGGATGCTCTGCCACGTTCCTTCCCCCTCTTGTCCCCAGGACCCTCTCCCACGTGCCTTCCCCCTCTTCTCCGTACCCAGGACCCTCACCCACGTGCCCTCCCCCTCTTCTCCGTTCCCAGGACCCTCTCCCACGTGCCTCCCCCTCTTCTCCGTACCCAGGACCCTCACCCACGTGCCCTCCCCCTCTTCTCTGTTCCCAGGACCCTCTCCCACGTGCCTCCCCCTCTTCTCCGTACCCAGGATGCTCTGCCACGTGCCTTCCCCCTCTTCTCCGTCTCCAGGACCCTCTCCCACGTGCCTTCCCCCTCTTCTCCATTCCCAGGATGCTCTGCCACGTGCCTTCCCCCTCTTCTCTGTCCCCAGGACCCTCTCCCACGTGCCCTCCCCTGGTATCCTGTGAAAAAATAAAGGTTTCTTTTTTTATAGTGCATTTATTTAATTATCACTGGAAACCACAGAATTTTTGCATGTAAATAACAAATAAAACAAAAATGAATTAGAAATAATATACACCAAATTCCCCCAAGAAATGAACACTAAAAGCCGGAAACCTTTATTATAACCGATGTCTGTACAAGGGACGTAGAATCTAGTTTTAATCGCTACATCAATTCTGATTGTATGTTACGCCTCATATCGTCATGTATAAACAGTTTGTTTTTATTTTCATATATATATATATATATATATATATATATATATATATATATATATATATACACACACAGTATTTTAGTTAAATATTACAGTTTCATTTTGGTGTAGTGGTCATTTAAATTCCCAGCAACCATTATCCATCTGTAATAGTCTATCCCAGGCCACTTACTTACACCATCATCACAACCTATTGTATGTTCCTTTGTAATTAATGGTGTGGTTATTTTGATTTTAGCGCTATTGCATTTGTTATCGATAATTACACCGCAAAAGTCAAAACTTTTTTAAAAACACCTGAATGTATAAACCTCATCGATGAATTTTCTGTCACATTAATGACAGGCGGTATACCAAACATCTACTTCAAAGTGGGATCCATGAAAATGACACAAATGTAATAATAATATAGACAAACAGTAAACGATACCTATGGTTACAGCAGACGATTACGACGGAACACGTGTTCTATGGTGACGAATGTACAAGAGGTCATGTGATTGTCAGAACGTTTAGTTTCCAATGTGGAGAGTAGGATATTTCAAGCTTAAAAATGTTTTGCCCAAACCTGACGTTCTCCTCTACATCCGGAGTTTGATCATTTTAATATACATCCCATGTGCTGGGCCAATATAAACACATTTCGGCCCTGTAAGAGACCTGCAGGCATCGTTAAGTTCGAGACGGGTCTGCCCGGTGTTTCAAAGAGGCAATCATTTATAAAGCAAAACCAGGTTGGTTTTGCCTTTTACCCTAATGTAGTTCATCCCAAACCATCTACATGGGGTAAAGGTCTGGAGACTGTGATGGACATTCCAGGATTTGAAGCTTACCGTCTTGTTCTTTTCCTCAAAGGTAGTTCTGACATAGCCTGGGGGTCTGTTTTGGGTGATTATCTTGCTGTAGAATGAGCCCTTGACCAACTAGGTGTAGACCAAAGGGTATTGCATGGCACTGCAAAATGCTGTGGTAACCCTTTTGGCTCAGGGCGCCAGTCACTCTGTGCAAGTCGCCAACCGGGGATCCAGCAAAAGGGTCTTGGATGATCACGCTTCCTCTGCCATGGTTGACAGTTGGCGTCACAGGGGTTTATTTACTGTGTGACTGGGTGTTTTACTAATTTAAAGCATCGTCCTTCTACAATTTGAGCTTTTGCAAACTGGCACTTAATAAATAAATCCCACACAATGAGGAACCAGCATTTTGCCTAATTCATGGCGTAAAAAAACACTGCATTTCATTGGTCTCATAAGGGGTTTGGTACGGCTTCCCGACAGTCAGAATCCCAACGCCCAAAGGTAAGTTGCCTAACCCTGTCCCACCTTAACTGCAGACTAACCCTAACACTTACCATCGGGATGCCAACAGGCGGGATTCCGATGGCGGCATTCCTGACCGCCAGGATGTCAACCACAACCCCCCCCATAAGACCATCATAACCAGTGGGCTACCCGTTAGTAGCCCACTGGCAGTGCTACATGGCCCAGGCAGCCTCTGTATCATTGCTGCGGGACAGCTGTAAGCCCATTCCTTGTACCTTGATAAAAGTTTTTTGTTTTTTTTTTAAACTGCAAAATGGACATTATAATTCAGTTTTTGCTGACCTAAACTTTTTTTCCTTTTTAAACTCTAGCAGTGTACCGCTTACTATTGTACCATTTCATGTTACTCACTGCACTTGAATTGCTTACATTTCAAATCAAATAAAATGGAAAAATGGGGGGGTTTTAAAACATTTGACCAGTAGGATATATCAAATTATTTTTTCTTATTCCCTCAGTTCACCAAATGCTACATCCCGCAATGTCGGAACTCTTTTGAAGGCATTATCTACAATTATAATAATATGCCACTTACAACCAGATTGTTACAAACTACACACCACACCTACAACTATTTCTATTTGTTATGCCAAGGTGTTTGATTCCGGGCTCAATAATTAAAATGTATTCATGATTGCACAGATGTGTACAGGACATTGTGGTCCTCCGCCCAATTACTGAGTATATGGTCTTGTCTATGGTATCATACCACTTTATCAGTATCACTAGCCACCAACAGCTCCCCCTTGGTTTTAAACGCTGGAACTACAACTTAGATATTCCCGTCAGAGTTGGATCATGTAGCTTGAATGAGCTGTATGCGTGATGAGTGACGTCAACCCAGTCCTGCTGCTAACATGATCTTTTAGAACATTTAATTAATTTTTACAACTCCTGTAATGTCACTTTCTGAGCCCTGATCTTCTGCACAGTTCTGGCAATAACAGGACAGAAAGCTTGAAAAGAGAAAACATTTACTCTAACAAAATACAGTCGTTTGTTCCCATCTCATGAAGTCTCAAATGAAAATCCAGACTGTTTTTATCTTCGAAACACTTTCCACACTCTGAACAAGAAAACCTATTTTCCCGCTCGTGGGTCTGCTGATGCCGAACTCGGCTCGAATTTGTGGTGAAATGTTTTCCGCACTGGAAACATGGGAATAATTTCTCTCCGGTGTGGATCATTTGGTGGGTTACCAGCTGGGCGTACTGGGTGAAGTATTTTCCGCATTCCAAGCAGGAATACGGTTTCTCACCCGTGTGAATGCGCTGATGAATATTGAGCTGGGATTTCCGGGTAAAACTTTTCCCGCAATAGGCGCAGGAATAAGGTTTCTCTCCTGTGTGCGTACGCAGATGTATAACGAGATTGGAGCTGCTGGTAAAGGATTTCTCGCAATGGGAACATGCAAACGGCTTCTCCCCCCTGTGAATTCTTTGATGTATGACAAGTTTTGGTCTCCGAGTAAAAGACTTCCCACACTCATCGCAGGAAAATGGCTTCTCTCCTGTGTGAGTTCTCTGGTGTACTTTGAGGTGTGCGTTCCGTTTAAAACATTTTCCACATTCCAGACAGGTTAACTTGTTTACTTTGTGAATTTTCTGCTGCATATTAAGATTCATGAGGTGCGTTTGATGATCGATTGAGTCGGACTTGTTAGTCAGATTATTTGCATAGTCAGTGGATGGTAAGTAAGAGCTTATGTTTGTCACCAATGTATTATCGGGACCTATAATGTGCCTCTCAACGTGAGGCGGTGAGAATTGCGTCTGCGCCTCTTCTGTGTGTGAATACAGGGTTCCCTCTTTACATAAGGATTGATTTTTAATGCGACTAGACGAATCTTGTGTATGGTCGGTCGGTGTATAAAAGTTAGGGTCCATGAAGATTGCTTCTTTGCCCAAGACCGATTTCTCCATAATATGGGAAGATGTATACTCTGCCTCTATATGACTTGTAGATGTATAAACTGATCTATCAACATTTCGCTCCGATTCATCTTTGCTATAAATAGATGTATCCTGTGTATGATATGTGGGTGTATCAATGTCAGTGTCTGTGAGGTCTCCTTCATCACATGAGACTGATTCCTCCTTAATATGAATAGCTGTATACTGTGTATGATATGTGGGAGTATAATTGTCAGTGTCTGTGAGGTCTCCTCCATCACATGAGACTGATTCCTCCTTTATATGAGTAGATGTATATTGGGTATGATTTGTGGGTGTATAAATATCAGAGTACACGAGATGTCCTCCATCGTATGAGACGGACTCTTTTTTAACAGGAGAAGATGTATGCGCCTTTCCTTCAGGACTAGACATACAGTCTATTGTAGCACGTTTTACGCAATTGGTTGTCTCAATGCTGTATGGTGTTGAGAATGCAGATTCTGTACTGCAATTAATGCGATTTTCATCTTTAGTTATATAATCTTGCAATGACGCAGAGGTTTGAAACCCTCCATCTGTGCTTCTGGTCTCCGATGTATCTGTTGGAAAGAAAGTTAGGATTCAATTGCAATCACTATTATTGTAACTGACTTGCAGTAGACCGGGGTTGTTTAGTTGCTGACCTTATAAAGAAGTCTAACTTGTCTTCATCAACAGTAAGTAGGAAATTCCAGATCTGTGTTTTCATGTGACTTTGCAAATATAATGAAACACACACATGCTGTGTGTTTTTGAAGCATGAGAGCAGGCATCAGGTTACTCCTGGAGATGGACATCATATGCCTACTGAGAGGATGAGGGCTCAGTGTTGTCAGAAAGTATCACCAACGCGTTTCATCCTATTGGACATTTCCTTGAAAAAGTGGGACGAAACGCGTTGATACATTCTGACACCAAACAATCCCCTTCCTCACTGATGCCATTTGACGCCCATCTCCAGAAGTAACCCGATGCCTGCTCTCATGCTGTAGCAGGGCAATTTCATGGGAAACATGAGGTGGCTGAGAATCTTACACTCCGGCAGTACACCAGTACCAGAGGTACTGCTCGTCCACCTCCAGCAACCATGTTATGCCCGCCCTCACACAAAAGCGTGCAATCACACGGAAGGGACGACCAAGCACTGAGCACCAGTGGCACGGCAGAAATACAGGCACATTCTACGGTAAAACATCCTTATCCCTATTGTTGTTGCATGTTGTATGTCTGTCTTTTGCATTGCACGTTGTATTCTGACCTGCATTTGCCGACACTACTCAGACGACTCATATTTTTTTTTAAACACACCCAGAGAGCTCCCATTTATTCATTAATTTAACAATACCATTGCAGACAAGAAGGGTTACTTAAAAACACAATTTGTAGACATTTTACCCAGAAATCTTGGAGGCTGGCGATTCTCCACCATCCTGTTCTTCCGAGGATCCTTGGGTGGTTCCACACAATTTAGTTTTTCGACAGATAATGAAACAACAATATCATCATGTTGTGGAGAAACCTGGAAAACAACACAAACACAATTATTATCTGGACATAATGTTTAGCCTAAGCAGAATATCGAATGATGTAATGTCCCATATTCCCAGCAGCCCTTACCTCTCCATTTAATGGGTGGACGATCTTGGCGAGTTCTACAATCGTCTGGTCACCGTTTCTCTCCATGACGACGTTTTGGTCTCGTGCAGGACTTCCCAGCGTGTGCACTTTACCGATGTGTGCGATTAGCTCACCCGACTGCTTCACAACTTTACATTCCTAAGGATTGAGGAAAACACTGATGACTGCCGCTGTGCAAATAAAGAAATATCCTTAATACGCAATAGTGACTTCTAAAAGTGGACACCTTATTCACGGGGATTATAAGAGCATTATTGCACTTACAGTAATTGTGCCTCTGTACTGAACGCCAAGTTATGTGATTGCTGAAAGTCTGTTTATCCTGGGAATCACAGCCCAAAGGAGGATATTTTCCCCCACGGAGACTGAGCCCACCACCATAAATCCATAAAACACCTTCTTGTGTAAGCCATGAGCGGCCTCCGGACATTTCCCTGTCTCCACAGCGGAGACAGAAGAGGTTTTAACTATTCTGGTATCTTATAGGATCACTTGTAATGGAATTCAGGAAGGAGGAACAGAGGTAAGAGTAGGTGGGAGTGACCAGATGATAGAAGTACCCCAACACCAACACTGTGGCAACCTCCAGGCCAGAGAGTGTGAGAGACTGTGAGGCTCCCAAAGCAGATAGCTGCAGGAGAAGTGGTGTCAGATGGGCAAGTCCAGAATTCAGTGATTGTTAGGAGATTAAAGGAGTTGAATATGAAGCCGTAATGGACAGGGACCAGTTGTTTATAGACAGGACTGGCTTTCCAAAGGAGACAGGAGAGAGGGACAGAGTTGGGAAGAGAGAGAAGAGTTTGTTAGGGTTGCTGTAGTGTGGGGTTGAGACTGATTTAGAGCAGGGGGATAAGGAGAGTGTGGGTATGTGGTGGGTTTCTGAGTGAGGAAGGGTGCCAGCAGGTGGTGGGTAAGGTGGAGGTTTAGTGTGGTGTGGGTTGAGTAGAAGAGGTGTAACTTGGAGAAAAGGTAGGGTGCAGGGCTTAGGAGTTATTGGAGATGCGGTGGAGAGTACTAGATGGGATGAAGGGAGATAGAGGAGATGAGGGAGAGAGAGGAAAAAGTGGAGGAGACTATGGAGGGAGAAAAGAAATGGGAACTGGCGGTAGAGTAAAGTATTATGTAGCTTCTGACTGAGTGGGTAGAAGATGAGACATTGCGTAGATGAGGGATTGAGGGGGAAGAAAACAGCAGTAGTAGTGATGAGAGTGAGAAACAGGAATAGTACAGTTAAAATGTCTAAAAATCAGAAAAAAGGAAGAACAGTGTTAGTAGATTTAAAGGCACAACTACAAGAGTATATAATAAACAAAATGAGTTTAGAGCTGTTAAAGTTGCAGGATTTTAAATTATGAATAAAGCATTCTTATAGATGAGAAGGTGTTTAAAAATGGTAGATACTACAGTGATAAATGGACAGTGGTAAAGGAATAATATAAACAGTGTAGGGTCAAAAAAACAACAAAAAAAAAACAAAAACATTAAAAAATGTAAATGCAGCAATCACCTGTATTCATGTATTGCTGGGATACGTTACAATTCATTATGGCTGATGTAGAATTTAAAACGGAAATAGTCACATTATTCCTATTGATTCCTTTTCCCACACTGATAGGAAAGGTAGGGTCACACATTATACTTTCCGAGGGGGGTTGCTTTTCGGCCTCTACTCACCTAACGGGTAACCCATTGGTGATGGCAGCCTTGGTGTATTTCAAAGTCAATAAATGAATGGTAATAAGTGTGACAAATTTACTTAACGGGCGGGTGGGGGGGGGGGTTGTCTGTCAGTTATGTTTTTTGCTTTTGAAGCAGAATTTGTTAATTTTCCTTCCCATCATAGGCATTTTTGAAAGACTCCGGTTACAAGGCTGGGCATAATAGTTTGTGTAATGGATGGTGCTCCATGCTTTTGGCCCCTCCTACATGTAATCAGCCTTATGGTCACCTGAACAGAGCCTGGTTGTTCTAATCAGATAAGACTCTATGCTGTGGGAATCCTGTGGGAAGCGGTCACATTGGCCTCGTCTGCTCTGCTAATGCCGGTCATGATAGGAGTGTGTGGTCATGTTATTAAAACATTTTCATTACATAGGGATTGGAGTTGGTACCTCCACGAACAGATTAGTAAGAAGAGTTCTACTGCTTCACTGTGCTGGAGATGTGTTTTGTTTATCAGGGAAACATGTTTTGGGGTTCCTTTGAATTTAATTATCCTCTCACACCTTTACATTTGTAATGCAACCAGTCCGGCACTGACCAGCCTTTGGGCTGAGTTTCCACATTTATAGGAGTGGTTTCATGTTGCAAGACTTTCCAGCATGGTCCTGTCCAGTCCAGGTAGGTGACTTCAGAAACGGCTTATAGAAAATACAAGGCTACACTGACCCTTCTTTATTAGTGGCCATAATGATGTTGGACTCTTGGTTTAAGATTTATAAATAAACTATTAGTGTCTAAAATGTATCTCTACAATAAAAGCAATGAGAGTGATGTCAATGTGACACTCCCAGACTCCCTCACCTCCCCAGTCAGGTCCCTGTGTTAGTAATAGAGATAAGAGTGATGTCACTGTGACACTCTCAGACTCCCTCACCTCCCCAGTCAGGTCCCTGTGTTAGTAATAGAGATAATAATGATGTCACTAAGACACTACCAGACTCCCTCACCTCCCCAGTCAGGTCCCTGTGTTAGTAATAGAGATAAGAGTGATGTCACTGTGACACTCTCAGACTCCCTCACCTCCCCAGTCAGGTCCCTGTGTTAGTAATAGAGATAATAGTGATGTCACTATGACACTCCCAGACTCCCTCACCTCCCCAGTCAGGTCCCTGTGTTAGTAATAGAGATAATAGTGATGTCACTGTGACACTACCAGACTCTCTCACCTCCCCAGTCAGGTCCCTGTGTTAGTAATAGAGATAAGAGTGATGTCACTGTGACACTCTCAGACTCCCTCACCTCCCCAGTCAGGTCCCTGTGTTAGTAATAGAGATAATAGTGATGTCACTATGACACTACCAGATTCCCTCACCTCCCCAGTCAGGTCCCTGTGTTAGTAATAGAGATAATAGTGATGTCACTGTGACACTCCCAGACCCCCTCACCTCCCCAGTCAGGTCCCTGTGTTAGTAATAGAGATAAGAGTGATGTCACTGTGACACTCCCAGATTCCCTCACCTCCCCAGTCAGGAGGCAGATGATCTCCAGGGTGAGATTTAATATCCTGTCAGACATCTCATTCCTGTTCTTGTCCATCCTTATATGACCTGCATAGACAACATAAATAACATAAAATATTACATACAGTAATTAAAATAGAACTGAACTAAATTAATAATCACAGCCAGCTAGCCACCGCAGATCACCGGGGAAATGGCACCACCTTTCCCAGCCAACAGCTTTAACACAACGGGACACAGAGTGAAGGGGCGAGCAGCAGTGACCGGTAAGTGACACGCCAACACCACCCTCAGCTAGCTAGGCCAGCCCACTCACCCACCTTCCCGGGCCCCACTTTACCGAACCAGAGTTTGACCGCTTTATTGCGGCAAGTAGAGCATGCGCCTGCATGTTTGTTATGGCGCACAGCGCACATATACATTGCCATTTAATAAGCTGAGCTGTGTGCATATGACTGAATACATTCTGCATGTATTATGGGGCAAGATTATTCTGGATGACAAACTAACTGCGGGTTTAGCTGATGAATCCTTTAAGGAAAAAAATTATTCTAGATTACAAAATGGTGTACACCCAGGTAACATTTGCACCTTCTATCTGTTATGGTTAATGCTCAAAACATGTAAAAAACATGCAGTCTACCATATAGCATTTCAGCATTATAAAGGTAATATGCACAGGTTACAGTAACAGGGGGGCGGAGAGAGAGAAAACAGGAAAGGAGTCAAAAGAGGTGGAGAGAGAAAAAAAAAGTGAAAAAAAAAAAAAAGGGTGATATAAATATCAGTGGTCGCATCAACTCATGTAGTGTTCACTCTAGCACCCTGCACCTGTCACAACCTGTGCAGTTCCTCTTTCCTGCCTGGGGTGTCGCTCTCTACTCTGGTGCTTCTAGCACACTCTGGTCTGTATCTCAGCAGTTTGTTGCATCGGCTGAGTGTGCTAGAAGCACCAGAGCAGAAAGCGACACCCCCAGGCAGGAAAGAGGAACTGCACAGGTTGCGACAGGTGCAGGGTGCTAGAATAAACACTATCATGTACAGTCGCCTATGATTCGTCATTTCCCAGGCGCTCCTCCAGATCAGTCTCTGAATACATAAACCTGATCATTATCCTGCAGAAGAGAAATGCTTAACAGCAGGAGGAGAAAGCAAATAAAATGTTGGCCAAGACACAAAAAAAAGAAAAACCAGCACAGCAGTGGTTTGTTTTGTTTTCTGAAAACATTAAAGTTTGTTTAAAATAGGAAAAAAAAAAAAATAATAATAAAAATATATAGCTTTGAATTTGTTAGTACTAATTATACATTTGAAACGTATGAAGACGTTGGACAGTAGTAAAATAGAGGAGTTGGAGTCTAACGTTTGGCGTACTGACTCCACAGCCCTGTTTACGGCAGGGGCTACATTCAGTAATTATATTTATTTAATTGATGTTTCTTCTTAATTAAGTTGGACCAGCATAATATTTCACACAACTGAAGACCGATCGTCCAAAGGGAAAGTGGGGACTGAAATGGTTTAAACACATACCGAAAACTCAGATTACAGGAAGTTACAATGGAGCCTGGCTGACAGTGAGCAGCTTGTGTGTGGTATAATGACTGGTCTCTTCTCAGCAGCCCAATTCTTGTGGACAGTCCAAGTCTTATCTTTATCACCCGAGTGCCTGTAAGGATGTGCATAAAGTAGGTTTTGAAGAGTTAGTAGATTTAGGAGACATGTGATACTTATGCCTAATAGAAGATCAGCCCCTAGATCAGGGATTGGCAGTTTAATATAGACTTCAAGGCCCACCTACCCTTTATAGGGCCACACATTACACTTAATGCCAAAGAATGATAAAATAGATCTAAAATAACCCTCCCACAATATAGACCTCACAAAATGCCCCCACATACATCCAATCCTCACAAAATAACCCCACTTGCACCTAATCCTCACAAAATGCCTCCCACATGCACTCAGACCTCACAAAGGCCCTCATTCAGAGCCGTACGCTCTGAGCAGAGCGCACGCTCTGAATGAGGGCCGCCCTCCATAATTATGGAGCGTCCTCCTGGACGCTCGTATAGCTGTGGGTCACCACCCACAGCCTATACGAGCGTGCAGTTTGATGGCCGCGATGGTCTTGACCATCGCGACCATCGCCACTGCGAGCCGGAGCCTGCGGTGGAGTTTTTCAACCGCAAGGCCCGGAGTGATTTTGGCTCTATCAGAGCCAAAATTACTCCCACTGACATCACAAATGATGTCAGTGGGCCGGCTTCTGACGGCAGGCGTTCCCTTGGGAACGCCCCCGTCAGGGAGGCACGCCCCTGGCACGCCCACCAAAGGGGGCGTGCTGTCAATCAACATCGACAGCACGCCCCCTTTGATCAGACACAACGAGCGAAGGAAAGTCCTTCGCTCGTCGCGTCTGGCGCATGCGCACGACGGAGCTCCCGCCGTCGTGCGCATGCGCAGTGCACAACATCGACCCACTTGCGAGCGGACAGCCGCTTGCGAGTGGGTCTGAATCAGGCCCAAAGTGCGCCCTCAAATGCACTCAGGCCTCACATATACTATTCATAGAACACCTACACATTAACCTGCCACATGCGCAACAGGGAATGAAGAATAGCCGCTGGTTCATATCCAAACTTCCCCCCCTTAAAACCTAACCCTGCTATGCTCCCTAAACCTAACCCCGTGTGGCTAAGGGCGCCCTGAACTTACCTCGTTTGGGCTGGCGTCCTTCGGCGTTCAAGCATCAGTATTAGCTCCCAACAAGCCCACCAGAGCTCCCTCACTCACTGGATAATCTACTGAAAATTTTTCTTTCGGCCTCTTATCCGCTACTCACTGCCCTCCTGTCCGTATGCGATTATCATTAATGCGGATGCCTTTTTGTTTTTTCCTAAGCAGCTCCCTATCCTCTCCTTATTGTGCTTCCTCTAAAATTTCCCGCTTCTCCATCACTACCCCACCCCCCTCTACTATATACGCCTGTAACTCATCTCTCCTATTCATTCTCTCTGCCCCTCCCAACTTGTGTCATGACTACTTCATGGCCCTGCGACGATCTGCGAAGCTCCTGTGATTGGCGGGGTGGGGGCTCACCCTGCCACGGGGCCTACAGAGGCTTATGCCACCTCAGCCATCTTGCGTGACTTGCATGCAGTGTACAGGGGCCATTACGTGACACAGAAGTCTGCTACTCCTGTTCAGTCTTGTTCTCGGCTTTCTAACAAGCCACGGTCGCTTTAATCATACAGAATTATTCACAGACCGATTAAAGACAAGTTTTTCTTCTATTTGTTCAAATTAATAATTGCAGCGTGTGGTTATGAAGCAGTTCTGCTGTATAAGTTTGGACCTTAATACCGGGTGTGATGTGTCACACAATATACACACAGATACGGATAACAATATTACAGTGCGTCACAAGGCAGCGCTTATCTTCTCACCGTAATATATTGGTTATTGTTATCTGCACTCAACTATTGTCACCTTTATATGGTTTCTAGATCATTTATTACATGCTGTATTTATTTCCCGTCCACCCCTTTATAGGGGTCAATTCAGTTAGGCGCGATTAGTTCACGCCTGTGAGCAATTGCGGCTACTAAATTGCTAGTGTGACTTTATACCGCACTTACGGGCTACGTACAAAAAGCCACGGGCAAGATTGGGCCGTGAGACCCCCCTTGCTACTACTTAACTGACCCCATAAAATCAAACCATTGCTATTCTCTCTTGTAACACTATGGAAGAGATGTATCAAACCTTGAAGCGAGATAAAGTACCAACCAATCAGCTCCTGTCATTTTACAGGCTGTGTTTGATCATTGCATTGTTTTCCATGTGTGTGTGATTACTGTGTGACCCATCGATTCAGCAAGCAGCGCGTTCCCTAGCGGGGAGTCCCACTGTAACAGTAACGCGGACTGTGCTGCATGTTTCTATGAAGGACACTCACAGGGTGCGACAGGGGTTAAGTACATGAAAGATTGGGGAAATCAACCTGAACCCCCAGAAAGTGGCAAATAAGATAGCAGGGCAGTGTAGGACGCGGTTAGTGGCCATTAGCAAAGTATTGGAGGCTGTTACATGGCGTAAAATGGTTAATTTCTGCAACCTTTACAAATTATTTAAAAAAAATTATAGATAACCAGCAAGTGCATTTCATCAAGTAAGTTCCGAGAGCATTGGGGGGAGGCATTAATATGTCTCTATGGTGATTTTTAAATGTATATACAACTTTGTAAGAAAAAAGGCACTTGTAGCTCCTATCTGCAAGTACAGAAACCTCTTTCCCATCAATACAGCAACTCCACATACCTGTGCCTCCTCACTGGCCCCTCTACATACCTGTCCTTCATCACTTACCCCACCACACCCGTCCCGCATCCCTTACCCCCACCGCGCCCCTGTCCCACATCCCTTACCCCCACCGCGCCCCTGTCCCGCATCCCTTACCCCCACCGCGCCCCTGTCCCGCATTCCTTACCCCCACCGCGCCCCTGACCCGCATCCCTTACCCCCACCGCGCCCCTGACCCGCATCCCTTACCCCCACCGCGCCCCTGACCCGCATCCCTTACCCCCACCGCGCCCCTGACCCGCATCCCTTACCCCCACCGCGCCCCTGACCCGCCTCACTAACCCCCACCGCGCCCCTGACCCGCCTCACTAACCCCCACCGCGCCCCTGACCCGCATCACTTACCCCCACCGCGCCCCTGTCCCGCATCCCTTACCCCCACCGCGCCCCTGTCCCGCATCCCTTACCCCCACCGCGCCCCTGTCCCGCATCCCTTACCCCCACCGCGCCCCTGTCCCGCATCACTTACCCCCACCGCGCCCCTGTCCCGCATCACTTACCCCCACGCGCCCCTGTCCCGCATCACTTACCCCCACCGCGCCCCTGTCCCGCATCACTTACCCCCACCGCGCCCCTGTCCCGCATCACTTACCCCCACCGCGCCCCTGTCCCGCATCACTTACCCCCACCGCGCCCCTGTCCCGCATCACTTGCCCCTGTCCCGCATCACTTACCCCCACCGCGCAACTGTCCCGCATCACTTAAACCCACCGCGCCCCTGTCCCGCATCACTTACCCCCACCGCGCCCCTGTCCCGCATCCCTTACCCCCACCGCGCCCCTGTCCAGCATCCCTTACCCCCACCGCTCCCCTGTCCCGCATCACTTACCCCCCCCCGCGCCCCTGTTCCGCATCACTTACCCCCACCGCGCCCCTGTCCCGCATCACTTGCCCCTGTCCCGCATCACTTAAACCTACCGCGCCACTGTCCCGCATCACTTACCCCTCTGCACACCTGGTGATTATCAGTACCCCGTAGTCAGCTATCAATAGCGAACAAGACCTGGGGCTGCGCTTACTATCAGTGTCGGGCTGTTGATTTCTAGTACCCAGGACAGACGGAGCCTGTGCTAATCACCTGCCTCTTACAGCCGGTCTGCAGTGCACACAGCCTGACTATCCTGATTGTTAGCCCTCTGTAGCCGGCACCGGGGTAACCTGTGACTTTATCCTGCCGAAGGCAATAAGCCAAGCAGCCCAACACAATACTGGAGCGTGCAGCCGGTCTCTTATAATAAGAGACATCCTGTGCCATCTTTTCCACTGGCCAAGGCACCCGCAACAGCTGACCATTTAATATCACTCCAAAGCTAGGCGCTTGGTGTGATGACTGTGACTGCAGCCATCTTGGGACATTTAAATACAGTACAGTATTTAAAAAAACAAAAAAAACACAACACTATTGGTACAGGTAGAGTCACCCAGTGACTGAATAATTTCTATTTGGCTAGTCATTTAAAATTAATATTACTATTGCTGCACTTCCTGTACAGTCTGTGAAAAACAGGTGCAGGTAAATACACTAATTTATACAATTATTAGTACGTCTGTATATTTAGACCAGTGGCGCGTTGAGAGGACGGGGCCCATATTCACTCACCGTCTGGGGCCCCCTCCTCTCTCACCGGTTGCCGTCAGCAGCGGTAGACTCCTGGCACTAAAGTGTACCCGGAGTCTACAACGCATCCGCAGATCACCGGGGAAATGGCACGGCAGCCATTTTCCCGGTGATTTCCTACTGGGCATTTGGAAAACTCCGGTAAAATGGCCGCGGCGGCCATTTTCCTGGCGTTTTCTGTAGCGCTACTCCGTGGGACATCGGAGAGGTAAGTATAAAAAAAAAAAAGTATGGGTGTGGGCCCCATCCCTGGACCCCGTGTGCACCGCACACCCTGCACCCATTATAAATACACCCCTGATTTAGACACTGTATCAGGTTGTGATTCAAACATTGTAACAGTTGCTAGTTACCAGTGTCTGCACAGATTCATATGCTAGTGTGGTTATATGCTTTTGGATATTCCATATAAATATTTTTGTTTTTTAAATAAACGTGGTCTCAATATCGCGCAATAAGACGTAAAAAAGACACCCGGTGCTCACAGAGTCTCAAGGGACCAGGCGCGGCAAGAGGGGCTGTTTGGCGCGACTGAAGCAAAGACGAGTGAGGACACATCTGTAACTAAAACGAACACATTCATTCATAAGGGGCAATCCAATTAGCCGCGAGGGGTGCGAATCGGGTGTGTATTGTCGTTGCCACAGCTTTCAAACGCCTGTGACGACACCGCATCTCGCACTCCTCTTTAAAGCTGAGGGCACAGTTTTGAATGAGTTCAGGCTGCCATCCAGTGCGGCTGTTGTCACGATGACTTACACACGCGAGTGCATCGCTTTCATTGGATTGACCTACTGTACATAGGTACACCTCAATATATATAGGAATTTACTTACACACATACACTAATATACATACTGTAGGCAGTCATATCCATATGCAATACCAAAATACGCATACCTTCGTACATATACACACACATACAGGCACTCATATACAGAAACAAATAGGTACAGACGGACACACATCCATATACAGGTACCAAATACACATATACTTAGGTAACATACAGGGCCGTAACTAGGGGCGTGCAAGCAGTGCTGCCATACAGAACGCAGGGCACCATCTCTGCCCCACAGCCCTTGCTTCTGGCTAGCAGAATGCCTGGAACGGCACCGTGCAGTCAGTATTTCTGCCGCAGTGCCGCCCACAGCATCCATCGGATGATCCAGGCATGCACCCTGCCGTCTGTACAGCTGCACTTCATAATGCTCTGAGGGGGCGGTACATGGCATTCCAGATCCTTGTTATGGCGCAGGTTACATACTGTGTAAAGTGCTGCAGAATATATATATATTGCTCCAGTGTGAGGCACGCTGGATTTATAGACTTGGCACATTGCAACCAAAAGGATTGAATGAAAATCTAGGATTACATTGCTTTTTGTAAATTAGGCAGTTAGTCTTTTTCCCTGCTGTATTTTGCACCTATTTGGCAATTGAATGTATTTTGATCGTTTTGTGAGGCTATGTTCATTTTGTTTTTAGTATTGTTGCCGGGCAACGGGGGTCGTGCTGATGACGTCACAAGTGGGCGCTCCTTAGCCGGACCCGGAAGCCGTGGCGACACACGTGGTGTGGTGAGGGGTATATGTAAGTGTGCTGTTTATCATACATTTTGTACCTTGACAAAGATGCAATAAAGCATCGAAACGTTGGAATTATATCCTGCTTACTTGCTTTATTTATACCGGAGTGCCGCCGATTTGGTGTGTATATATATATATATATACACACACACACACACATATACATATATATGACTACATACAGTACTGTACAGAAGTTTTAGGCACACATTAACTAGCAGATAAAGGGGTCTATTTACTAAGCAGTGTTAGGGGACAGAGTGAAAAGTGATAAGAAAGTGATAAGGTGCCAGCCAATCAGCTAATCCTAACTGCCATCTCACAGACTGTGTTTGAAAAATGACAGTTGGGAGCTGATTGGCTGGCACCTTATCACTTTTCACCCTGTCTCCTAGCACTGCTTAGTAAATAGACCCCATAGAAACGACTGCACGATTATGACATTGTAATCGTGCAGTCGAATGACAGTCTGTGCTGTGCCTACACTGACCGATCAGTCATTCAGTGTAGTCACATCAATCATCCCCTAACATGCTCAACCTGACGTTATCATCGGGTTGACCAGCATGTTCGGGCGATGATTGATGTCGTTAACGACCAGCGGGAGCGCGCATTGCTGGTCGTTTCCGACGTCAATGTACCCGATTCAGGCACGATTCTTGAACAATTGAAAGATATCGTTATCGTTCAATCACTCAAAGAAATCGGCAAGTGTATGTGCGCCCTTAGAATGATTTCAACAATAGAAGTGTTAATAGTATATTTTAATCAATTAATAAAATGCAAAGTGAATGAACAGAAAATAAATCTAAATCAGATCAATATTTTCTGTGACCACTCTTTGCCTTCAAAACAGCATCAACACATGTACATCGCCAGAGCATCATCATTAGTGACTTCTTTCTTTGGTTTGTTAATGAAACCAGAGAATAAGTCAGATCAGGAATTGGAGGCTGGAGGTGAAGGCTCACCGGGCAGCCTATTGCCCCCACCACTGCCCTAGATCACAGGTTCTCAAACTCGGTCATCAGGACCTCAAACAGTGCATGTTTTCCAGGTCTTCTCACAGAATCACAAGCGAAATAATTAGCTCCATCTGTGAATCTTTTAAAATGTGTCAGTGAGTAATGAGTACACCTGTGCACCTGCTGGGTAACCTGGGAAACGTGTCAGTGAGTAATGAGTACATCTGCGCTCCTGCTGGGTGACCTGGGAAATGTGTCAGTGAGTAATGAGTACGCCTGTGCTCCTCCTGGGTGACCTGGAAAATGTGTCAGTGAGTAATGAGTACACCTGCTGGATGACCTGGGAAATGTGTCAGTGAGTAATGACTACACCTGTACACCTGCTGAGTGACCTTGAAAACGTAGAATGCTCGGGTCTCTGAGGACCGCGTTTGAGAACCATTGACCTATATGAAGAAAAAATGTCTCTAACACAGATACGCTGTATTTTTGTAATTTTATTGCTATCCCGGCACTCACTGGCTTTGTGCTTTGAACTTTATTTTATTTATTACCAGTTATTTATATAGCGCACACACATTCCACGGCGCTTTACGGAAAATAGTTGGCCATTCACATCAGTCCCTGCCCCAGTGGAGCTTACACACAATAGGGTTAATTTTTTATTGGGAGACAATTAACCTACCAGTATATTTTTGGAGTGTGGGAGAAAGCCGGAGTACCCGGAGGAAACCTACGCAGGCACAGGGAGAATATACAAACTCCAAGCAGATATATATATATACATTTCACGTGAAACAGAAAACTAAAATTACTTAGACGCTATGGTCGTAGAGCGAGTAGAACAAATGCTAAACCAGGAACATCCCACCAGATGAGTCGCCGAACGGTTTTGTATATTTAGCAAAATAATTATAGAGGGAAAAATAGAGTAATAATGATAAAGAGAGGCTACAGCCCAATTACCTGCAGTCATCTGTGTACCCCATGGAAATAAAATGGCTTATTGTACTCCAAATTACCTCCCCACCTTGTTCAACACAGGTGAGTGTGCTCTGACCACAAGAGCTGACAATCTATAAAATCAATATCTGTGCCTCATGATAGCTAACCAAGCACTTACCTGCTCTTTACACTTGGCTTTCAGTGGACAAAATCAACGAAAACTGCGGACTCCCTTACAGGCTGCACATCGGGAATTTTTCTTTTCAACTAATACTTCCGAGTTGTGCGGTTCACCAGACTTCCGATTTGTGCGGTTCACCAGACTTCCGGGTACTGCGTTCCACTGTACAGCGTATTTTCCAGTCAGAACGTCCGTGATCTGCGTTCCACGGCACTTCCGTGTTCCAGCTGCGTTCCACCAAGCTCTACCCGGAAGTGTAATTGTATCCAGGATGGGGGGGTGTCCACTGTCCTGCTATTGTGTGTTGCTGCTGTGAGTTAGTCTGGCTTTTGGCAAGCAGGACTGTAGGTGAGTGATGCATTGCTCCATATTGTGTATGTCTAGCAGTGTGGGAATAATAAGATGCCCCTTCTCTGCACCCAGACTTCTACTGCCGGGCTCATTGCCCCCCTCCTAGGTTGGATGTGTGTATATAGATATGTATGAATGGACTCCTCTATTGATTTCTCATCACCTGGGGTGCTTTATACCTTAGTGCCCATACTGTGCATCAGGTACTGTAGATGTGCTGGTGTCAGCAGGAATAACATCTGTGCTCACGGTGGTATTTACGTGGGGGAGCCACCTAACAGCACTATCCCAGGACTTTTCCCATAGTTACTCACACAAGAAGCTGCAGGACTAGCAGCTTGATATAAGATGTTGGTCTGTATAGTGGGAGACCTGGTCAAGATTTAGTGAGTTCCCTCTCATAATGGATTTGGGTAACGTTCATCCTGTGTGACACTTATGTATTAGGGGTGAGGGTGACATGCACTAATATCACTCAGACTGGTCTAATGGTGTTGGGGAGCGAGATGAGGGTCACAGAATTTTTTTTTTTTTCTTGTTTTATTTTTTTATTACTTTTTATTTGTTTAGTGGTGTGTTTATATAGCAAGTGGTGCAGTCATGGCCGTGTTTTTGATATGTGTTTGTAATTTAATTAAATATATTATTGTTTACATTTCTGATTGAGCAGCGCTTCCCTGGGGGGGAGGAGAGAGATTTATATTTTTCCTTCTCACACAAGTTATTATTATTAATACCCATAATAGAGCACAGTACTGTTATTAAATGTTGCTGGGATTTGTAACAGTGGACCTCATTCAGAGCCACTCGCAAAATGCGAGCGCTCGCTCTGAATGAGGGCGGCTGCATCTTTGGAAAGCGCTGGCCACTCGCTAAGCTGTGGGTGACCACCCACAGCTTTAGCGAGCGGCCAGGTTGATGGTCGCGATGGCGACGAGACCCTTGTGGTAGGGTCTCGTCTACTGCAAGCCCCAGGGAGCTTCCTGCTCTGATCGAGCAGGAAACTCCGTACTGACATCATTGGTGATGTCAGTGAGGCTGCCCTCAAACGGTCAGGCATTCCTTCAGGAATGCCTCCATTTGTCTGTCCTCCCCCCCACCCCGCCTACAAAAAGGGGCGAGCTGTCGATCACCATCGACAGCCGCCCCTTTTGTAGTGAGCCCTGGAGCGAGAGAATTTCTCTCTCGCTCCGGGGCTTGCGCACACGCAGTGTGGCCGCTGCGCGTGCGCAGGGCCTCAACATCGACCCGCTTGCGAGCGGGTATGAATGAGACCCAATGTTCAGTGTCCTATCTATAGTGGGTGCTTGGACCTTGCACACGCACCTGCCTGTGTATAAAGTTGTCCTGAGGTTCTCATGTCTGTGAAAAAAAAAAAGTTCTTCTGCTAAATTTTTGCATCATTTCCGGTGTACAGTATGTTATCTTCTTTTAAGGCTTATAATTTACTAGTTTTATTTTTGTTTCTGGTTTGTATTTTAACTTTGTGTGTTTTGTGGTACATATGATCACTGGTGTCCGGTCGACACATTCCGAATGTCGAGAATCGGTCAATATGTAGACATTCATTTAGGTCAACATCGTTAAAATGACGTTACATTCAGAATGTTGACATATGGGTTTTTGTTGACGGTTAGGGATATGCAAAAATAGCCCAAAAACCCATATGTCGACATTCTGAATGTGCCATTTTAACTATGTCGACCTAAATGAATGTTTACATATTGATTGTCGACCTATTGACCATGTTGGCATTTGGAATGTTAGCCTTCTGAATGTCAGCCAGTCGTACAACACCCTAATCATGATGTAGGATGTAGTCATCAGACCGGCAGACGACATGCCACCAGCCTGAATCCCAACGCTGAAAGCCTGACACGGGATTTAAGCTAGACGTCGATATACAGACGGCTATCTTAATATCGACGCCAGAATTTAGAAGGACGCCAGACCGAACGAGGTAAGTCCGGTGCGCCCTTAGCCGCGGAGGGGGGGGGGATGTTAGGTTTAGGTAGCGGGGTTAGGTTTAGGTTTTGGCAGAGGAGGGTTAGGGTTAGACACCAAGGGTGGAGGGTTAGTTTTAGGTACTAAAGGGGAGGGTTAGAGGGTGGGGAGGGTTAGGGTTACGCTACATGAGGGAAGGGTTAGAGGGGGAAGGGTAAGTATACTTACCCGACCCCTGTAGGAATACCAACTATCGGGATGCCGCTGTCGGTATTTTGACAGGAGGCATCCCGACAGCCGGCATTACATACCCATTCCTGTTATGTAGAAAAAAAGGAGATTTGCTCCCCAGCACACTGCAGCAAAAACAATACTTAAATCCTACATGATAATAGCGATTCAGAGGTATTAGTTACATACATTTGCAAATATATGAATAAGCGCCAGGCCAATCGTCAAGGCTCCTCTATACTGGCGTCCCTAGCATTAAGGGGTTCACGTCCGAGAAGCAAGGCACCCCAAAAAAATTCCAACCAAGGACCATCCCCAGGGCATCACACGAAAAGGGAAAAAGGTGATAGTGAAGTATAAAGAAAAGATGTGTAAGTATAAATCAATAAGTGTTAATGAAATGAGAAAGAATTAAAATGACATAAATAATATACAAACAAATACTTTTATCACTTTTCTATTTGTTTGTATATTATTTATGTCATTTTAATTCTTTCTCATTTCATTAACACTTATTGATTTATACATACACATCTTTTCTTTATACTTCACTATCACCTTTTTCCCTTTTCGTGTGATGCCCTGGGGATGGTCCTTGGTTGGAATTTTTTTGGGGTGCCTTGCTTCTCGGACGTAAACCCCTTAATGCTAGGGACGCCAGTATAGAGGAGCCTTGACGATTGGCCTGGCGCTTAATCATATATTTGCAAATGTATGTAACTAATACCTCTGAATCGCTATTATCATGTAGGATTTAAGTATTGTTTTTGCTGCTGTGTGCTGGGGGGCAAATCTCCTTTTTTTTCTGTGTTCAGAGTAAACCCCGCCCTTTACAAGCACCTGTGTTATGCAATTAAGCTGATCTGAGCAACTACCATTTCTTTTGCCATTCCTGTTATGTACTTGCAGAATACAACTGTTTATTGTATAATACACAAGAGAAGAAAGCATAGTAGAAAACCTGCGTATTGATTCCCAGCATATCAGAAATGAACTCGCCGTCTTATACAAAGTGCTGTCGGGTTGAGAATTTAGTGCAGATCAGGATTAAGGGCCTGATTCATCAGCGATCGCAATTACGTACACAGATTGGCCAATTGTTCAGTACTGTGCATGCACCACGCTGCGCTTGTGCTGTGATCGCACTGCAATTACACATGCACACAGGAATCCATCGCAGAGTGAGTGACAGGCTGTGAGTGTTTGGGGGTGGCGTTAGGGAAGTGGTCGGAAAAACGCAGGCATGCCTGTCCGTCGGCACCCCGTTGCATGAGCATGCATAAATTAGCCATCGCGACGGCATACGCAGCTTGAGTACTCACTGCGTGCGACATGTTCCCTTCCATATGCTTTCAGGGCAGTGGGACTAAAGCACAAAATCTATACACACCTCCACACTGCTATCCTGGCACCGTGTCCCTCCGCTCTCTTACTGTTGCCATGGCTCCAGCCCTTGTCCGATGGAAGGATTACTTCACCATAACCCTTGCCCGGTCCAGTCCATTGCCGAATGCCAACACCCACACTCCCCATCTAAGCCCACCAACTCCATGGGGAGATAAAAGAATAAGGGGGAGATGTACCAAGGAGGAGTGTAAAGAGTGGAGAAGTGGACCAGTTCAGAAGTTGTCCATAGCAACCAATCAGCTTCTGCCTATCATTTTATAGACTGTACTTGGATGCTACCTTGAAGCTGATTGGTTGCTGTGGTCAACTCCTACATTTTTTACACTGCTTGATACACCCCCCCCCCCCCCCCCCCCCCCCTTCCTATATCTGGCAAAGTATGAGGTTTTGTGGATAAACCAAGGCAGAGGATCAAGGTGCGTAAGTGAGGAGACATTGCTTGCTGTGTGGCCAGCTACACAGCGAGGGGCAGTTGGTTGCCACCACAGCTCGTCTGTTAGATCCAGATACCCCAAGTGGGCCAGACGGAAAATGGGGAGACTCAGAGTTATTGAACTGCCTGCAATTAAAGCAGACAAAGGACCCCTTAATGCCCATTGGTTGGCTCCTGGGTTACCTTGTCGATAAGGATTAGACCATTTAGGCCTGTCCGTGCCCTTTGGCTGGCACATGTTTTGTCTTACTTGATAATAAGTCACTAATATGGTCCTGCTGGAATAATAGGACAACTGTAGGTAATTCTCACTGTAAATGAAATAATTTCGCTCCCCTCCACCCCAGTATGATGCACCGATTCCAAAAGTGGTGATTTAAAAAAAATATATTCTCTTATGTAACCAGTGATGATCAAATGCAGCTCCCTGCTCCAGCCTATAATATAACTGATTTGATGGGCATAATAATTACAAACACATAGAAAGGATTACATTATTTAAATTTATTAAGTAATATGGGATTAAATACACTATATATTTGTATAATCTGTTGGAATGATAGAATGTTATAAACCTAACTATTGGAGTTATATCATATTTGTAATATGTGATTAATGGAGTGTATTGTGGGAATTTAGTAGTGGTGTTTATGATAACAATGTAAATATATGTTAATAAGAGAGAACTAAATAATGTACTATGTAATAATTAAGTGAATTTAATAAATCAATATGCTAAGTAATTAATAGAGATTAATGTACAGTATTATAAATAATATTTGTAACATAAATATTGTATAATGTATATGAGTTGATAATTGTAGTTTGTTCAATAAAGAATTATCATAATTTAGGGATAGATGTCTATATATATATATATATATATATATATATATATATGATGAACTGTATTTGATATTAATCTTCGTAACTGTATAAGAGTGGATAAGATACAGATTTAGATCTATATAATTAATGATAATAATGGGATGAATGGATATAAACCTAGGGGATCATAGTATTATACACAATGTATTGTAATATGAATTCATTGATTCTTTTTTAAAATCAAGATATAGGGGTCTATTGCAACAGTGACGATGTTGACCATAATATTATCGGGCAACATCATCATGATTTTTGATGAATTATTGAAATTTATGGCTGCTATTCAGCATTATTTTATGCAGGGACAGCGGTTGCGTTAACACGCTGTCCCTGCGATGTCACAGAAGGCATTGTTATCGGTTTCCGAAAAGAATACCTTCTGTTTCTGCGCATGCTCAGTTTTGTACTCAGGAATAGTCTCCGTTCCAGCTTTGCGGTGACCGTCGACGGATGTGTTCAAATACAGTCTGTCCAAAGTGATTGACATGTGTACACAGGCTTTTTATTAGTATGTATGCATGTATATTTATGTGCTTTTATATTTAACATTTATATATAAATGTTAAATATAAATGTATACAGGCTAATATAAAGTCTGTGTACACATGTCAATCACTTTAGGCAGGTTTGACAGGCTCTAGAGTGACTTACCTGACGGCGGTCACCGGAAAGCAGGGACGGAGACTGGGTGGTGTTACAGACAGGGGCGTATCTATAATGGGTGCGGGGAACACGGGCCCCTGGGTCCAGGGGGGCCCCGCACTGCACAGCACACCCTGCACCCATAATATTACTTACGTCTCCGAAGTCCCACGCCGGCGCGGGGGTCCAACGCTGTAAAACGACTGGAAAATGGCCGTGGCAGCCATTTTCCCATCATTTGCGCATGTTCAGTACGACGGGAAAATGGCTGGGGCGGCCATTTTCCCGGTGACCTGTGCATACACTATAGACTCTGGGCACACTCTAGTGCCCAGAGTCTATAACTCCGGCGGCGGCCACGCACAGCTCAGTGCGCTGCCGGGCGGAGAGGAGGGGGCCCGTTTCGGAGACTGTACACGGGCCCCCTCCTCTCTAGAAACGCCCCTGGTTACAGGATGCTGAGGGTCTTATGGGAAAAGTTCCCTCTGTCCCTGCAGTTTTCGGGGAATTTAATGTATTTTCTTCATATAACGCCATTCTGAGATAGTAATGATTTTTCAAGTGATTTAACGCTTTTTGCTTAGCTGAATAGTAAAAAGTGTTACAGCACTGTAGAGATCAATGACTGATCCCTATAGTGCAGTACTCTGCCAGATGGAAACTAATAGAGAAGATACTGGCATTATCTTCTCCATTAACCCATTGCTGATTATGATTTTGATTTCCGCATTTTTTATGTAAAAAAAAAAAGAAATAATTGCTGACCTGATAACATGAGTAAGGATCATGAAAACGCGTCGGCGTTAAGCTGTAAATGTCTGACAAAGTGCCCCAAAATAATATAATGTATGCTGTAATGTGTGTATCTAATGCAGAACAATAGAGGTATGTAGAACGAGGGAGATGGACCGTGATGGCAGAATCAGTGTGACACGGAGCTAATGGATAGAGGGCCTGTTTCTGACCCGCTCGCGAGCGCTGTACGCTCGCAAGCGGGTCGATGGTGCCCAAGTGCGCATGCACACGACGGGGGGAGCTCCATTGTGAGCATGCGCGAGACCCCTGGAGCGACGGGGAATCCATCGCTCGGGGTCTCGCACCAAAGGGGGCGTGCTGTCGATGGTGAGTGACAGCACGCCCCCTTTGGTGGGCGTGCCAGGGGCGTGGCTGCCAGACGGAGGCGTTCCCATGGGAACGCCTACCATCAGTGTCTGGCCCCACTGACATCACTAGTGATGTCAGTGGAGTGATTTTGGCTCTGATAGAGCCAAAATCACTCCAGGGCTTGCGGCAGCGATACCCTACCGCAGGGTCTCCGTCGCAAGCCCGATGGTCGCGATGGTCTTGACCATCGCGACCATCATCATGGACGCTCGCATAAGCTGTGGGTGGTAACCCACAACTATGCGAGCGTCCAAGAGGCCCGCTCCAATGTTAGGTAGGCCGGGCCTGATTCAGAGCGAGCGCTCTGGTCAGAGCGTCCGGCTCTGAATCAGGCCCAGAGTGACCGTGGATGGCCGCACTGGTATAATAATACTGTGTAGAGAAAAACATTGTGGCATAATACTGGTCATTGAAACAAGTGATATGTGGGAGACCTGTGTTGAGAACAGAGCTTGTATATGAATTAAATACAAGTAAGGTTGAAGTTATGAGGAGCAATATATAAAGGCTACTAATTATGGTCTATATGTAATTGTATACGTTACACTGATTATAAATGAGAACTGCCACATACTGCATAAATAAGAGGACAGATTTGAACTATTCACAAGCCCGACATATACGGGCAGAGGATCTGTATTAGTGCCGTGTCCTATGAGTATTAAGCGTGCAGTGTGCGTAACATATTATGAATGCTTAAATCCATGATAGAAAGTACATAGGACAAGTCTATATACTGGGCCTGATTCAGCAAGGAACGCAGTGGCTAATACGCAAGATATCGATCGATTGTTGCGTACTGCATAAGCAGCGCGCGTGCGCGAACTAGCCACTACGATCGGTACTGCGATCGCAATGGCTACGCAGATCCATCGGAAAGTGATTGACAGAAGTGCCGTTTGGAGGTGATAACGGGGGGAGGGGGTCGGCTGAACGCAGGCCTGCTAGTGCGTGTGCAAGTTGTTACAGGGGCGTACATAAATTATACACTGCAAGGGCCCTACGCAGCTTCAGCTCCCATAGCGTGCGTCCATGTTTTCTGAGTTAGGTGTGACCTTGTGTAAGTGTGCGTGAGTGGTCGATGGTACTCGATGTGTCCGATGGTTTTGCTATTCATCTAACGATTATGGATGTGTGTAAGGTAAAGTGGGCGTCCTTATGTAGTGCTGAGATTGCATTGCGATCGCCATGGATTAGCATACTATCGCAGTGAGACCCCGTGTAATCGCTATTGCATTCACATCTACGTCCCTTGCTGAATCAGGCCCACTGTGTACTGTGATATTCTGTACCATGAATAGGACGCGCACAGACGACGTGTGTGAATCCTCAATGTGAGCCGCCGATACACAGGATAAGAGATCGGAGCCATTTTAGATTATAGGTTTCAGATCTTTCCCTTGAGACAAAACACAGTGGGATACATTTGTCTGAATTGGCTGCCATTTTCCAATAAGTATACCCTGTAGTGAAATCATGCCCCTGTAGCTAAGGGTTTAATCTATGACGATATCTGGATGCACATAGTAAAAGTGGGATGTAGTTAATAGACCGGCGGACTAAATGCCGCCCGGTCTGTATCCTGACACCAGAATGGAACAGAAGATAGGCGTCGAATTACCAATACCCATCTTCATCCCGTCGCTGGAGTGCCGAAGGACACCGGACCAATCAAGGTGAGTCCAGCCGTCCCTAGCACTTAGCCGTGGGGGGGAGGGGGGGATTAGGTTTAGGCACCTCCCCGGGGAGGGTTAGGCTAGGGGAAGGGGAGGTTAGGGTTAGGCGCCGCGGGGGAGACTTAGGGTTAGGCAACACCCCGGGAGTTTAGGGTTCGGCATGCCTAAGGGAGGGTTAGGTGACTTGCCTGCCGCTGCCGGGATTTCTAAACAGCCGCCGGCATTTCAATCCCATTCCAGTGAAAGTTTAGAATCCCATAAATAGTTAGAGGATTGGTGTGCCTTAATGAAAGGCTATAAGGCTGTGCATCCACTTTACTGCTGTAACTAATAATAAATAACTGTCATCGGTGGAGAGCCCTGTTGTGTACGGAGAAATATCACAGCAACCTAACAGCAATAAGTGGGGCACAGAGACAAATTACAGCCTTGATTTTAATTTTCATTACTATTCTTTCATTTTATTTTGCTGATTTTAATAAAGTGTCACTTTAAATTACATATACATGATATGCATTTAGAATGACAGGTACACTTGAAAATGCAGTGTTTATTGCATAGATAATACACCAGATTTTTACTTTGGTGAGACTCTGTTGTGATTGATTTGATGGGTCTGCAGACCTCCGTTGCCTTGTCGTTTTGCCTGCCTATATAATGCACCTCAGTGTTCTGTAGGCGTTACAAGTGCTATATTTCCAAGCTCTTTGCAAAAGGCATTTATTTATAGTTTTCATGTATTTTATATTCTTTCCTCTCTTTTTTTTTTTTTTTTTTTATTTATTTTTGACAGATCTGTGACGGGTGAGGCTAGACTTTCTCCAGACCAGCACAAACACTAATAATGGTAATGGACAGAGAGATGATGTTTGAGAAGATATTAAATCTCACCCTGGAGATCATCAGCCTCATGACCGGAGAGGTGAGGGAGTCTGGGAGTGTCACAGTGACATCACTATTATCTCTATTACTAACACAGGGACCTGACTGGGGAGGTGAGGGAGTCTGGGAGTGTCACAGTGATATCACTATTATCTCTATTACTAACACAGGGACCTGACTGGGGAGGTGAGGGAGTCTGGGAGTGTCACAGTGATATCACTATTATCTCTATTACTAACACAGGGACCTGACTGGGGAGGTAAAAGGTTCTTGGAATGCAATAGTAGTGGTTTATTTCATGTAAATGGTAAAAGATAGTCCTGGTCATCACTTGTATGTCAATTAATAAAACTGGAACCTTGACTTACTAGATGTTTATAAGTGTATAATAAAGTGACTGTATATACTTGTGTTCAAGATCAGACATTTTTGTATAGTGATATTTCTAAATGATTCTCCTATGAGTAGGATTATATTGTTGTGAAGAAGTCTTGCGAGAATATGACACCCAGCTGCTGTCCCCATGTGTCTGGAGGATGGAAGAAAACCCAGAGCCCCATCACGGTGCCCCCACCTCACTTACTGATACATAAGAAAGACTATGACCAGAAGATCCTGGAACTCACCAACAAGATCATTCAGCTGCTGACTGGAGAGGTGACTGCTGGGAATGGGACATTATACAGTAACACCAGGGGATGTGTCTGGGTGATGACTGGAGAGGTGAATGCTGGGAATGGGACATTATACAGTAACACCAGGGGATGTGTCTGGGTGATGACTGGAGAGGTGAATGCTAGGAATGGGACATTATACAGTAACACCAGGGGATGTGTCTGGGTGATGACTGGAGAGGTGACTGCTGGGAATGGGACATTATACAGTAACACCAGGGGATGTGTCTGGGTGATGACTGGAGAGGTGACTGCTGGGAATGGGACATTATACAGTAACACCAGGGGCTGTGTCTGGGTGATGACTGGAGAGGTGACTGCTGGGAATGGGGAATTATACAGTAACACCAGGGGCTGTGTCTGGGTGATGACTGGAGAGGTGAATGCTGGGAATGGGACATTATACAGTAACACCAGGGGATGTGTCTGGGTGATGACTGGAGAGGTGACTGCTGGGAATGGGACATTATACAGTAACACCAGGGGATGTGTCTGGGTGATGACTGGAGAGGTGAATGCTGGGAATGGGACATTATACAGTAACACCAGGGGATGTGTCTGGGTGATGACTGGAGAGGTGAATGCTGGGAATGGGACATTATACAGTAACACCAGGGGATGTGTCTGGGTGATGACTGGAGAGGTGACTGCTGGGAATGGGACATTATACAGTAACACCAGGGGATGTGTCTGGGCGATGACTGGAGAGGTGACTGCTGGGAATGGGACATTATACAGTAACACCAGGGGATGTGTCTGGGCGATGACTGGAGAGGTGACTGCTGGGAATGGGACATTATACAGTAACACCAGGGGATGTGTCTGGGCGATGACTGGAGAGGTGACTGCTGGGAATGGGACATTATACAGTAACACCAGGGGATGTGTCTGGGCGATGACTGGAGAGGTGGACTGCTGGGAATGGGACATTATACAGTAACACCAGGGGATGTGTCTGGGCGATGACTGGAGAGGTGACTGCTGGGAATGGGACATTATACAGTAACACCAGGGGATGTGTCTGGGCGATGACTGGAGAGGTGACTGCTGGGAATGGGACATTATACAGTAACACCAGGGGATGTGTCTGGGCGATGACTGGAGAGGTGACTGCTGGGAATGGGACATTATACAGTAACACCAGGGGCTGTGTCTGGGTGATGACTGGAGAGGTGACTGCTGGGAATGGGACATTATACAGTAACACCAGGGGGTGTGTCTGGGTGATGACTGGAGAGGTGACTGCTGGGAATGGGACATTATACAGTAACACCAGGGGATGTGTCTGGGTGATGACTGGAGAGGTGACTGCTGGGAATGGGACATTATACAGTAACACCAGGGGATGTGTCTGGGTGATGACTGGAGAGGTGACTGCTGGGAATGGGACATTATACAGTAACACCAGGGATGTGTCTGGGCGATGACTGGAGAGGTGACTGCTGGGAATGGGACATTATACAGTAACACCGGGGGATGTGTCTGGGCGATGACTGGAGAGGTGACTGCTGGGAATGGGACATTATACAGTAACACCGGGGGATGTGTCTGGGGGGCTGACTGGAGAGGTGACTGCTGGGAATGGGACATTATACAGTAACACCAGGGGATGTGTCTGGGTGATGACTGGAGAGGTGACTGCTGGGAATGGGACATTATACAGTAACACCAGGGGCTGTGTCTGGGTGATGACTGGAGAGGTGACTGCTGGGAATGGGACATTATACAGTAACACCAGGGGCTGTGTCTGGGTGATGACTGGAGAGGTGACTGCTGGGAATGGGACATTATACAGTAACACCAGGGGCTGTGTCTGGGTGATGACTGGAGAGGTGACTGCTGGGAATGGGACATTATACAGTAACACCAGGGGATGTGTCTGGGTGATGACTGGAGAGGTGACTGCTGGGAATGGGACATTATACAGTAACACCAGGGGATGTGTCTGGGTGATGACTGGAGAGGTGACTGCTGGGAATGGGACATTATACAGTAACACCAGGGGATGTGTCTGGGTGATGACTGGAGAGGTGACTGCTGGGAATGGGACATTATACAGTAACACCAGGGGATGTGTCTGGGTGATGACTGGAGAGGTGACTGCTGGGAATGGGACATTATACAGTAACACCAGGGGATGTGTCTGGGTGATGACTGGAGAGGTGACTGCTGGGAATGGGACATTATACAGTAACACCAGGGGATGTGTCTGGGTGATGACTGGAGAGGTGAATGCTGGGAATGGGACATTATACAGTAACACCAGGGGATGTGTCTGGGTGATGACTGTATTATTGTGTGTGTCAGGTTCCAATAAAGTGTCAGGATGTCACTGTCTATTTCTCCATGCAGGAGGGAGAGTATAAAGAAGGACACAAGGGTCTGTACAAGGCCATAATTACTAAGGATCACCAGATACATACATTATCAGGTAAGCGAAAGCTTAATTAATGTAACTATCTACAATTCTACATGTATATGAATCTGACTGTTAGTACTTGCCTGCTGTACCCTTCTTGCTGTTTGTGAAAAGTCAATGGTTACGATTCAATTCAGCATGATGCAGAATAGCTCCCAAGGCTACTCAATTCAGCGCACTGTTAAGTCGGAGAATGCCGGTTTTTGCGACTTAACTTGGGTGTTAGTCACGAGAACCGGCATTCTGCGACTAAAGTGCCGGCCGCAAGACTGCTAGTGCCGCACTAAGCTGTCAAACAGCCGCATGGCCGGCACATTTGTCGGTTTTCCCCACGCACCCCCAGGAGGGTGCGAGAAGAAATCCTTTAGTCGGACCATACATTGCGCTGAAATTTATTATTTATTTATCAACAGTTTCTTATATAGCGCAGCAAATTCCGTTGCGCTTTACAATTTGAATTAACATTATACTGGGTTGTAAAAGACATACATACATAACATACATAAGGGTAAGAGGGCCCTGCTCGCAAGCTTACAATCTATAGGGAAATAGGAGAGGTGCTACATATTGCAAATTGGTCCAGCCCGATTGCAGATGTTCTTGGTGGGCTGTATAATCCAATCACACTGGAAAGTGGCCTAGGGTTAGGAGGATGTTAAATTGAAGAAAGAGAAGATGTGATAGGTGTTTACTATTAGAAGAGAGTTCGATAGGGAGCTATAAAAGGTTATGTGGGTGGTTCTGGAATCTGATGAGCTTGTCTGAAGAGGTGAGTTTTCAGAGAACACTTGAATGTTTGGAAACTAGTGGAAAGTCTTATTGTGCGTGGGAGGCCATTCCACAGGGTGGGTGCAGCCGGAAAAAGTCCTGTAACCGTGCATGGGAACAAGTAATGCGCGGGGATGAGAGACGCAGATCTTGTGCAGAGCGGAGATGTCGGGTTGGAAGATATTTCTACTTCAGGGTCCATAGGGTATCCACAGGATACCTTGGGGTATAGGCGATGGCGGCAGACATCCAGGCACCACAGAGTTAAATTTTCAGCCTCCCAGGATGCACTGGGGTCCCTCTCCTATACCCCGCCCCCGAGCCTCAGGCCACTCAGTTTTCGTAGGTGCCTGGCCGGACCAGTCGCACCGTACAGAGGGGGGTCTTTTTAAGGCCCCTGAATATTTCTTCGCAGCTGTGGCTGCACAACTAGAGTGCTCCAGCATAGGACAGTCAGTATTGACGTCCATGCTGTCACTCCTACACCCCGCCGGTACCAGAACGACGGTACCGATCCGGGGATGCTGGTAGGTAGCTGGGGTCACAGCTAGCGGTGATCCCCGGCTACCTGGACTGTGGCCGGATGCACGGGGAACAAGGTAAGCGGCGGGGTCCCGCGGTGGGCACCTGCCGGTAACACAGTCCTGTTTGGTCCCCAGACAGGGGGCTCCCTGGGTACCGGCTGCGCGTGGGGCCAGGTACTGATCCTGAGCCTTCCACTAGACCACCAGGGACAGCGGGCCGTAGCATGTGCGGTACAGCGCGGCGTCCCAGGGGTTGATGGCACGCCAGGGGAGAACGCCTTCCCTGTCTCACAGCCGGCGTCTCCCCCGCTGCACAGTGCCATTCCACAGCGGTCTGAGCGGGCTGTGTCAGCGCTCCTCCCCCGGGCCCTGCCTTCTCTCTGCTCCTCGGTGGCCATTTTCTCACTACATGTGCTGGGGATGGCAAACGCTGCTGGAAGCTGATACAGATGCCATTGCGGTCCGGGTCCCCCGCATACCTCTCCTTCAATTAAGGTCAGTGTATGCAGCACTGTTTCCTACCAGGCTCTGGTCTGTGTAGTTGATTGCAGTGCCTGTAATGCAGGATGTTATCTGTGCATTGTATGTGACTTAAATGCTAGCGCTGTTTGCCTGTACTTTCATTTCTGACTGTCAGCCTTTTCCTATCCCTGTTCTTCTGCTACAGCCCTTGCGGTGCGGTGTCGCAGGGTGTTTATTACCTCACAGTAAACGTGGTTTTTCTGTGTGGGAGGTCACATACGCTCCGTTCACACTCCTCATGTCGGACAGTGAACGAGGATATCCTCTTCCAGCTATAATGTACTGATATCATGTGCAGTTAGCGGAGGGATATGTAGACGCTGAGGGTTTATGGAGGGCATGTTGTATTATATATCACGCCCCATTTCTGTCACTGTGCCTGCACAAAAAAGGGGACCGCCCTCGGCTGGCTAAGATGCTTACAGCCTTTGTGGGCAACGCCCCCTGCGTTTCCCCAAGGGGTTATCGCAGCCTGTGGTGGTCACATCACATGCAGGGGTCCGTGGACAGTTGATGGTACCCCAGTGTATCCTGTTTTTCGCCCCCCCAGGTCTCGCAGGAGCCTGTGTGGGTGAATTTATTGTCCAAATGGTATAGCACCTGATGGACGTTTTACAGGGGGAGTCACCATTTCGGCCTTCTAAACGGCCTTTCGGGTCTCAGACGGCTAAAGACATAACGTCTGATGACGGTGACATTATTGACTTTTTCAGACACGAGCCCCTTAGTGCAAAGGAAGCGTAGTCTGGGTCTAAAGTCTATATACCTGGCCTTCTACGGGCAGTCCGTGCGGCTTTGGTTATTACATATCCCCCGTGGCTAAATCCAAATATGCGTTGCCACTGTAATTCCTCTATCTGATCATTTTAGAGGAGGCGTGGAAAATCCGGGTAAGCGGGTCCAGCCTCAAAAACGGTTGACCTTTTGCATACCCCTTGTGCGGATAATTACATTTCCGAATGGGAGTTACCTTTACGGGTAGATTCTCATGTTACACGCCTAGTGAGGAGTGCTACGTTGCCCATGCCCTCCAGGTCCTCTTTGAAGGAAGTTCCAGATTGCAAGGTGCAAATATATCTAAAATCCAATATTCCCTTGCTGGAGGGGCTTCCAGGCCGGCTATGGCCGTGTGCTGGGGGGCCAGAGCCATGGAACACTGAGTAGGTAACTGGATCTCTGCACACTGACTCTCCAGCAGAGCAGGTGGATAGTGGCAAATTCTCAGAGACTTTGCCACGTTCATAGTGAGACGGTCTTGCATATAGCCTACTCCTTTCCAGAATCTCCTCGGCAGCAGTAGCGGCTTGCCGCTCCCTGTGGTTGCGCTCTTGGAAAGCGGATGCAGATTCCATTTGGAATGCTTTGCCTTTTACGGGACAAGTCCTGTTTGGCCCTCGTCTGGACATATGGTGTGGCCCTGCAGGCAGCAGCTACGTCTACGTGTCTGTCATCGGCTACAGTCCCATCAGGGTCTGGGACTTTGTCTTTTCGGCCCTGTGAGGCCAGGGTAAGTCTAAAATACAGCTTTCCAAGACAGTCAGTAGCCAGGAAATCTGCTCAGCCATAAGAACAGGCTTGGAGTACAAGACGTCCTACTCCCAAGTTGGACTATAAGCCTTCAGCCTCACGGGACGGGCCTCCTCTCGGGAGCCCCCAGAGTCGGAGGCCGGCTTCTCCAGTTCGCCCAGTGCTGGTGTCTGACCACCACGGACACTGGGGTAAGAGAAGTATTTGCTTGAAGGTATGTCTTTTCCTCCCGGTAAAAGCCTCCCAGAAGGTTTTTCGTTACAGGTCTTCTGTCAATTCAGGACTAGGCCCTGTAATTTTTGAGGGTGTTACACTCTATGCTCCAGGCAGGAGTTATAGTACCTATTCCGTTGTCCCAAAGGGGAACGAGGTACTACTCCATCCTCTTTCTGGTACAGACACCCAATGGGTCTTACCAGGACATTCTCAACCTCGAATCCTTCAACAAATTCTTAAGGGTTCCTCGGTTCGGGAGGGGGACCCTGCATTCCATCATTCAATGGAGCCTGGGAATTTTGTGGTGTCGTTGGATATATTCAGGGTGACTACCTGAATATCCCTCTTTTCTTAGCACACCAATGTTTTCCTCAGGTTTGCAGTGGTCGATAAGCATTTCCAGTTTCTGGTATTGCCCCTTGGTCTGGCCTCCGCGCCTCACGGTTTACCAGGGTCATGGTAGTTATGGCAGCCCACCTGCGGAGGTAGGGGGTCCGCTTGTTACCCTATCCGAGTGACCTCCTGTTGTTACACGGTCTCCAGAGATACTTCAGTGCCATATGCAACGGACAATATCTGTGTTGCTACGTTAGGGCTGACTGATAAACTGGAAATGGTCCTCTCTGATTCTTCAGAGGATGCTCCATATCCCAACATCTGAGGATCTTTGTGATTGAGGAAAAGATCTCTGCATTACAGGCAAAGGTACGCAGTTGCCTGCAGAATCGCCGAGTGTCTATTCACTTGGCAATGTGGTTCCTGGGTTACAGGATGTCGCTGTTCGACATGGTGGAGAGTACCCAGCTTCACTCTAAAGAACTTGATCCTCTCCGGATGGGATGGGTTGCCCCATAGGATAAAGTCAATAGGCTTTCCCCGGAGGTTTGTCTCTCTCTGGCCTGGTGGCTGCAGAAAGCTCACCTAAACTAGGGGCACCCCCTTTGGGATTGCGGACAGGGTCCTTCTGACGACGGACGCCAGTATCCGTGGCTGGGAAGCATGACGGGTCCACACTTGTTCCAGGTCAGGTGGACACCAGTAGTTTTTGCGCTTCCCATAAACATCTGAGAACTCTGAGCAGTATTCAGGGTTCTCCAGCATGCAGGACAGGTCCTCTACGGAATACCGTGCAGGTACAGTCTGACAACGCCATCATGATGGCTTATGTAAACCACCTAGGAGGTTCCCGAAGTCAGGCGACACTAACAGTGGTGTCCCGAATTCTGGCTTGGGTGGAAGGCTATATCCCTGCCATCATCGGCAGTGTTCATTCAGGAATCCTTGGAAAGCAGGCTTTCTCAGCCGTCAAGACGTGCATTCAGGGAAATGTCCTCTTTATCAGGAGGTGTTCAATCTTCTGGTGAACAAGTGGAGCCTTTCAGAGATGAGACTCTTCTGATAGACGTAGGCAGGTCCAGTGGACCTTCCAAGTTGTGTACCTCGTCCCTCCGTTATCCCTTCTTCCTCCAGTAATAGCAAGAAGGAGGCACGCTCCTGCTGATAGCTCCAGCGTAGGCCAGATGGCACTATTACTCAGATCTTCGGAGCCTCTCAGTTAACACTCCGAAGCTGTTGCCTCTACGCCCGGACCTGTTGTCTCAGGATCCTGGCTGATCCCCAGACCTGGGTTGTCTGTGGTGGAGACTGCCCTCCTAAGGTCTAGGAGTTTTTCCAGCTCTATAGTTAACAGGGGCTCTGTCCATGCTAAGAGCTCGGAAGTTTTTATCTGCAAGAGTTTACCATTGGGTATGGTATACTTTCTTTCAGGTGTCGCCCTAGAGACTAGGCTCCTCGGGTATTCCGGATATCCAGAGGTTGGCTTTCCTACAGGTGGGCTTAGATAACGGTCTTCGCCTTGCTTACCTCAAGGTGCAGGTTTCTGCCCTGTTAGTATGGTTTCAGTGTAGGATTGCTACTCTTCCTGATGTCTGCACCTTTGTGCAGGGTGTACGTTATATTCAGCATCCCTTTGTTCCACCTGTGGCTCCTTGGGATTTGGCTGTGGTCCTTAGGGCTCTCTGAGGACCGCCATTTGATCCACTCGGCTCAGTGGATTTCAAATGGCTTACGGCTAGGACTGTATTCCTTCTGGCTCTTAATTTGGCCAGTAGGATCTCAGAATGGGAGGCTCTGTCATGTAGACCTCCCTTTTTCTCATCTTTCCTAGGAACAGGGCAGTGCTTGCCTTTACTTCCCCAGTCCTGTCTGCTGGTGAGGCCTATTTGGCTGTGGTACGGGCGCTAAGAATTTAAGTTGACCGTACCAGCCCATTTGGGAAATCAGACTCTCTGTTTTGTCCTTTCTGGTTTCCATAAAAAGGGTTGGCCTGCCACTACGCTAACTTTGGCAGGATGGATTCACAGGTCTTCCTGTTCCATCCTCTATTAAAGCTCTTCCACTAGGTCTGTGGGTCCTTCGTGGACAGCTCGACGTGGTGCTTCAGCGGTGATTGGCAGCCACGTGGTCATCTGTCCATATTTTTGGTAAGGTATTATGCTTTTGATACCTTCACCTCTCAGGATGCTTCTTTTCGGCTGCGGATTCTCCTTACAGCACAGGAGCGTCCCCACCCTTAAAGGATACTGCTTTGGGACATCCCCAAGGTATCCTGTGGATACCCTATGGACCCTGAAGTAGAAAATATGAGATATGGTAAGAACTTACCCTTGTTATCTCTATTTCTACGAAGTCCATAGGGTTCCACAGGACTCCCGCCCTGTCGCTCCTGTACTGCAGATGGGCTTTGATCTGGTCACCGGTTTCTCCGTCTCCTTCTGGTGAGAATGTGATTCTTGTGTGTTCCAGACTGTCTTCTCTCTCTTTTTTGCTCCTGCTCCGGCCTATGGCTTGTTACGAAACTGAGTGGCCTGAGGCTCGGGGGCGGGGTATAGGAGAGGGACCCCAGTGCATCCTGGGAGGCTGAAAATTTAACTCTGTGGTGCCTGGATGTCTGCCGCCATCGCCTATACCCCAAGGTATCCTGTGGAACCCTATGGACTTCGTAGAAATAGAGATAACAAGGGTAAGTTCTTACCATATCTCATATTTTTGAGACAAGTGAAGAGATGTATGTTGGAGTGGTTTGGTTAATAGCTTTATGTGTGAGTGTAAGTATTTTAAATTGAATACGGTAGAAGATCGGCAGCCAGTGGAGGGACTGACAGAGTGGATCAGCAGACACGGAACATTTGGTGAGAAAGATCAACCTCGCAGCTGCATTCAAAATGGATTGTAGTGGGGAGAGCCTGTTTTTGGGAAGACCAATAAGGAGACTATTGCAATAGTCAATGCGGGAAATAATGAGTGCGTGTATTAGAGTTTTTGCAGTGTCTTGTGTAAGATATGGTAGAATTTTGGCTATGTTTCTTAGATGTATGTAACAGGATTTAGAGACAGATTGAATGTGGGGAACAAAAGACAGTTCAGAGTCAAGGATGACACCTAGACAGCGAGCTTGTGCGGTGGAGTTGATTGTCGAGTTGTCAACAGTAATAGAGATATCAGGTTGGTAACTGCTGTGGGCCAGTGGAAATATAATTAATTCTGTTTTGGATATATTAAGTTTGAGGTGGCGAGATGACATCCAAGATGAAATGGCAGAGAGACATTCAGTGACACGGGCCAGCACAGATGGTGACAAATCTGGGGAGGATAGGTAAATTTGAGTATCGTCCGCGTACAGATACTGAAATGAGTCGCGTCCAATAAAAACTAGTTTAAAAAAAAAAGAAGAAAAAAATAACAAACAGTAACATATAAGGGATGAGGCAATAGTACAGTCCAGAGAACATAGCAACAGGTCAAGGCAATAAGCAAACAAGTAAAATCCAATGGCAATTTGAGATCAGACACAATAGAGAAAAAACAGGTTTATCTAGCAGCAGGGAAAAATCACAATCCCTGGGGTCTAAATTTAAGTGGCTGATATGGCTGGAAAGCCCTGACCTTCCTCTACTTCCACACGTATTTTTGGAAAATTGGACCTTTAGGTGGCAGAGCAACGACCGGTCAGATAAGTGTCCCTGGCTTCCAACCGGCCTGTTTTAAGTCAATGGGATTTTGCCATCAATTTGGAGCCTCGTTGTTAACAATCCATGGGGTTAAAATTTAAGTGGCTGGTATGGCTGGAAAGACCTGACCTTCCTCTACTTCCACACCAATTTTGGGCAATTTGGACATTTAGGTAGTGGTGAATTAGGAAAAAAATGTAATCTATCACTTGTACACTTACCTATGTAGTTGTCTGTATAATCTACATTACTGCTCTTTAGACTGCACAGTTCCTGTCTTCCTCTGGCAGCCCCATGACGTCACTGGTGCTGCTGGAGCACAGGAGTACCGCGGGGAGGCCGGTCACTGCCATAGACTAAAGAAGAGGCAGCAGCTGCAGAGAGTAGGTGGGAGGCAGCACCACAAAGCATGGGGGAAGTCATATAGAGCATGGAGAGACTGTGTGTAGCAGGGGGCAGGCAGTGCCACAGAGCATGGGGTGACAGTATGTAGTGGGGGAAGTATCATGGTCCAGAGGACAGGATGTAGCGGGGGAAGGCAGCACAGGCGAGGGGGTGGGATGGAGTCAAGGAGAGGCAGAAACTGCACAGACCAGGAGGGAGATGGGTCAAACCAGGCGGCGGGATGGAGCAGAGGCAGCAGCTGTAAAGACCAAGAGGGGTGGCGGGACAAACCAGAAGGTGGGATTAAACAGAGGAGAGGCAGAAGCTGCATAGACCAGGCGGGGTGGCGGGACAAACTAGGAGGTGGGATGGAGTAGAGGAGAGACAGCAGCTGCATAGACCAGGAGGGGAGGTGGGACAGACCAGCAGATGGGATGGAGCGGAGCAGAGTAGAGGCAGCACCTGCGTGGTTGAGGAGGGGAGGTGGGACAGCAGAGAAGAGGCAGCAGCTGAACAGACCAGGAGGGGATGTGGGATGGAGCAGAGAAGAGGCAGCAGCTGCACGAACGAGGGGAGATGGGATGGACAAGGGGGGGAAGGGATGGAGCAGAGACGAGGCAGCAGCTTCACGGACCAGGAGGAGAGGTGGGATGGAGCAGAGAAGAGGCAGCACCTGCATGCACCAGGAGGGGAGGAGTGATGGACCAGGGGATGGGTCAGAGAAAAGGCAGCAGCTATTGGCAGACACTACGTGGCAGTAGTGTCAAAATGGAAGTCCACACGGCAGATTACTTTACCAGAGGGTGGTTTATTAACCAAGTAGAAACATGAACAGGTAACACAGGGTTAACAGCAGGTACAGGTTACAAGAATTGTTCAGTTGCAGCCAGGAGCATTAGGGTTATGCTGGGTTTTGCGGTACGCCAGGGTAGTGCACACATTATATGCTGACTTAAACCATAGTTGCCAACTTTCTGGCTGCCTCCGACCGGAGGCATAGCAGGCAGTGTTGGGGCGTGGCGATGAGGCCACGTCCCCTGCTATACGATACAGAGATTATCGCCATGCAGCCTGGGCGGGGCTACGATGATGAAATTCAGTGCGAAATGCATCATCTGCCGCCCAGATCGTTCACTTCACAAGGTAAGTAGGCGGCTGGCTCCGGGAGGTTGCCCACATTTCCAGGTGGACAGGAACGCCACAAGATTTTTGTTAATTTCCGGGCCTTTGGAGAAGGGTAGGCAAGTATGGCTTAAACACTGTAGGATTTACATAAGTATTCTGCGGTTGGTGTCTGAGTGGACTTTAGCTTCTCAGGGCACTCTCCATTATACGGAGTAACTCAGGGCCACGTCCATTCATGCAGGACGCCGGTGAAAAGACGAGTGGTAGAGTAGCTCATGCACAGAAGCATCGGGTTGGAGGTCGGGCCTCTGTGGAGGGCCGCTGGGTCCTAGTGTTCGGCGGCCACCGCATAAAGAGGCAGCGCATAGCCCGTCAAAAACAGCAACTGCACGGACCAGGAGGGGAGGTGGAATGATGAGGAGACTGAGGCCGGGCTGACTGCAGCTATTCCTTTCCATTACAGCACTCTAGATGACGGCCCCATCAGCCCACCCCTTATGCCACTGCTGCTGCTATTTAAACTGAAGGGCACCCAATGAAAACCCACTCCTGCACTGATTGCCTCAGCTGCACCAATCAGAGCAGCTGACAAACATAGTTGGTAACTAAGCAACAGACAAACTAGTTCTAACAGTCCCACGGTGTTCCACTTCATACATGTGAAATTGTTCCACTTTCATAAGTGTCTATGTAGGAGCACAGCTGCCTTCACAATTTAAGGATATTTGAGGATATCTATTACTGCTAAGTGGATGTCGAGTGAAGACTTGTAAAAACTGTGGAGTCCTGACTAGGTTCATCAAAGCCTTTCTGAAAGCGTTTTGAATGATGAAATCATTCTTCTTCCTGTGCGGCAGAGCCCAGGCAAGAGCTTTTCCAGAAAGGATCAAGGTGCTATATAATCCCTGGGAGCACTTCCAGGCTGTAGCTTTATCTGAATACCGCACTGGTTATGTGGGACCCTATTACAAAAATGGTGCATGGGGAATATGTGGAACTGGTAGAGGGTTGCTTGGCCATCAAGTGCGGTAACGCTCATATTGATTGTGGCAAGAGAAGCCTGAAATCATTGGGTGGGGGGGGTTAGACAGAATTTGCAAGAATGTATTTATATAGGCCTACTTCTCCACTTGCTAAGAATGGCCCAAGATAGCCAAGGTGGGCACAGGGACATTCGTGAGGAACATGGCCTGAGAAAACTGTCATAAATACTATTGTTGAACCCATTTCACTGCCAGCAGTTGACCTTGGCTCACCTGGGACATCTAAATGAGTAAATGGTCTTTACCAAGGTCCACTGAAAGGAAGTGATGGACTGTGTCATACGAGATCCACAGACTGAGGCTCCCAAGGTTGTCCCACTAGGCAGCGGTCGACACAGAGTGGCCCAGGATATCGGGCCTTATTTGTTAATGGGTGCATATTTATGGGATAATCTGACAGAGATTGCCGGATCTTGAGATAGTTAACTGGACTATCAATAGTACATATATTTTTTTGTTTAGAATATTTTCAGTTTTATCTACATAAGCTATACTCTGGGAAAGTGATTGCGCATAAGACACTAGCCAGTTAGGAGATCCTATGCTTTTTGTCAATCCTAAATCATAGGGTCACTCCTAGAAAATGTTTTCAACCTTCATCGACAGAGCCAGGCTGTAAAGTTATACCGTCGTATAATCTATCACCGGTATCAGAAGCTCTGGATGACTTGGGGAAGTTCAACATCAAAGTGCCGGGGAAGTGTGGTCGACAATTTGGCCAATAGTCATCTCAGCTTTTGAGAAGTTTACAGAGTACAGTAATGTATTCAAAGTTGGGGAAGATGTTCAGGGGAGCTGAGGCAGACCGGTTACTAGTGCTGAGATAGGTGTCATCATTATCCTCACTACTATCATTAGAACCTACATGACCCGCCCAAACTTGATGACATTTGTGACTATTGAGTTCTAGTAGAGTTATCAATAGAGATGAGCGGGTTCGGATTAGTTCGGGTTTTCCCGCCAAATTTGGATCTTTCCCCGCCAAAATTTGGGCCTCAGAAAGAGGCAAAACGTCATCTTTCATGGACAATCCTCATCATTGATCCCTGGTCCATTACTATAACAGGGATGTGACAGCTGCAATGGATATTATTGCCCCTGTGCGTATATGACCCCTCATACCACACCGTCAAGCCCCTTGGTTTGACAATAGTGTTAGTGAACTCAAGAAAAGGGGGCGTAGACTTGAAAGACGATGGAGGAAGACTAACCTGGTAGAGGATAAGTTAACATTAATCAAACATATAAGAGAATATCAATCAACAATCACCCATAAGAAAACAGAGTTCCTTTCAAATGAGATCAAGGCAGCAAACAATAGGCCGGCTCAGCTTTTCCGTACAGTGGAGATGCTTTGCAAACCAGCATGCCTGCAGCATGATGAAACCCTCTCCCAGTCAAGATGCAATGAGTTTGCAAAATTCTTTGCAGATAAAGTATCCTCCATCCGGGCTGGAATCCCCACAGTGCCATCAAAGGAGTGCCAAACTACCAAGCCTGCCAAGGTAAGCCACCTGTCTCCCTGGAACAGCTTTGACATAATGGATGTAAAAGACATTGCTAAAATTATCAGAATGTTGCGACCCACCACCTGTGATCTGGACCCTGCCTCAACCAAGCTTCTGATAGGGTGTATAGACATTATTGGCCCTGTAATTGCAAAAATAGTTCAATGCTCTTTGCAAACAGCCATTTTTCCAGAACCACTAAAGGAAGCAATTGTTAGACCACTTCTTAAAAAAAATCTAATTTAGACCCCGACTGCATGACCAACTATAGACCAGTATCAAACCTTCCTTTACTAGGAAAAGTCATTGAGAAAGTGGTGGCAATGCAACTGGAAACCCACCTGTCTACCCATGATATTTATGATCCATTCCAGTCAGGATTCAGGAGAAGACATAGGACTGAAACAGCCCTGGTATGTGTGCTTAATGATCTTCTGATGGCAAGAGACAGAGGTGATTGTTCAATCTTAATCCTTCTGGATCTCTCAGCAGCATTTGATACTGTGGACCAATGGGATTCTAATTGAGCGCCTGAAAAATTTCTGTGGTCTGGATGGCACAGTCCTTAAATGGTTCAAATCATTTCTCACTGGCAGGTCACAGAGAGTTTCTTCTGGAGTAAACTCTTCATCACCAGTGCCACTTCCATGCGGTGTCCCACAGGGTTCTATACTATTCCCCATGCTTTTTGCAGTATACATGCTACCATTGGGTGAAATAATCAGACGTCATGGCCTGGTCTACCACTTCTGTGCAGATGATACACAACTGTACCTGTCCTTTGCTCCAGGTACAAAGGACCCAATAACAACCCTAAATGGCTGCCTAGCTGAGCTTCAGGAGTGGATGAGTGCCAGTTGGCTGCGACTGAACCCTGATAAAACAGAGGTCCTTATGATAGGTCACAGGACAGGGCTACAGCATAGCCAACCAACAGGATTTACGCTTGGGGGTTCAGAATTACAAAACACTAAACAAGTGCGGAATCTTGGTGTTGTCCTGGATAGTGGCTTGACACTTAAACATCAGGTATCAGCCACAATCAAATCCTCATTCTTTCATCTGAGGAACATAGCCAGAATCAAGCACTTAATTCGCTCAGAAGATCTGCCTAAAGTCATACATGCATTTATATCATCACGCCTAGACTACTGCAATGCCCTCTACCTCGGTCTCCCAGCAAAAGAATTACACCGCTTGCAGATGGTACAAAATGCAGCTGCCAGGCTATTAACCAACCAGCCCCGTTCCAGCCACATAACACCCATTCTCTACTCCCTTCACTGGCTGCCTGTCAGATGGCAAATTGCTTTCAAGATTGGATTAATAACTTACAAAGCCCTTCATGACCATGGCCCAGGGTACCTGAAACAGCTTCTGATTCCTTACTGTCCCACTCGATTACTGCGATCCATTGACGAAGGACTATTAACAGTACCTAGAATCTCACGGAATTCGTCTGGGGGTCGAGCTTTCAGTTTTGTGGCTCCAACCTTTTGGAACTCACTTCCCCGCACAGTTCGAGAGGCCTCCACTCTAGAGTCCTTCAAAAATAGACTCAAGACTCACCTATTCACCCAAGCATTTCACTAATGTCCCTTGTTTAAGCTTATTTTGTATTTTGTACTGTAAATGTAAAGCACTTTGAGTCCTTTAGGAGAAAAGCGCTATATAAATAAAATTATTATTATTATCATTCCTGGACTTCTGTCCAAGAATGATGATTATCCATGAAAGATGACATTTTGCCTCTTTCTGAGACACGATTTTTGGCGGGGAGAATCCGAACTAATCTGAACTAGGGGTGAGCGGGTTCGGATTTCTGAAATCCGAACCCCCCGAGGCCGACCCGAGTCAGGCTCGACTTTTCCCGCCTGACTCGGATCTGAAATCGAGGCAAAACGTCATCATCCCGCCTTCCGGGTCTCGCGGGTTTTGGATCCTATATAAGGTACCCGCGTCGGCGCCATTTTCTCACTTGGCTGTGGACAGTGAAGAGGGAGGGTGGGAGTAAGGGCTGGCTGGGCTGTGTAGTGTAGTGTAGTGTAGTGCAGAGTAGTGTTGTGCTGCGCTGTGCTGCTGTTGTCCATAGGGGCTGTCCACTACTTCAAAGTCCATAGGGGCTGGCTGGACTGTGTTGTGCAGTCAGGTGTACACTCCAAAGTCCTGTGCAGTGTCCCAGTCCTAAAGGGGTGCTGTAGTGTTGTCCAGGGGGTGCTCTGTCCGTCAGGGGTGCTCCCCCCAAGTGCTAAAAAAAATACATATATTTTCTGTGTTTGTGAATTGTGTGCGCAGTAGCCGCACGTGCATCAACAAAGTAGTGCCAAGCGTGCGCCTGTGTCATAAGTAAAGGGCCGGCTGGCTTGACCGTTAAAGGGTGCTGTAACCCCCAAAGTACACTCCAAACCAAATAAAAAAATATTTTCTGTGTTTGTGAATTGTGTGCACTGTGGCTGCACGTGCATCAACAAAGGAGCAGCGCCAAGCGTGCGCCTGTGTCCCATAAGTAAAGAGCCGGCTGGCTCATTTCTTAAAGGGTGGTGTAACCCACAAAGTGCACTACTCTCCAGCAAAAATAAAAAAATATTTTCTGTGTTTGTGTGCGCCTTAGCCGCACGTATATATCAATATAACATAAATGGAGGACCAAACTTTCTCCGATAAAAATAAAATAGGGAAAGATCAAGAACCACTTCCTCCTAGTGCTGTTGCTGCTGCTGGGAGTTGTTCATCATCCCAGAGAGGAAGTAGGAACACAACTACTTTTACTAAACAATTGACCCTCCAACAGTCCCTAGCGATGAGGATGAAGTACGACAGCAGTCATCCTGAAGCAAAACGTATAACTGAGGCCTTGACTGCTATGTTGGTGTTAGACGTGCGTCCGGTATCCGCCATTAGTGCAGTGGGATTTAGACAATTGATGGAGGTAGTGTGTCCCTGGTTCCAAATCCCATCTAGATTCCACCTGCATCCTCAAAGCAGGAGTGACAAGCGTGCGTCTGTCTGTTAAAGGTTGGTGTAACCCTCAAAGTGCGCTCCACAAACAATAAAAAAATTCTTCTTTCTTTTTCTCTTTGTGAAATGTGTGGGCTGTAGCCGCACCTGCATCCTTAAAGCAGCAGCGACAAGCGTGTGTCTGTCTGTTAAAGGATTACATCGGTGACAGCATCCAAGTAGGCATGTCAGACAGTCCGTACCTGTACTGGCAGGAAAAAGAAGCAATTTGGAGGTCCCTGTACAAACTGGCTCTATTTTACCTGAGTTGTCCCCCCTCCAGTGTGTACTCCGAAAGAGTGTTTAGTGCAGCCAGGAACCTTGTCAGCGAAAGGCGTAGGAGGTTGCTTCCACAAAATGTGGAGAAGATGATGTTCATAAAATGAATTATCAACTCTTCCAGGGAGACCAGCCTCCAGAACGTACAGAGGGACCTGTGGTTGTGGATTCCAGCGGGGACGAATTAATACTCTGTGAGGATGAGGATGTACACAACACTGAAGAGGGTGAGGAATCGGTGGATGAGGACGACATCTTGCCTCCGTAGAGCCAGTTTGTGCAGGGACAGATTAATTGCCAGCTTGTTTTGTGGGGGCCCAAACGAACCAATCATTTCAGCCATAGTCGTGTGGCAGACCCTGGCGCTGAAATGTTTGGTTTGTTAAAGTGTGCATGTCCTGTTTATACAACATAAGGGTGGGTGGGAGGGCCCAAGGACCATTCCATCTTGCACCTCTTTTTTTTCTTTGAATTATGTACTGTTTGGGGCCTAGTTTTTCAAACTGCCATCCTGTCTGCCACTGCAGTGTCACTCCTAGATGGGCCACGTGTTTGTGCCGCCCACTCGTATCTCTTAGCATAGTCATCCAGCTACCTCGGTGCAACCTTTTGGACATAAAAACACTATTGTGAGGTGTGAGGTGTACAGAATAGACTGGAAATGAGTGGAAATTAAGGTTATTGAGGTTAATAATAGCATAGGAGCAGAAAAACCCACAAATTCTGTGATTTTAGCTGTTTTTATGCTTTTTTAAAAAAAAATACAGATCCCAAACACAAAACCCAGAACCCAAAACACGGAAGGGTGGTTTTGGCAAAACCAATCCAGATCCAAAACACGAAGAAAGATCCAGATCCAAAACCAAAACACGAAATGTGGCCTGTGCACACCCCTAATCCGAACCCGCTCATCTCTATTTATCAAGTGTGTGAGATTAGCACCATGTTATGTATGCCTGAAGAGCTTGAAATAATGTGTACAATGCCCTTACATTTTATTTTAATCATGTATTCATAACAGCAAATACCATTAAATAATCCTACAATAAAAAAAAAAAAAAAAACTAGAGGCGGGGGATTAAATCGGAGGAGCCCGCAGTTTTACGTCCTGATGTGTGTCAGTTCCGTACCACTTCAGCCTACTAAATAGGAAGTAAACTGCGATATTGTTTTGTACTTTTGCCCGTTATGCAACATTTGCTATATCAGGAGGGAGTTTTTAGAGTTCCAAATGACTTATGGTGAAAGACTGAATATAGTTATAGAGAGGTGTAGCGGAGAATATCAAATAATATACAGGTTTTATCTGAATAGCACCATATCGGCAAGACTTGTATTATTATAACAGGAATTTTTTGTCGATTAAATCTATTTATATGATTGTCCTTTTCTCCTCAACAGGTTTCTCTGACACCAGCAAAAGCCTAAATGAGGAGTTGCGTACAAAAGAAAATCTAATGGACTCCAACAATTATACACCCACAGATCATACACCGTATACATCTCATATTAAGGAGGAATCAGTCTTATGTGATGGAGGATCCCTCACAGACATTGATCATTATACACCCACAGATCATACACCGTATACATCTACTCATACTAAGAAGGAATCAGTCTCATGTGATGGAGGAGAACTCACACACACTGACATGTATACATCCACAGATCATACACCGTATACATCTACTCATACTAAGGAAGAATCAGTCTCCTGTGATGGAGGAGACCTCACACACACTGACATGTATACACCCACATATCATACACAGTATACATCTACTGATACTAAGGAAGAATCAGTCTCCTGTGATGGAGGAGACCTCACACACACTGACATTTATACTTCCATAAATCGTACACCGCATACAACTACTCATATTAAGAAGGAATCAGTCTCATGTGGTGGAGGAGACCTCACAGATACTGACATGTATACACCCACATATCATACACAGTATACATCTACTCACATTGAGGAGGAATCAGTCTCATGTGATGAAGGAAACCTCACAGATACTGACATGTACACGTTTACTCATATTAAGGAGGAATCTGTCTCATCTGATGGAGGAGACCTCACAAACACTGACATATACACGTCCACAGGTCATACACAGTATACATCTGCTCATATTGAGGAGGAACCAATTCAATCGACAAGCTCTGAATGTTTGAAATCTTTATCTACTAACACAAATCTTGCCTCACTCCAAGACCATCATGCAGGAGATACATCTTATATATGTCCTGAATGCGGCAAAAATTTTAAAACTCCACATACACTTGGCCAACATAGAAAAACCCACACAGGGGAAAAACCATTCTTCTGCACTGAATGTGGAAAGTCCTTCGCCTTTAAGGCCTATCTTAAAGAACATCAGAGAACACACACTGGCGAGAGGCCGTATAGCTGCAATGAATGCGGCCAGTGCTTTGCCATTAAATCCAACTTATCTCGACATGAAAAAATTCACACAGGGGAGAAACCGCACGTGTGTAGCAAATGTGGGAAATGTTTCTCCCAGAAATCAAGCCTGGAGCTGCATCAGACGTTTCACTCAAGCGAGAAGCCATTTTGTTGCCCTGAATGCGGGAAATGTTTTAGTATTAAAGCAAAGCTTGCCAAGCATCAAAAATACCACACAAAAGAATATTCAAATGTGTGCTGTGAGTGTGGGAAATCTTTTATCAGTAAAACCGAGTTGCGTATTCACCAACGAACACACACGGGAGAGAAGCCTTACTCCTGTAGTGAATGCGGGAAAGGTTTCAGCACAAAATCAAATCTTAATTTGCACATGAAGGTTCACGTACGGGAGAAGCCATTTTCTTGCCCCGAATGTGGGAAGAGCTTCAAAAGAAAATCCTCACTTGCTGCTCATCAGATGGGACACACGGGAGTGAAGCCATTTTGTTGCTCTGAATGCGGGAAAAGTTTCCACAGTAGACAATACCTTTTAAGACATGAGAAGACCCACTATGTCAAGAAACCACATTGCTGCCCTGATTGCGGGAAGGGTTTTGTTGACAAGACGAAAATGTTGGAGCATCAGATACGACACACTGGAGAGAAACCGCATTCGTGCACAAGTTGTGGGAAAAGTTTTGCAGTCAAATGGGATCTGGTCATCCATCAAAAAATTCACACAGGGGAGAAGCCATTTTCTTGTCATCTGTGTGGCAAAGGTTTTGTCTACAAGTCAAAACTTGTCATCCATCAAAAGAGACACACGGGGGATAAGCCGTATCCATGTCCCGAGTGCGGGAAGTGCTTTGCTGTCCAGTCAGATGTCCGTAAGCATCAGAAAATCCACAAATTACCTCAGTAGAGTGCTCCCTGTGAGGGAAACCTTCATAGAAGGATTCAGAAATGTCATTATTATCTTCCTGTTCACGACAACACAATAAACTTCTCGCAGACGTGAGTTATCTAGAATTAGGGCAACAGGGCCTATGACAGGAGACAAACAAAATGGCTGACATTTTAGGAAGACTAAAAATGAAGTCAGTTGTAGCTACATTTTTCTGGGCTATCGTGCTTCATCGACTTAATGCAAATCGCGCTACAAAGCCCTTCCCTTGTGTACATCCACGTGTATGAATGTGCAAGGACATGGACGCTCACTTAAAACATCCGTAGACACTGTATTACAGTCTGGTGCTTCTTTAGGCGCCACCATTGGGCGCCCCATTGAAACTTGCACCCACACTATGACAGGGGCAGTTTCTCTGTCTGAGTTCGGCCTGCTAGGTCAGCGGTTGTGCGTTTGTGTAGGCAGCCATTTTCACTGATTCCCACCAGAATCACATAACATGCCCATGAGAAGTGAAATGGCGGAGATGGGCGTCCCTGTGCACAAGATGGTGGCTGAGTCATTTGGCTTTTTTTTTATCTGGATTTTAGAATAGTCTTTGCTTAATAAGAAAGTAAACATGGGGCAGTTTGGGAGTGGAGAACGAGATGGCTTCCAAGTGGTTGATGACATAACCCGTGTTGATATAATACGTTTTGTGACGCCATCACTGGTTATATAACTCATTACATTACTGTATTTAATTTTATCTGTTTCTATGTTGTCTATTTCAATACAGTTAATTTTTTAAAAGCTTTGAGTACGAGTATGTTTTCAATGTGCACTGTTTAAAAAATGACTGGGAAAAAAAGTATGTTTGTGTCAGTGGGTGGGTGACATCTCAGAAGCCATGTAAAGGCGATTTACAACATTTGTTAATGTAAGTGTAACGCATTCTTATAACTTACATCCCAAGTAGCAACCTTGTGCCATGGTGGTGTCCTGCTCAGAATAGTTCATCCCACCAGTGTCTCAAGGCTTCTTTGTCTGGCATGGACCACCTGATGGACAGGACATTCTAATATAACTGGTGCTGCTCTGTCCAATCAGAGCCTTCGTTAGTTACTGTCCCGACAGGTTTGACTTTGAACTTCTCCCAGTTTCTACCTTAGAGACAAGAAGTTTTACAGCGCCGGTGGTAATCCTGATCCACACAGGTCTGCCAGTTGGGGAGATGTGGTCAATTTTCTCTACTCACCATGGCCACAGTTACCAAACGTAGCTAGATCACAATATTAACATGATTTTACCTTATTTTGGCTATAACATGAAGGGCATTGTCTCCTAATCGTTCTCCCAGATTGTACAGACAGACTGGTCCTTACATAGGTGGTCCCGTCGAGCCAAAAACTGTTCAGGGAGGTGACAAAAGGTCAGTGTGGAGCTGCAATGTAAATGCTCTTTTGAGACATGGTGCGCCTCCTTTTACTTCGAAAGCGAATGGATTTGCCGGCCTCAATGGTAGCTAAGATCAGTTCTGTAGGCCAAAGGGTTCAGACGAGGCCGACGAGTACACTGAAGAGCAGCAGCAATATTTCTTATTGCAGAGTAGGATTATATGACATAGAGAGGGATCCTTTCCTGCTTGGCGCTTGAGGTATGCAGTTCCATTTCAATGCTTCATTCAGCCCATGTACAAAAATATTCCAACACATAAATTGACACATTCTAGACAGTCCCCTCAATCAGTCAATAATTACCTTAAACTGCACGATATTTCCCATAAAAGTTTAATTGAATAAAGAAGGTGGTAAAAAATTGGTGATATTAATCTTCTTATACATTTGGCCTCTTGAGTCCATGCCTCTTCTCTTCCTTGTGCTGACATCTTTCATCACCACTGGGCAGAGCTTGCTTGCTTGCTGCCTCTTAGCAGAGGTGGAGGTAAGGTGACAGTAACAGAAACAGGGAGAGTAGCAGATAAGGAGGCAGTTAGAACACAAACATAATTATTCTTCCTGAAGAAGTCAATCTAGTCATGATGAAACGCGTTGACCCTGCACATCCACACTACTCAGTTACGAGTCCACATGTAGACACAATCTCTCTTACCAGTAAATACTGCTACATAAACAATGATCTCAAATTGAAGAATGTTGCAGTCCAGCTACACATTAGATCCTGTGTAGCAAGCTACCTACCTATATGGTCTCTATTGCTTTATAGACAGTGCTTGAAGTGTGCCAGTATACCAGCACTGAGCCACCTGCTGCCGATGGAAGATCTTGTCCCGGGCTGCCAGCTGGTGCACCGGCAGATATCCATGGATGGAGAGACTGCAGAACCACACCGCCGTCAATTCGAATCTGGAGCTGTCCGCGAGCCAATTGGAACTCGCAGCCCAGCAGCCAGTCAAGAGCAGGTGCCACTGTCTCTCCGTGGATGCCTGCTAGGCAGGGCACCAAATACATGTGGAGATGAGACTGAGGCTGCTGGAGGGACACAAGAGGAAGGTAAGAGGCTGCAGGGGGGGGGGGGGGTCTTGTGTTATAAGGTGCATTACTGTGTGTGGCATAATGTGTATAAGGGGCATTACTGTGTGGCATAATGTGTTATAACGACCACTACTACTACATGGCATAATGTGTTATAAGGGCCCCTACTATTGTGTGGCATAATGTGTGTAAGGGGTACTACAGTGTGGTACACTAAACTGATGAAAAGGGTGTGTGTCTTAAGGACATGCCCCTTTTGAGTGGCCGTGCCCCCTTTACATACCCCCACTTCGACCACTGTTTATAGATGAATAGTTTGATATTTTTGCATAAATGTTCTTTCAATTACCTTGAGAGCCTGCCTCCCACATTCACATGGTAGAACATTGGATACCACAACACATATGGGCCTGGATAAGTGGGTACAACAAAAGTGTTAGTACATCTGCTTTCAAATTATGCTAGACTAAAATCCTGCCTCCGCCTTACTGCATGCATTCACAATGCACTCTCTCTTGAGGTGACAACTTGGACATGAGGAAACTAAGAAGGTGGTCGATCTAGGGCTCTATACAGAAGCAACTAGTAAAATCATCCAATCTTGATCCACAAACCTCCACATTATTGTGTCATTGGATGCCGCTAAGGCATTCGATTGAGTGGATATTTCTTTGGGAGACCATGGAACATTTTGGTATTGGCCCGGGTTATATTAAGTGGGTAAAGCTGTCCTATACGGATGCTGTGGCGAGAGTGTCAGTGAACGGATTTATTTCCACATAATTTTCACTCCATAGGGGAATGAGGCAGGGTTGTCCCCTGTCACCCATTCTCTTTGCTATGGCCATTGAGCCCTTAGCTTGCATGATTAGAGATCATTCTGACATTCACGGGTTTCAGCTAGGATCAAGGGTAGATAAAATTGCGCTGTATGCAGATGACATACTATTATTTATCACGCAATATGTTACCTCTATGCCTAAGGCTCTTGAAGTTTTTGATTTATTTGGGAAATACTCCGGTTATTGATTAACTGGGATAAATCATGCATCCTACCCTTCAGGGGGACTTGTCCCAATGATCCTATTATTAATTTTCCTCTAAAATGGGTGAACTCATTTAAATATTTAGGAATATGGATCTCCAATACACCTCAACAATATCTGCCATTGAATATGTTGCCGCAAATTGAATATCTTAAGTCTCGTGTCCCAGTTTGGAGTAAACTGCCACTAACTTTAACGGGAAGAGTAAGTTTAGTTAAAATGGTTCTCCAACCTAAAATCCTGTACATTCTCTTTCACTCTCCGGTGTATATCCCTCAGAAATTTTTTAGACAGATTGATAGCCTCTTATCTTCACTAATCTGGGCCAACAAAAGGGTCAGGATCAAATTGGATACTTTAACTAGACCTCGTGATTTTGGAGGCTTGTCATTACCCCTTTTTAAATTTTATTATTTTGCTGCACAATTAACATATATGGGAGTGGATTAATGATCAGGCGGATAATTCCTTGCCCGCCCTGGTCATGGCTCATTCCAACACAGGTTTATCACCATTGCAGCTAATATTGAGTGACAATATACGTATAGTTAATATGCCCATAATCAGGCAGATCATCACGATTTGGAGACTGGTCTCACGTCTATTACAAGCGGAGGGCATAGATCCAGATACTCCTCTTGCTTATGCTAATTCCTTTAGGGAGCTCTCTGCTCTTCAGGTCGGAGAAGCCTGGGGTCAGTGGGGCGTGGTGTCTATTGGACAGATAACTCAGGCAGAAACTCTAAAATCCTTCCATCAACCTCGGCTAGAGTTTGATGTCCCTAACCATTTCTTCTATCGATACCTCCAGCTTAGACATGCTATCAATGCTCAGTTCTCTGATGTTCCTCTGTCTTTACAGGAGTCTCCCATTAAAACCTTATCGCAATCTGCTAGTTCTAGCCGCTTAATATCTACGATATACTCTAATTTATTGAACAAGCATCATAAGTCTGATTTATTATCGTTGAAACAGCAATGGGAAAATGATATTGGGGTAATGGAGGAGGATGAGTGGAGAGTGGCTCTTGCCAGCCCTCGCACCGCCACCTCGTCTGTTAGATATCAGCAGATACACTATTTCATATTACACAGAGTATATATGACACCCGCTCGATTAATGAGTATAGGGGGTAGGTCGGACTCAAAGTGTCTTAAATGTAATTCAGCCGAGGGGAACTTTTGGCATTTATTATGGTCATGTCCCTTGGTACATACCTTTTGGCAAGGGGTATCCCGTGTTATTGTCTCTACGGGTATACCTCAGGATATTATTACCCCTAGGGCATGCATTCTGGCAGTGATAGATGCAGACATAATCGACAAACATGCCGTACGCTACACTACCAATCTCTGTACGCTTGCCAAAGTCTGCATAGCAAGGGATTGGATGGCGACCACTGTGCCAAATATGGAAACTTGGTTATCCTTGGTTGGGGCGGTTGCTGCACATGAAAAGTATGTTTATACCGCTAGAGGCTCTATACGGAAATATTATGGTACCTGGGAAAGATGGCTCGATTCTCCTTATAGCCATTCAAGGTTGTTGGCTCCTAGCCCGCTCATTGTCTAGTCCCAAGTGTTTATATCTAATTACCAATAATAATAAGATTTGATTAGTGCTCTGCAAACTGTCTTTACCGTGTATAGTTATGCCCAGATAAGGTATTTGTTGTTTGATATGTATGCGATGGAAGATATACAGTATACATGTTATTTGGATAAGAAGTGAAACCACACCCACAATTTTTTTTTTATGTATTATTATTTTTATTGTATTGTTTGTATTGATGTATAATTATTAATTATTGTATATTTAAAAACTCAAAAAATTATTGGATTAAAAAAAAAAAAAAATCATCCAATCTTGCAGAAGGCACAACTTTAGACATGGGACTCATTGCAAACGTCATCTCTTTTTTTTTTTTTTTTTTTCAAGGCTTGTGGGGGCCCCCGGGGCCACTAAGTTGTGGGGTCGCCCTTCAAGCCACACGGAGTCAACCCCCCTGCCCCCCCCAAACCACACAGAGCCTACTCCCTCCACCCCCACCTCTGATTACCTATCTGACCTCCCGATTCCGGCAGAGCTGCTCCCTAGTCCAGTAACATGGACGTGAAGTGTCACATGATGACGATGAGGGGACTCGGGAGCTGCTTTGCGGTCTGTGCTGTGTGCAGCCGCATTGACTGTGCTGTTGCAGGCACTAGAACACAGATTTTCGGCAGCTAAGCCCCCATCCGGTAACAGGCGCCACTGGACACTTGTTCTCAGCAGGATCACACCGACCCTGCGTGGGGGCCCCGGGGTTACCGCCCCTGTCACCCCCCCCCTTTAATCCGGCCTTGGTTTGACAATATTTGGAGAAATCGGAGAAGCAGAAGTGAGTTTATAATAGGAAGTATAGTAAATATGTTAATAGGCTCTTTTTAATGCTGGAGACTAGGGGTATATTTACTAAAGTGCGGGTCTTTAGAAGTGGAGATGTTGCCCATAGCAACCAATCAGGTACTAGCTATTAAAGTCTTAGGACCTCATTCAAAGGCGGTCGCAAGAAGCGTCTGCTCGTTCTGAATGAGGGCGGCCGCTTCATTATTGAAGTGCAGCCTCCTGGTCGTTGTAGTTACCACCCACAGCTTAACGACCGACCAGGTTGATGGTCGCGATAGTGATCACCATCGCAACCATCGGGGCTTACGACGAGACCCTAAGGTTGGGTCTCGGCACTCGTAAGCCCCAGGGAGCTTCCTGCTCTGTTTGAGCAGGAAACTCCCTGATGATGTCAGTGCGGCCGCCCACAAAACGGTAGGCGTTCGTTAAGGAATGCCTTCGTTTTGCAAACCACCTCCCCCGGCCCACCTACCAAACGGGGCGAGCTGTCGATCAACATCGACAGCCGCCCCTTTGGTAACGAGCTCCGGAGCGACAGAGTTTCTCTGTCGCTCCGGGGCTTGCGCACGCGCAGTGCGGCCGCTGCGCGTGCGCAGGACTAAACATCGAGTTGATTACGGGCGCATCGGCGCTTGCGACCGACTCTGAATGAGGTCCTTAATACTTAGGGGTATATTTACTAAAGGTCGATTTTAATCGATTTAAAATTGATAAAAATCAATTAATATTGATGTGTTTCTGGGGCTAAATCAGTTTTTTAAGTAATAGTAAATGTGTGATTTAGCCCCAAAAACACATCGATGTTAATCGATTTTAAATCGATTAAAATCAAGCTTTAATAAATATACCCCGTAGAGTGGATAGGAATATTGTAAGGGGGTGTCTGCCAAAAGCTAATAAAAGGACTTGGCATATGCTGGGTCACCATGGCCCGACCCTTGCTCCACCCAGTGCTCTGTCACACCCTATCCCTCCCGTGGTTGTATACTTACATGTTCCCGGTTCCCGCGGCTGGTGGGTCCTCCATCCTCTCTGGCTAGGGGCTGTCCCATCAGTCACTGCAGTGATAGCCATTGGAGGAGTGGCTCTAACTGCACATGCATGTTAGAGACAGGACAGACCTTAGAGATTATATAGATATGGGAAAAAGCACCCACAAAGCACCATTTGCTGGGAATCTGAAGATCAACACAAATTCTTTAGAATATGTGGTGCAGTCCATATATACTAGAAGTCTCACGATGGTGTCTGAAAATGAGTTTAAAATATGTTGATGGAAGGAATCTGAAAAAATGTCACCCATGGTCAAGTTAATTCTAAGCAAATTCTAAATTCACTGTATACGAATTCTTAATAGAAGTTATCTCATGTAAAGTCAGGTCTAATAACGTTTACAAATATATATGTAAATGTTCCCATACCTTTGCAGAACTTAAACATTCGCTCTGTAGCTCAGTGTTAAATATTACTCTCTTATCAAACATCTCCTACTAAAAGAGTCGTACAATACATTTTTTGCAGAGTGTTATAGAGCAGTTTCAGTTGGGTTGCCCCAAAATATAGGTTACCTATCAAAATAGTGACAATGTTCACATTTGGGACTGCACTCTGTACTCAAAAACCAACGTGAAATGCTGGATGGACCAAAAATGGATCAAGCTCTGTCTTTGAAGTGATGGCCACACAGGACAGCTCATCATTGCTGGGTCTACAACCACGAAAGGCTGTGTACCACAAAATAGACTGAGCCTTTCCATGGGATTGCTGACTGGTAGCCTGCTGTTTATTGATTACATTTTGCCTTGCAATCATAAACCTGTACAGTAGACAACCTCATAGGTTCATTTTTGTTAGAAGGTGGAACACTGGTGACAAGGCACTACGATTGGAGGGCATAGAACCACAACCATGCATGGACAATTGTGTGACATTATGCAGGTGTTATTAAATATTAGCTTTTCTTCCTAAAGTACCAGGATATTTAATATATAGCTAAGCTTAAGACAGGCAATTGTGTCTTTTTGATTGGACATGCCACGATAATGCTTTGCTTGTCCACCAGGACCGTACACCATACTTACACTTTCTACATTCTCAAGGCCTGTGGCCTACAGAATAAATCAAGGGGAAACCGGAGATGGGAATCACCAGAATAGTGAGTATCCTCTGCAGATCTCAGGTGGTGGATGAGATTTAGGTACAAAATTACTGGAAGTAAGGAAAGGTTGGCATAGAGCAATTGTGTCATACTGTATGTCTGTAATCATAACAATTGAAGAGCTATCAGACTTGTCAGGGGCTGCGAAGCCACTAAGAATTATAGGCCCTCTCACAAGGGTTGATCCTGGGCCCCCTTCACTGTATTCTTGAGGCACCTGAAGAGTTAACCCACACCCTCCAGTGTCCCATTTGTTTCCACTGCAGAGATATTACCCCACCACACCACACACGTGACAATACATCTACCCCTCTCCCAAATGCAGAGTGTGTTTCAGTAGGGACTGATCAGCACTCGCAGTGACTGCGGAATAGTGATCACAGGTGACCGCTTCAATCCCACTCTCTACACTTTCGTAGTTGGCGCATGAGCTCCAGAATGCATTCTGGGATGCAAAATGGGCATGCGATGTCGGTGGTCTCAGACCCCCAGAAGGGAAGGGGGGGAGGCGGACCAGCGGAAGAAATCAGCAGACCCAATTATCTCTTTAAAATGATGGAAGACGGAGAACATGGACGTTTGGTACGCTCCAGGGAAAGCCTGTCTGGTGGCAACCATGCCAGGTAAATTTGGTGACACCACCAGACCCCCTTCTCCCCCCCTGAACTGCCAGCCCCCCTCCCTGGCAGTGCTAGACCCTGGGTGCTGGTTAAGTGCTGCCAGTAATTACAAATATCACTGTCACCTCCCAATGTTCCAGAGGGACACAGTTGGGCTAATGGGGGAGGGGGCATCATGTATATCTGACAGAATACAGAAGCCCCTTCCTCTTCTGGCACCGACCCTCGGGATTAGCCGGCTAACAACCCCCTCGCAGTATACGGAGGGGAGGTGACAGTGATACGGTTCAGAATATAAGCGATAAAAGTTGGCTGGAAGGCGCCATGGCAACCACGGGTGGAACGCAGAACCCGGAAGTGAGAGGGTTCGCAGGCTGATGACGTAACGAAAGGAGGACGTGACATTTAAATCACAACCCGGAAGATTAAATTGTCCCACAGACAGAGAGCAGCAGCCAGAGTATCTCCTACTCCTGCTATAAGTATGCCATGTTATATAGTGCTCCATGTAATAATATATCACTACTCAATGTTATACATATCTCCACATATTATATCTCTCATCTATAATATAATATATATCATTATTCAATGTTTTACATATCTCCATATATATTCTCTGTATTATCCATCACTATTACATGTTATATATTTTTACATATACAATATAGAGGTAAAATAGTATATCATTATTCAATGGTATATAGCTCTCCAGATATTATATATATATATATATATATATATATATATATAAATATGTGTGCATTACTATTCCATGTCACTATATTGCTCTCCATATAATATTGTATCACTTCTCTATACTATATATCATATTTACTGTCTATAGTATAGATATTTTCCATCTAATAGTATATATCCTTAGTCCGTGTTTTATACGTCATATTATTATATCTCTCATCTATATTATTTATCATTATTCCATGTTCTATACCTCTCCTCTATATTATATATCATTATGCCATGTTATATCTTCACTATAGTATTTATCAATATACCATGTAATATATGTCATTATTCCATGTTATATATTATTCAACTACTGTTGTTACTATTGCATCTTCTCATTTCTCTTGTTACTAATCTGACTACTCCATACATTGTGTGTATGTATGTATGTATATATATATATATATATATATATATACATATATATATATACACACACACACACACACACACATATTGTATTATGCTTTTTTTTTCTCCAGGTATCTTCTTTCATCAACTAAGTGGTGTATTATATGATTATTCCATCACTCACATGGCTCTTTATGGTGGTCGTGTGTGTTGTCCTCGTGCATCTCACTAAGGTCAGATTATTAGATGTGTTTATTTTTATCTGTCTTTGTGGAGGTGTGACACATAACCATGATCTAATTGTCTATATAATCTTAACAATGTTTTGGTGGTGTGCAGGCCACTGTTATGCAGTTCAGCCATTACTAGCCAGCCATATATCTGAGTAATTGTGCCTAGGACTTTGAGGTGTTCTATTATCTTTCTACAGCGCTGTGTGAGAACTATGGAGAGCTGAGGTTGTCCACTCTCATCCGTTGCCCAGTTGTTACGTTATGGCCAGGTCCAAAATTAATCCTCCTCATACTAACATCAGAACATCTCTAGTGGTGGTGTGAATTGAATTGGCCTCCAGCTAATATATTAACATAGTTGATATAGGTTTATGTAGTAATATAAAATATATTTGTTTTTATGATCATGCTGTCACTTTATTTCTCTATGCAGGAAAGGAGAGTCCTTGGCATAACATATGACTAGACTATGGAGAATCACCAGACCCTTCGATCGGTGGGTAAGTGATGTATATAGTATATGTTATCCCCATGTAAATACCTTCTGAAATTGTTGTGGAAACAATATAGCAGCTTCAAACAAGTAGTATTGAGTCCCAAAGATCAATGTGCAGGTCCAAAGCATGAGCGGATAGATATCGTGGAATATAATTATTTGTTACAACCCAGCATTTTAACCAAAAATGTAAAACCAAATTTCTGATTGAATGTGATAGAACAGTGACCGCTTGTCAGTACAGTCCTGACAACACTAAAATTGTCTCAGTCCACTTCTATCTCTGGTATAGGTACTCGGAGACCTTATACTAATGTAGGATCACTGTAGGGGCAGCAGTTCCATCACTCCAATCATAAACCAAAGCTACATTTAAACTTAAACATAATCATTAAATACCATCATTAAATGAGGTTCGCAGGGGGGGGGGGGGGAGAAAACCACCTCTAGGTTGCGTTTCCAATTAATGACAGAATTTTTTTTAATTGTTTTTGAAAATTAATTAAAAAAATACTCAAAAATAACATAATACACCTATTTATAATGATAAAAAAATAAAACAAAGCTCAAAACATCAGGGTAATACTATTTAGCAGAAGAAAAAAAAAAAGGACAGCACAGACTACAGAGATTTGGTAACATCGCAAGATATCACTGAAACATAAACATAACATCATGGTGTAACATGTATACAAAAAAAAAAAAAGTAGACATAGAAGTACCAAAACATAATATTAGAAAAACAAAAAGTCTATCACTACCACTAGGGGTAAAAAAAAAAAGTAGGTAAAAATTACTGGAAATAAAAGTATATCACTATGTCCTTGTTATTGATTCAAGCAATCAGAATATAGGGACATCGGACCTATCATCTGACGAATTAGCATACCTGGACTGTAACCACCTCTGCCAAATATGATTACATTTAGGCTCAGCCTTACAGGCAATGTATAGATATCGTTCGTGGGACACTGTGCTATTGACCAAGGAAACCTATTCTTGGAACTCTGGACCTGTAGTAGCCATCCACATAAGTGCAATGCAAACCTTGGCAATGAATGACAGAATTGACTATAACAGATCGAACCTAGAAGCTTTGATATTTCATAAGCAAACATCAGGCCATAGCAGTGACTGACTGGGCAAAATGTGATAATGCCCAAGTAAATACTGTATATCAGATATAAAACACCCAGGTACTATATACTAAAATTGAGACACTTTAAAGTTTTGATCCAAGGTGTAAAAAAAAAACCAAAAAACAACTCTTATTCAGAGTTTATTAGGTTAAAATAGTCATTGCTTTCTCCCTTATAGAGGGGTGGTACCGTAGGTGAGTTAGGCTAGTTACTGAAGGCCCTGCTCCAGCAAAGAAGAGAGAGTCTGCATCCAAGGCTTGGAAGGCGATCATTACTTAGCATAGTTACCGTTCTAAAATGATCACAAAACCTCAACCTATTGTCTGGCTTTGGAATTATTTAATACTAGATTCTTCAGTCACTTTAAAAACTACATTTATTGGACCGAATCAAAAGATTGCATGTTTGAGCTTTTGATACCCACTACCCATTTTTGGTTAACACTTAATGTAGCCACATAATAGATGTGTCCAAAATGGCATCTGGCCAAACTGAAGAGAGCTGGCTGTTCGCTAGTCAGGCTAAAAGGTCCGAATCCTGTGGGACTTTAAAACTGCCATCAGCTCATGGACACACACAGAAAATGGTCACCAACCTACAGCATTGTCATCCACGCATGATTAGATTATTCTATCAAGAAAATGAATGTATAGAAGGGCTATAAAGGACAATGGCAGAATTTGACATGCAAATCAAGCCCGTAATAGTCAGGTATACCAAAACAAAAGGAGCATAGTAAAGATCATATTATAATATAATGATGTGATATAACACAAACTTAAGAAACAAAGACATAACAAAAAAAAGGTAAAAGAAGGATGGCATGGGGAAATGTGCACTCAAGGTAACCAAAATAAGTCAATCAAGGCAAACACTGAATACAATTGATTGGCAATTGTATTCAAGGCCTGAGGTGACCGCCAATGCCACTGCGGTTGCGATTTGTTTGCAGACTCGCAGCAGTGATAATATGCAAATGCTAGTTTCAGGCTGCCCTTTGTGTACTAGTGTGCGCTGAACAGTGCAAGTCCTGAGCTGCCCACTTTCAATGCCTGTGAATACTGCAAATCCACCGGTGGTTCCAAACACTCCACCATCGGCGCACTGTCCGGTCCACCATCAACATTTGCACCAGCCTATGGCAGGCGAACTCCACCTTAACATGTGACTCTGTAAGCAACAGCGTAGGGAGCCATACACTCGGGGTGACTCTTGCGCCATAGGGGTTTTTAAGACATTTCGCGCATGAGCAGTAAGCAATCGCTCAACTGTGCAAACATAGTAACTGAGTCCACCTCTGAATGAAGCCCTCAGTGTAGAATGTAGCAAACTGGAGATTGAGGTATATGTTTGTATTGGTGTCTAATCTGGTAACAAACGCTCTACTCCGGTGTCTGATATGTAATTATTTCATGCTTAAACATATCTATTCCTCCTCGACAGATCCATACGTCTGCCGAACAAATGTGACGGAAGATGGTAGTCTCAGGGAATGTAAACCCAAGGAACATCTAGGGACTACTATCAAGGAGGAATCGGTGTCCAATAATAAGGGGAATCTCATGGTCAACACATCGACGGAACATCAGGAGACAAAATGTAGCTCTATGCATATCAAGGAGGAATCTGGGTCATGTGACGGTGGATTTCTCCCAGACTGCGCGTCTACCAAACACACGGAGACACAACACAACGCTACACATGTTAAGGAGGAATCCGGCTTATGCAAAGGAGATATTTTGAAGACTGACTTTGATACATCCACGGATCATGCACTGACACAATATTTATCTATTCAAATTAAGGAGGAATCTTTGTCTTCTGAAGAAGGAAACCACAGAGTTACCCTCACAGAACACACACAGTACCCATCTAAGCATATAAAGGAGGAATCAGTCTCATGTGAATGGGAAAATCTCACAGACACTAATACACCTATAAAACAGGAATCTGTCTCCGGAGAGGAAGAAAACTTCACAGACACTGAGGCGTTGCAGACAGAATATTTATGTATTAAAATTAAAGAGGAATCTTGTTCATCTGAGGACGGGGACTTTACGGACACTGACAGTTACAGGAGCATAAACCATACACCATTTCCATCTCCTCATAGGATAAAGCAATCGATCTCATGTGAGACCGCCAGCAGTAAGTTTACCTGCCCGGAATGTGGGAAATGTTTCCCTTATAAGTCAATGCTTACTGCTCACGAGCGGACGCACACAGGAGAAAAACCGTTCTCCTGTTCTGGCTGTGGTAAATGCTTTACAACTAAAGGCTATCTAATCGTTCATGAGCGGATTCACACAGGCGAGAAGCCGTTCTCCTGCTCCGAGTGCGGGAAGAGTTTCACCGCCAAGTCCAAACTTGTCCAACATAAAAAAATGCACACGGGAGAGGAGCAGTTTGTCTGCGCCGTCTGTGGCAAAAGTTTTCCCGAGAAAACCCGGCTCGCTAAGCATCAGGTCACTCACACAGGAGCCAAACCGTTTTCATGCTCCGAATGCGGGAAGTGTTTTACGCAGAAGTCGAGCTTGTACGAACATCAGAAACTACACACCGGGGAAAGACCGTTTTGCTGTGCCGAATGCGGCAAGTGTTTTGTTGGGAAATCAAATCTCGTCGCTCACCAGAAAAGCCACACGGGTGAAAAGCCATATGCGTGCAACGAATGCGGGAAATGTTTTATTAGTAAGTCGGAGATCCGTAAGCACCAGAGAATTCACACCGGGGAGAAACCATTTTCCTGCCTCGAGTGTGGGAAATCTTTCACCTGTAAGTCCAATCTTATTTTACACCAGAAAATCCACACCGGAGAGAAGCCGTTTTCCTGCTCTGAATGTGGCAAATGTTTCCTCAGTAGATCGAATTATTCCCGACATGAGAAAAGTCACAAGGGGGAGAAGCCACACACGTGTTCTCAGTGTGGGAAATGTTTTACCGATAAGTCGACGCTCGTGGCACATCTGAAAAGACACACTGGAGAGAAGCCGTACCCGTGCCCAGAGTGCGGCAAGTGTTTTGCAGTCAAGACGGGTCTCTTTAATCATCAGAGAATCCACAGAGGAGAGAAGCCATATAGTTGCTCAGAATGCGGGAAAAGTTTTATCTACAGGTCGAAACTTGTGGTGCATCAGAAGAGACACAGCGGGGAGAAACCACATTCCTGTCCCGAGTGCGGGAAGTGTTTTGCTGTGAAATCTGGTCTCGCTAATCACATAAAAACACACAAACCCAAGGTGACATCTTGAACTTAGAAATCGAACCTTAAATGTAAAATGGACAGGATCATGAAACCTCTAGCTTTACTCTGGAATTGGGAATGTTTTACACAAAGGAATGTATTATATGTTCTCTTGCTACGCACTCAGGGCCAGAAAGGTGCACTGCTAGGTCCCATAGGAAATTTTGGGTAAGGGCTGTAAAATACTTCTCAACTCCTAGGACCCTGGTTTTCTCTTTAAGGGCCGGATTCAGTTAGTGGTGAAAGCTGACTTTTTTTTCGCTATTCATGAAAATGGCAACATTTTCGGCAAAAAAAAAAACAGTAAAAACAAAAAAAAAAAAAACGGAGAATAGTTTTCTCCATCCCAGGCCAGGAGAAAAAAAAAAAGCAAAATCCCTATTTTTGGCTAAAAAGTGGGGATTTCGTTCAGAAACCTTTGGACACCCCCCCCCACACCCCCCCCCCCCCCCAATGATAAATTACTGGGTGAAAAAAATCATAAGTTGCGTACTTTGTCGAAAATTGACCGCGCAAATTTTGGGCGAAAAAAAAAAAGCCGTTGAAAAAAAAGATAGAAAGCTATTTTTTTCCAGGGAATTACTGTGCCAGGTAAATTGGGGGTACATTAAAATGGGTGCAAATATATATTAATGTTGTATAAGTTCTTAAAAATATTTTTAAAAAGCCTGCTGTGAATGCGCGCGATGCTTAAAACACCTGCATCCATACTGCCCATCGAAAAATCAGACCAAATACGTTAAAACCATTTAACGTTTTTTTTTTTTCACCCAAAATTTGCTCGGCCGTTTTTTTGTCAAAGTACGCAACTTATGATTTTTTTTTTCCGGTAATTTACCATTAGGGGGGTGTCCAAAGGGTTCTGAAAGAAATTCCCACATATTTAGTCAAAAATAGGGATTTTGATTTTTTTTTTTTCTTGTCTGGGATGGAGAAAACTTTTCTCCATTTTTTTTCGCCTGTTGGTTGCTGTTTTCGCCTGTTTTTTTAACAAAAATGTCATTTTTTTTTGGCGAGAAACGGACGTTTTCGTCAATGGCAAAAAACACCACCCTTTTCACCGCTAATTGAATACGACCCTAAAGCGCAGAGTGGGGGCTTCTGGGAATGCGCAGGTCCAGCGCATGCTAAGATCAGGTCTACACCTTTTACAGTAGAGCTGGGACCTTATAGTGGGGGGCATTCTGGCATTGCTGGGCCCACCTCTTCTCCAGGCCCCGAAGCCCCTGGACCTCCACCAGTGACGGTAGTTCTGCCACTACACCCACAAAGCTAACAACATAATTGTATAACTTTTGTCATAACCTTCATGTTTTAAAGGTGTACTTGCTTTGTGTATTATAACATGTAAATATGTTGAATGCAGGAATGCTTAAATTATGTTAAAAGCATGCTTACATGTCTGACGGTGTGATTTGACTTTACAGTCAGGTGCATAAATATTGGGACATTGACAGAATTTTCATATTTTGGCCTATATTCACCACCACAATGGCTTTGAAATGAAACAAACAAGATGTGTTTTAACTGCAGACTTTCAGATTTAATTTGAGGGTAATTACATCCAATTCAGGTGAACGGTGTAGGAATTACAATGGTTTCTATATGTGCCCTCCCACTTTTTAAGGGGCCAAAAGTAATGGGACTATCAACTCAAAAGCTATTTTATGGACAGGTGTGGGCTATTCCCTCGTTATTTCATTATCAATTAAGCAGGTAAAAGGTCTGGAGTTGATTCTAGGTGTGACATTTCATTTGGAATCAGTTGCTGTCGACTCTCAATATGAGATCCAAAGAGCTGTTACTATCAGTGAAGCAAGCCATCATTAGACTGAAAAATCAAAACCCATCAGAGAGATAACAAAAACATTAGGTGTGGCCAAATCAACTGTTTGGAACATTCTTAAAAAGAAAGAACGCACCGGAGAGCTCCGCAACACCAAAAGACCCGGAAGACCACGGAAAACAACTGTGGTGGATGACAGAAGAATTATTTCCCTGGTGAAGAAAACCCCTTCACAACAGTTGGCCAAATCAAGAACACTCTCCAGGAGGTAGGTGTATATGTGTCAAAGTCAACAATCAAGAGAAGACTTCACAAGCATGAATATAGAGGGTTCACCACAAGATGTAAACCACTGGTGAGCCACAAAAACAGGAAGACTAGATTAGAGTTTGCCAAAAAACATCTAAAAAAAGCCATTACAGTTCTGGAACAACATCCTATGGACAGATGAGACAAAGAATAACTTGTACCAGAGTGATCGGAAGAGAAGAGTATGGAGAAGGAAAGGAACTGCTCATGATCCAAAACATACCACCTCATCAGTGAAGCATGGTGGTGGTAGTGTCATGGCGTGGGCATGTATGGCTGCCAATGGAACTGGTTCCCTTGTATTTATTGATGATGTGATTGCTGACAAAATCAGAATGAATTCTGAAGTGTTTCGGGCAATATTATATGCTCATATTCAGTCAAATGCTTCAGAACTCATTGGACGTCGCTTCACAGTGCAGATGGACAATGACCCGAAGCATACTGCAAAAGCAACCAAAGAGTTTTTTAAGGCTAAAAAGTGGAATGTTATGCAATGGCCAAGTCAATCCCCTGACCTGAATCCGGCTGAGCATGCATTTCACTTGATGAAGACAAAACTGAAGGGAAAATGCTCCAAGAACAAGCAGGAACTGAAGACATTTGCAGTAGAGGCCTGGCAGAGCATCACCAGAGATGAAACCCAGCGTCTGGTGATGTCTATGCATTTCACACTTCAGGCTGTAATTGCCTGCAAAGGATTTGCAACAAAGTATTAAAAAGTGAAAGTTAGATTTAGGATTGTTTAGTTTGTCCCATTACTTTTGGCCCCTTGTGGGAGGCAAATATAGAAACCATTGTAATTCCTACACCGTTCACCTGATTTGGATGTAATTACCCTCAAATTAAATCTGAAAGTCTGCAGTTAAAGCACATCTTGTTTGTTTCATTTCAAAGCCATTGTGGTGGTGAATAGAGGCCAAAATATGAAAATTCTGTCAATGTCCCAATAGTTATGCACCTGACTGTATAAAAAGCTATACAGGACGTTAAGTGGTTATCTTGAGAGACCAATTGTACTGTTAAACCAGGGGTGGACAATAAGGGGCCCTCCGGCTACTGTTGAACTACACATCCCAGCATGCCCTGCAACAGTTTTCAGCATGACCAAATACCTAACTGTGGCAGAGCTTGCTGGAATGTGTTGTTCTACAGCAGCTGTGTCCACCCCTGTGCTAGACCTTCATACAAGAAGATAACAGCGGACTCCCTTTGTCCGACAAAGAAAAAAAAAAAAAAAATTAAGTGCAAATAAGAAAAAAAACAAAAGTTAAGTGACGTTATCTCTTCTGGAAATGCTATTCCATGCAACACATACCAAAGTTATCCTGTAGGAGTCTCTACACTTTTGATAAATGTTGTTCCTTGGTCCATTTAATGGAAAAAAAAAATCTTTTAAGCCTGAATTTTTTTTCCAAAATTTTTTACTCCTATAGTGGGAGCAAGATAAAGTGGAGAAGCCGCAACCAATCAGCTTCTGTCATTTTATAGACTGTGCTAGATTAATCACAGCTGGAAGCTGATTGGTTTCTATGGGGCAACTTCTCTTAGTGGAAGGTAGGACACATGTCACAGAGTAGTATACAGCTATCAGAAAATCACACGGTCAGGGTTTTCATACGATCACAGGAACCGCCACACCTAATTCTACATTTTGATCAGCGAAGATGGTCAAAGCAAGAACAAAATACAAAAATAGAAGGACGGGTGTCTCAGTGATACCACAATAAATCTGCACAGGCTGAAATGCTCCAGTGTTTTATCCAGAACGTACGATAGCAAATGGCCATGACTGGTTGCAGTTGTACGGAGATCCCCTAGAGAACCTGTGATATTTTTTCCCAAAAAAAATGTATGAAACAGAAAATTAATACTCTGCTCAACCATGGATATCCTTAAAACCTGGACTGGGAATCTCTGTCCGAAGTAACACTGCTAATTACATAATTACAGCTCAGGCAGAACAGTCCTTATATACCAGCCATTACCCGTGTCTATGCAGCCGTATGCAAGTAGATGGCTATTTTGCCTCAAAACTCGAAAATACATTAACCCAGAGGTTCCCAAACGCGTTCCTCAAGGCTCCCCAACAGTACAGGTTTTAGAGATATCCATGGTTGAGCACACTGTTACATCAAATTGACTGATGTACTAATTAAGTTACCTGTGGTCACACATGGATATCCTTAAAACATGGACTGTTAGGGTGCCTTTAGGACCGCGTTTGGGAATCTCTGCATTAACCAACAAAACCAGGATGTGCAGTATTGTGGTCTCAAGAAGGCCTTGCTCGAGTACTTACAATGAAAGGAACCATCAGTAGCTCCACCAACTTAGATAAACAAGGGGAGTAACAGGTGGTACAATTGAGTAGGCTGTCCCAGCACTTGGACGTTATACCAGCGTATGAAAGCCAGCACAGACAAGAGAACAAGCCTGCCTTGAAATCAGTATGGGATCAAAATGGTTCTTTAGTTGATTAGGGTTTTTTGGGGGGGAGGTCATAGCCCAATGAGGTCTTATCCCTTTAACAGGGGAGCCGCCAGCTCTGTTATCGCTATAAATTCTCTGTTGCTGTGACCTCTACAGAGGATTATAAGGGAATTGGGAAGGAAAAGAGTTAAGGATTTTATACTGGCCTGTTGGAATCTTTTAACCGCTCAAGGATGCGGTAAGAAACACTGCAAGCAACAAGTCCCACTGGTCCTCAGCACTACAGTGCTATTGGTTAAGTAAAAAAAAAAGACCTGTAATTACAATTGGTGGAGAGCAGGCAGCACTTTACTGGCGAAAGGCCGGTGTGCTAAGTCACTGAGGGGATGGGGCTTACATACACTACAGAAAAGTAATCGGACATGTGTGGGGGAACAAACGTCCCGTATCTCCCCCCCCCATCCTTTCACCTACAGACCTGGGGTACAATGGTTTGAAAGAGACGAGTCTCCTCTCTTAAAGCTGTGTGTACCCTTAGAAGTGTTTGTCCAGTAATCAGGGTGATCTGCAGATAAAACCCCCTTACACTATTGAATATCCTCCCTCTGTCCTGGCAGGTACTCTCGTTTGAAAGAGGAAAGTCCCCTCCGTCAAATGATGTGGTCCCTTAGTTCCTGTCTAGTGATAACATGTAGAAATGTCGGCGCTGGCGGCTGTGCGCTAGGGAAAGACATTGGAAGCCAATGGTTAGCAACCATCGATGTTTCTGATTAGGTGGAAATACTTTTTCCATCGAATACCAGGAATTTGATGGTTACCAGCCATCGGATGCAGCTTCCCGATGCCCATACGATGGCTAGACGTGTTAAGGGGAGCAGCGGAAGAATAGATGCCATGCGCATGCTCATGGTATCTATTCACAATGTAGGGGCAGCCAGGGGACAGCCCAGCATCTCGAGAGTACTGGGCACGCCCCCACAGTGACTTAAGTCAGGGGAGCCATGAGGCTCCACCTGCTTTCACACAAGTCCCACCCCTTTTTGCACAAAAGTATAACCATCGTATACTATCGATTTGTTGCGATGCGATGGCTAGTTGCCATCGCATGATTTGATGTCGGAAGCCCGGCAACCATTCAATGCCGGGCTACTGTTGTCAATTCCTGTGCGCGCCCGAACGGAGCTCCATCAGGCGCCATCTTGTGGCCTTCGGTGCGCAAGACACTTGAATTCCCCCCCATAGAGGTGAGGAGCTGCTTTAGCCTTTAGATATATAGATTTTAGCCATAGGTGTTTTCTCCAAAGCGGAAGAAAAATAAATACAACAAATTATTTTATTTTTTTTCACACTTCCAACAGAGATCCGTGTAGAACATTATTCTATGTATGATGCCATAAGTATTAAAAAAAAAAAAGTCTTCAATGGCAGAATAAACAAAATAATCTGGTGAACATAAATTGAAGATTATGGGAAAATAATTGTTATTTTGGTCGTTTAATACAAATAAAGTTGGTTTAAATGTGTACTTAAAAAAAAAAAAAAAAAAAACTCAAAAGGACTAATTTGGAAAAAGGAAAAAGCTTTTGAATGTGAAAAGTATTGAATTATAGAAATGAAATTAGTTTTTACTGTAGTAGAATATATGACTGTTATATGATTATAACTATGTTGTTACAAGTGTGTCTAAATATATGACTAAATTACCAGTAAGCCGAGCACACCAGGTTCTTGCATAATATATAGACATTTTAGGCCACGCCAAGTATCTACAATATTAGATAGTTTTGCTGTAGTACACTTGGGATTGTTCAATAAAACAAAAGAAAAAAAAAAAATGGACAGTTATTAAACAAACATACAAAAAAGATTTACAGATGCACAACTCCAACATTACTCATTATATATAATAATAATACATTTTGCAAATAATAAAAGAGGTTTTGGCATAATCATGGCCATGGTTATGGGCCTACCCACCGTGCCCAGGTAACCTCTGCGGGTAGGTCCCTAACCTACTGGGGTTGAAATCCAGAGCGCAGGATACGCTGGTTTGGGGTTGTGCATCTGTAAATCTTTTTGTATGTTTGCAACAATAGTCTCCACAGGTAGCACCTCCCATTGTATATATTTTCAGGGTGTGCAGTCTAGGTCCCCCCTTTCCACATATTCTATTTAGTGTATTCTTATGCACACTTGAAGGTATGAGACGCCTTCAATCTAGGCTAACACCCCTTCCCACCTGTCCCTTATTGGTTTTAAGCAGGGATCTGGCATTTTGACTGCACTTTAACAAGAGGCACAATCCTAGGTAAGTCCTAAAAATGTTTATACTGCAGTGCAGCTAAGGGTTGATATTTGGGGCGTGGGTCCCCTGAATTGCTTTGGTTGGGCTGCTTCAGGGCATCGCATTATATACACATATTTCCTTTCTTGCACTTTTAGTACATCCATTGTTTGTTTATTATATATGTATTATTTTAACATCTTTATTTTTCACCTCCCTACATGCAGCAGCAGCTGCTCTTATCTATCCTCCACCTTTTTACACTTCACCTTTCCTTATTGGAGCGATGCCCTGGGGTGGCTCAGCTGGGCTGGTTTGGGGGTATCCTGCGCTCTGGATTTCAACACCAGTAGGTTAGGGACCTACCCGCAGAGGTTACCTGGGTGCGGTGGGTAGGCCCATAACCATGGCCATGATTATGCCAAAACCTCTTTTATTATTTGCAAAATGCTATTGCAAAATGTATTATTATATATAATGAGTAATGTTGGAGTTGTGCATCTGTAAATCTTTTTTGTATGTTTGCAACAATAGTCTCCACAGGTAGCACCTCCCATTGTATATATATTTCAGGGTGTGCAGTCTAGGTCCCCCCTTTCCAGTTATTAAACAAACACTGAATATTTAAAGGCGCACACCCAAATAGAAAACAAAATGGTGTTTAATCAGTAAGTTTTGTATTTTTCCTAGGATATTCTCCTATAAGTAAGTCTTCCCTAATTTGTGTTGCAGATTCCTATGGGTAACATAGCCAGTTGCTGAGCCAGTCAGTCACCAAGCTCCTCGGTGGTCACATGATAGCAGACAAAAAATGGGACAGGTGATTTATGCTATAAGACAGAAGCTCTAAAGCTCTCCATACAGGTCATGTTTTGAGAATTTCTTTCTGTGGAAGCTGACCCAGCACAATAGATTAACTGCATGTGCATGAATAAGGAAATCCAGAAAACATGACCTTTTGGAGGTAGTTGAGGACTGAAGGTGCTATAGAACATTCCAAAGCCTGTTATTAGTGGTGAAGTATGACGCTGCCAACTTGTTTCATAGATAATTGCAGTACATACCATTCCGTGCTTCATCCAAAAGAACTGAAACGGATACGGTTATACAGTGAGTTCCCAACGCTTTCTCCAATCCACTCTCTTTTTACCTCCAGTAACATGACCTTGGGTGATGATTCTGCTGGAGATCACCAGATATGTACACGCAAAGATATTTTGCCCCAATATATTTTATGACCACTGGTCATTATTCAAAGCGACAGTTCAGAAAACTATATATTTACACAGATTTATTTAAAATATTGTAGCACATTTACCATTGGTCATTTGTCAAACCCTAAAAAGATTATCTCTATCTCGAGGCCAGTATACTCTGACAGCTTGACTATATCTGGCAGTTATGAGGGTAGTGGATAGCGATCGATAGACAATGAAAAGGTCCAGTGTGTCTAGGTAGACACCAAATGGTCGACAGGCACAAAATGTCGAGCTGGTCAAAATGTCAACATTAGGCTGGTCAACACATGGTTTGTTTGGGTTAGGCAGCGGGAGGGTTAGGCACTAATGAAAGGGTTACGGTGAAGATTAGGGTTAGAAAAAAATAAAAGTGTCGACCATTTTTTTGTGTGTCAACCTTTTGTATCAGTCGATCTTTCGATCTTCATCAATGTCAACCTTTTCTGCGTCAACCTATTGCCAGTGTACCATTTGGTGTCGATCTTTTGACTGTCTATCTAAGTAGTGTAGATCATTTAATCCACACCCAGGGTAGAAGAAAAAGGCATGTCAGCAATACAACAGAGCAGGCAATTAGGATTGCACACATCTAATTTAGTATATATTACCAGTCTTCTTCACAAACGCCCCAACACACTTACCAGCGTATGGTCACCCTGGCTTTAGCACAGTGAGGAATCCATTAAATCTGCTCTATTTCCCGTACCTCCAGCAGATACCCATCTCTTCACACTCCCTGCATACTAGGGGGTACATTTACTAAAGGTCGATTTTGATCGATCTAAATCGATGTGTTTCAGGGGCTAAGTCGCACACTTACTAACATTTAAAAATCAATATAAAAATAAAAACATCGATTTAGATAGGGGTAAATTTACTAAAGGTCGATTTTAATCTAACACTGCCCTCTGACCATTTACCTTTCCCGCCCCTGGGAGCAGCCACAATTTCATCCTTCACACTCTGTCACTCAATGAGTCTTCTTTGTGAGGTATTTTGTTGCTCAATGTCACAAATTATATATATATATATATATATATATATATATATATATATATATATATATATATACATACATACATACTGTATATATATATATATATATATATATATATATACACACACACTGTATATATATATATATATATATATATATACACACACACTGTGTGTGTGTGTGTATATATATATATATATATATATATATATATATATACACACACACACACACACATATATATATACATACATACACACACACACACACACACACACACACATAACTTAAATATGATTAAACAGTTTTGCCCCAATGTAACAGTCTTCGAGTTGCAGGCAACGTTAGCCGCTATATTTAAAGCAGCAATTTATTTTATTCAAATTTATTTTAAAAGGAAAGCCCAGGTTGATTTTGCTTTAAAACAAATTGCCACTTTGAATCTAGCAGCTACATCGCGGATATCTCGCAGCTGCCCACAACCCGGATTCTACTACATTCGGCCAGAGCCGTAACTACACTTTTTAGTGCCCTGTGCCAGAGAGAGCATTGGTGCTCCCCCCCCCACCTAATTTTTTAAATAGTTACATAAGATAGTACACCTGAAAAAGGCCCATGGCCTCATGGACAAGGGCCAGGGAAGAGATAGGGGAGGCTATGAGATGCTGAGGATAAAAGAAGAGGAAGCTACAAGTGAGAATGATAATAAACAGGAAAACTGGCAGGCCCAAACAGTGCCCCCTGTCCTGCAGTGCCCTGTGCCATGGCACAAGTCGCACTACCCTAGTTACGGCCCTGCATTCGGCTATTTGTCTGTTGTCAGTTTTGGGCACCAGGAAAAACGGTCTTAAAAGTGCAAAAATTGATTTCTGGCCACAATAAAATACAAATTATAAATTGAAACATCACATCTGAAGACCAGGGTTCCAGACCTGTGAAAAACAGAGCTCAGGACTGTAGCGATCCCAGTAAAAGGTTTAACTTTGGGACACACAATTCCAATGGACGTACTTTGTATAAAAGAACCAGATCATGAAATATATATGATTTTCAGATTTATTACTCAATTCAGACATATTTAAACTTATAGAATACATTATTTGGGGTTATGCACAAGAAAATTGGTAGTTTAAAGTTCACGATTTATTTATATTATAAAAAAAAATAAAAAAAAAATGAGGGACATATTTTTGTTATCCCAGAAAAGTTCTGTTTTTTTTTTTTTTTTTAAATTAAACTTTATTCCCCATTCAGGACACCACTATAGCTTCTATCTTGTTGTGAACTTTTTGATGAAGAATGAGGCCCGATTTGACGGCAAAACATTTCCCGCACACAAAACATTCGTAAGGCTTCTCTCCCGTGTGCCTGTGCTGGTGTATCGCCAGATCCGACTTATGGAGGAAACATTTCCCGCAGACATTGCAGCAATGGGATTTTTCCCCGTTGTGAGTCTTCTGATGGTTATAAAGATATGCTTTCCTAGTAAAACTTTTCCCACATTCAGAGCAAGAAAATGGCTTCTCCCCTTTGTGGGTTTTCATGTGTTCACCGATGTAGGACTTACTGGCGTAACACTTGCCGCATTCAGGACAGGAGTACGGTTTTTCATTCGAGTGACATTTTTGATGGATCGTCACATCAGATTTGTTCATAAAACATTTGCCACATTCCGGGCAGGGAAAGGGTCTTATCCCCGTGTGCTTTTTTTGATGATGGGCAAGACCCGACCTCCCGAAAAAACTTTTACCACATTCGTCGCAACAAAAAGGCTTCTCTCCTGTGTGAATCCGCTGGTGGTCGGCGAGGATGGTTTTACGAGAAAAACCTTTCCCACACTTGGTGCACAGATACGGTTTCTCGCCCGTGTGGGTTTGTTTATGCCGGTCGAGCGTCACTTTTAGAGTGTAACATTTCCCGCAATCGGGGCAGCAGTACGGCTTCTCTCCCGTGTGAATCCTCTGATGCTTAATTAGATTTGCCATTGAGGCGAAAAAATTCCCACATTCGGCGCAAAAGAACGGTTTCTCCCCCGTGTGCGTGTTTAAGTGTCGGCCGAATTCCGCTTTGACGGCAAAACCTTTCCCGCATTCGGGGCAGGTGAAGGGCTTCTCTCCCGTGTGTTTCATCCGGTGGACGTTTAGGTTGGATCGGCAGGAGAAACGCTCGGCGCACTCCGAGCAGGCAAAAGGCTTCTCGCCGGTGTGAATTCGCTGGTGCGCTGCGAGAATGGGCTTGGTGCTGAAACACTGGCCGCATTCAGAGCACGGGAAAGGTTTTTCTATCGTGTGGCTTTTCTGGTGTGATACAAGTCTGGATTCCAGAGAGAAATGTTTGCCGCACTCATTGCAAGTGAACGGCTTTCCCGTGCTTTGGCACGACACCGGGTCCTCATTAATACGAGCAGAAGTGTACTGTGTCTGCAGATTATCAGTAGAGGCAAAACTGTCCGTGTCTGCGAGATCGTCTTCTTCACTGGAGACCGATTCCTCCTTAATATGAATAGATGTGAATGGCGACTCTGTAGGTGTACATACCTCAGTGAGTCTTCCTCCTTCATCTGAGGCGTCATCTCCCTCTACATAAGTAGCTTTATGTCCTGTATCCGTACAAATGTCAGGGTCTGTGAAACTTTCTTCTACTGGTAAGACAGATTCCCCCTTAATATTAATAAGAATAGCTGAATACTGTGCATTAACTGAGGGTATATCAATGTCAGTGTCTGTGAGGTTTCCTTCATCACATGAGACTGATTCATCCTTAATAGGAGTAGATGCATAGTGTATATGACCTATGGGAGTATCACTCTCAGTATCTGTGATGTCTCCGTCCTCACTGGAGATAGATTCCTCCTTAATGTGAAAATGTGAATAATCGGCGTACATTTCACTGTCCGAGACATTCCCTTCAGATTCTTCCTTAATAGTAGCGGGCGTGTTTTGCCCAAATTCCTTCGCCGTATTGTCGACACAAATATTACCGTTTAGGTCACACGTGGTTGAGAATTTGTCTTCCTTGTTATCCCTAATAAAGCTGTGATCTTCATTTTTTAAACCTGACGGGGGGAAATGGAGGTCCATTCCTCCAGGGGATAAATCTGTAGATAGAAAATACATCATGAAAAATGTCTGAACACAAATTAGCAGCTTTATGAAACAGTTTACACACACGTGTCCTTATACATCTTTGCTGCAGTCGCGCTAAAAAACCCCTCTAGGCGCGCCAGGTCCCGCGAGATTCTGCTAATGTTGGGCGTCTTTTTTTTGCCAAAAATGTGACTAAGTCGCTGATTCATTTGATATGTGACACTTGTATATCTGTGTGTACGACTGTGGGGCATATTCAATTGAGGGCGAGAGTAGCAAAAATCCTGCACCTGCGAGGTATTTCCTACAGGTGCGGGATTTTTGCTATTCGATTAGGTGCGGATTTTTTCCTTTCTTGAGCGCCGGGAGTTTGTTTTTTTTTCGCACCTCCAGAGCAAGTTTGAGTTTTCCTAAAATCGTTATTTTTATGAAAAATCAGTAGGACTTGCTCTGGAACCCCAGCGGTAACCCCCCTGAGGACTAATTAAGCAATTGGAAGTTTCCAATTAGCTTAATCAGTCCTTAATTACTTACCTTCTGCAGCGCGGTCTTCTGCATCCAGTGTTGGGTCTGCAGCAGCGGTGAATATGCAGTGTGTGTCAGACTTTGTAAGTGTGTATGCCCCCTGGAATGGGCACTGGGAGAACTACATCTCCCAGCAGCCCTTGTGCATCCCTACAGCCCCTGGGACTCCCGACAGCCCCCTCCCCAGTGAGAAGATGGAAGGGAGACCACCAGGAGCTGTAGAGACCACCGGATACCCCCGGGCAGGTAAGTGACTTTTTTTTTTTTTTTTTTACGCGCCGCAGGATTTTCAGCTCTGAAAACCCCTCAACCACTTTTTTTATTAATTGGATACCGCGGGTATCGGGAGCGCGCATAGCCGCGATAATCCAAGATTGGGCGCAAGGATTTTTCCTTGCTGAACCTCGCGCCCAATTGAATATGCCCCTTAGTCTCTGGATCTGTATATGAAGTGGTACAATATAGCGGCTGCAGCTTTTTTCATTCCAAGTCTTGTTGTGCCTCATATACAGACTCAGGTGCAGACAGATATACAAGTGTCTCATGTCAGACTGATCAGCACAGTCTGCTGGTGCGTCCCAGTCTCATCCCATTGCAACTTAAGCGCATTTTTGGCAAAAAAAAAAAAAAAGATACTCGACGCTAGCAGAGTAGCATGAGACCTGGCGGCTCATTCACACCAGGCAATTCGCGCTGTGTGGCGTAGTGAGGACACATCTCTACCATTCACTAGTTAACGGAACTTAACAACTATTAAAGTGTGAAAAGCGCTAATTAATTATAATTCAGGCTGATGAGTTTTTTTTAAATTAATTTAGCATTTTATTATTTGTAACTAATAAAGGGATCTAGCGTATGGCGTCTTACCTCTGTGCGCCTCACCATTCTGTCTCCGCTGTATATTTTCCCCTTTCCCACCAAGTGCTCCTCCTCTGTCTTGCAGCAGTGGAAGCGGTTGGCCCCTGAGGCGTACGCTCCAGTTCCTACTGCGCATAGCGGAGAAGGGACAGCCCGAAGCAGGTTTGTTAAATAGATAGTGGAGATAACAGCTGGATGTCACAGTAATTAGGGCCTCATTTATCAACCAGTCTTATCGTTCACAACGAGTGATAGAACTGGCTGTGCCTGATAAATGGTGCTCCAGCCAATCAGCTCCCAACTGACATTTTTCAGGTGACACTTGGGAGCCGATTGGCTGGAGCACCATTATCATAGGAATCAAGTTTTATCACTCCTTGTGAATGATAAAACTGAGGGCCTGATTCAGAGCCGCTCGTAAGTGGCCGCTCGTTCGTTCCGAGCGATGTTCGCACATCTGCGCATGCGTATGGGTCGTAATGCGCATGTGCCAACCAGTCAGTGCGGTCGGAAATCATGTGCTCGCAAAATAGCGAATGCCTGCTAATTTGAGTGACAGGATGAGGCGTTTGTGGGTGGTAACAGGGGAAGGTGCTTGAAAACGGGGAGTGGAGATCCGAACGCAGGCGTGCCAAACGGTCAAAACGGAGGTTTTAAGGGTGTGCATAATTAACAAAGCAGCGTCATCGACCACGTCACTTGGTTGTCTTTTAGCCTGAACTGCTCGCATGATTGCGGTAGGAAAATGCTACCACAAGAATAGCGAGCAGTTCATACGCCTTTCAATGTACTCGATTAATCTAATAAATAGCGGAGATGATGTATGATGCGAACGGCCAGGGGGCGTTTTTTCAAATTAGCGAGCGCATGTTTCGTTCGCTCGTTCAGACATAGAGGCGTCAACAGACCGCAAAGAGCGAGCGCTCTATTTAAATATCCAACCCATTTTTCAGAACGACCGTCCGCAAATAGCGTCCGGCTCTGAATCAGGCCCTGAGGCCCTTAATGTGGCTGGATCCACCTTCACCCACACAACAAGTGAGAAATAACTTATTGTATAAATGCATTTCTATTATCGGTGCAGCATGCCTAGTGTATTATTGTAAATTCAGTGTATTAGGGTACTTACATTTCACAGGCAGCCTGTTTTGTACACTGGGGTTACCCAAGATTATTCATGTTAATTAAGTATTTGGTCCAAGCCCAGGTAGAATGAAAGGCATCACCTTGACAACTGCATTCCTTATATCATGTGCCTAAGCTGGACTGTTCAAGCGCGCGTGTTTTTAGAGCAAATAGTAAAAATTGTTCTATTGGTGAACCATACTGTCATTTGGGAATTACAGATTCCTGGAAATGTATTTAAATAGCAATTTAACCCTACAGTTCCCTGCCTCCAGACCTATTCCCTGACCAATAATATGTATATCACGGTGTTTAAAGTGAGAGGTATGGCCTGTGTCCATGTGAGTAACCAGGGGAGAAATAAACAACACATGAGCATATTGTACTAGTACATTGGCCCAGTCAAACCTAATCATCATTGTCTTAATGCAGGCAACCCCCTCTCCAAGATTGACTGCCCCGATTGCCAGAAGGAACCTGTCACAGCCACCAGCAAAGAGGTGCTGCAGCAGCCACAACCCCCAGGAGTAAGCAGTTCCATCAACTGGACCGTAGTTGGCACTTACAGTGGGGGCCAGTGTTTGGGTGGCCAAGGAACGCCAGTGGAACTGGATCGCTACCTCTGGTTACTAACGACAACAAGAACCCCCAGATGATCCAAATATTTAATCTTCTATGAACAGCATTTTTTTTAGCATGTACATTACAGATTTGAGTTTTATATTTGTTGCACTGAATACCTGGTTCTACAATTTACAGGCGCCAAACTAATACCTGAGGGATTTATTCTATGCGAAAGGCTTATGGGGTTTGCAAACTCTATTGGTGCTTACACACTGGGCGATATTACTGAGCGATTGCACGATTACGACATCGTAATCATGCGATCGCTCAGTATTCGTGCACATATCGTGCACTTTTATGTCGGAAACGACTAGCAATGCGCGCTCCTGCTGGTCGTTTCCGACATTGTCCATCGCCTGAACATGTAGCACAATCTGACGATAACGACAGATTGGCATGTTCAGGAATGATGGACTGTGCCTGCACCGGACATATCGTTCAGTGCAAACACTACAGGTGATCAGGAACGACGGTACGATTACGATGACGTAATCGTACTGTCTTTCCTGATCGCCCAGTGTGTACCCACCATATGATTAGGTAACATGATTCCAATTTACAACTGGTAAATATTATTCATAATTACATAGAATTGTATGAATTGCTGTGATTTCATATTATTTTCATATAGAGAATTTTTTTTATATATATATATATATTTTTTTTTAACAATGTATTGTATTTATAATAATTATTACCCCCCTGAACCTCTCATCAGACCGATTCATTTTAGAACCAATACTAGTGCTGATCAATTGTCCAACACTGTTCAAACAGCTTAATTGGTGGTTGATAGTGACATCCTGACACCTTATAGGAACCTGACACACACACAATGATACAGTCATCACCCAGACACATCCCCTGGTGTTACTGTATAATGTCCCATTCCCAGCAGTCACCTTTCCAGTCATCACCCAGACACATCCCCTGGTGTTACTGTATAATGTCCCATTCCCAGCGGTCACCTCTCCAGTCATCACCCAGACACATCCCCTGGTGTTACTGTATAATGTCCCATTCCCAGCAGTCACCTTTCCAGTCATCACCCAGACACATCCCCTGGTGTTACTGTATAATGTCCCATTCCCAGCGGTCACCTCTCCAGTCATCACCCAGACACAGCCCCTGATGTTACTGTATAATGTCCCATTCCCAGCATTCACCTCTCCAGTCATCACCCAGACACATCCCCTGGTGTTACTGTATAATGTCCCATTCCCAGCAGTCACCTCTCCAGCCATCACCCAGACACATCCCCTGGTGTTACTGTATAATGTCCCATTCCCAGCAGTCATCACCCAGACACAGCCCCTGGTGTTACTGTATAATGTCCCATTCCCAGCAGTCACCTCTCCAGTCATCACCCAGACACAGCCCCTGATGTTACTGTATAATGTCCCATTCCCAGCAGTCACCTCTCCAGCCATCACCCAGACACATCCCCTGGTGTTACTGTATAATGTCCCATTCCCAGCAGTCACCTCTCCAGTCATCACCCAGACACAGCCCCTGGTGTTACTGTATAATGTCCCATTCCCAGCAGTCACCTCTCCAGTCATCACCCAGACACAGCCCCTGATGTTACTGTATAATGTCCCATTCCCAGCAGTCACCTCTCCAGTCATCACCCAGACACATCCCCTGGTGTTACTGTATAATGTCCCATTCCCAGCAGTCACCTCTCCAGTCATCACCCAGACACAGCCCCTGGTGTTACTGTATAATGTCCCATTCCCAGCAGTCACCTCTCCAGTCATCACCCAGACACATCCCCTGGTGTTACTGTATAATGTCCCATTCCCAGCAGTCATCACCCAGACACAGCCCCTGGTGTTACTGTATAATGTCCCATTCCCAGCAGTCACCTCTCCAGTCATCCCCCAGACACATCCCCTGGTGTTACTGTATAATGTCCCATTCCCAGCAGTCATCACCCAGACACAGCCCCTGGTGTTACTGTATAATGTCCCATTCCCAGCAGTCACCTCTCCAGTCATCACCCAGACACAGCCCCTGATGTTACTGTATAATGTCCCATTCCCAGCAGTCACCTCTCCAGCCATCACCCAGACACATCCCCTGGTGTTACTGTATAATGTCCCATTCCCAGCAGTCATCACCCAGACACAGCCCCTGGTGTTACTGTATAATGTCCCATTCCCAGCAGTCACCTCTCCAGTCATCACCCAGACACAGCCCCTGATGTTACTGTATAATGTCCCATTCCCAGCAGTCACCTCTCCAGCCATCACCCAGACACATCCCCTGGTGTTACTGTATAATGTCCCATTCCCAGCAGTCACCTCTCCAGTCATCACCCAGACACAGCCCCTGGTGTTACTGTATAATGTCCCATTCCCAGCAGTCACCTCTCCAGTCATCACCCAGACACAGCCCCTGATGTTACTGTATAATGTCCCATTCCCAGCAGTCACCTCTCCAGTCATCACCCAGACACATCCCCTGGTGTTACTGTATAATGTCCCATTCCCAGCAGTCACCTCTCCAGTCATCACCCAGACACAGCCCCTGGTGTTACTGTATAATGTCCCATTCCCAGCAGTCACCTCTCCAGTCATCACCCAGACACAGCCCCTGATGTTACTGTATAATGTCCCATTCCCAGCAGTCACCTCTCCAGTCATCACCCAGACACATCCCCTGGTGTTACTGTATAATGTCCCATTCCCAGCAGTCACCTCTCCAGCCATCACCCAGACACATCCCCTGGTGTTACTGTATAATGTCCCATTCCCAGCAGTCATCACCCAGACACAGCCCCTGGTGTTACTGTATAATGTCCCATTCCCAGCAGTCACCTCTCCAGTCATCACCCAGACACAGCCCCTGATGTTACTGTATAATGTCCCATTCCCAGCAGTCACCTCTCCAGCCATCACCCAGACACATCCCCTGGTGTTACTGTATAATGTCCCATTCCCAGCAGTCATCACCCAGACACAGCCCCTGGTGTTACTGTATAATGTCCCATTCCCAGCAGTCACCTCTCCAGTCATCACCCAGACACAGCCCCTGATGTTACTGTATAATGTCCCATTCCCAGCAGTCACCTCTCCAGCCATCACCCAGACACATCCCCTGGTGTTACTGTATAATGTCCCATTCCCAGCAGTCACCTCTCCAGTCATCACCCAGACACAGCCCCTGGTGTTACTGTATAATGTCCCATTCCCAGCAGTCACCTCTCCAGTCATCACCCAGACACAGCCCCTGATGTTACTGTATAATGTCCCATTCCCAGCAGTCACCTCTCCAGTCATCACCCAGACACATCCCCTGGTGTTACTGTATAATGTCCCATTCCCAGCAGTCACCTCTCCAGTCATCACCCAGACACAGCCCCTGGTGTTACTGTATAATGTCCCATTCCCAGCAGTCACCTCTCCAGTCATCACCCAGACACATCCCCTGGTGTTACTGTATAATGTCCCATTCCCAGCAGTCATCACCCAGACACAGCCCCTGGTGTTACTGTATAATGTCCCATTCCCAGCAGTCACCTCTCCAGTCATCCCCCAGACACATCCCCTGGTGTTACTGTATAATGTCCCATTCCCAGCAGTCATCACCCAGACACAGCCCCTGGTGTTACTGTATAATGTCCCATTCCCAGCAGTCACCTCTCCAGTCATCACCCAGACACAGCCCCTGATGTTACTGTATAATGTCCCATTCCCAGCAGTCACCTCTCCAGCCATCACCCAGACACATCCCCTGATGTTACTGTATAATGTCCCATTCCCAGCAGTCACCTCTCCAGCCATCACCCAGACACATCCCCTGGTGTTACTGTATAATGTCCCATTCCCAGCAGTCACCTCTCCAGTCATCACCCAGACACAGCCCCTGGTGTTACTGTATAATGTCCCATTCCCAGCAGTCACCTCTCCAGTCATCACCCAGACACAGCCCCTGATGTTACTGTATAATGTCCCATTCCCAGCAGTCACCTCTCCAGTCATCACCCAGACACATCCCCTGGTGTTACTGTATAATGTCCCATTCCCAGCAGTCACCTCTCCAGTCATCACCCAGACACAGCCCCTGGTGTTACTGTATAATGTCCCATTCCCAGCAGTCACCTCTCCAGTCATCACCCAGACACATCCCCTGGTGTTACTGTATAATGTCCCATTCCCAGCAGTCATCACCCAGACACAGCCCCTGGTGTTACTGTATAATGTCCCATTCCCAGCAGTCACCTCTCCAGTCATCCCCCAGACACATCCCCTGGTGTTACTGTATAATGTCCCATTCCCAGCAGTCATCACCCAGACACAGCCCCTGGTGTTACTGTATAATGTCCCATTCCCAGCAGTCACCTCTCCAGTCATCACCCAGACACAGCCCCTGATGTTACTGTATAATGTCCCATTCCCAGCAGTCACCTCTCCAGCCATCACCCAGACACATCCCCTGGTGTTACTGTATAATGTCCCATTCCCAGCAGTCATCACCCAGACACAGCCCCTGGTGTTACTGTATAATGTCCCATTCCCAGCAGTCACCTCTCCAGTCATCACCCAGACACAGCCCCTGATGTTACTGTATAATGTCCCATTCCCAGCAGTCACCTCTCCAGCCATCACCCAGACACATCCCCTGGTGTTACTGTATAATGTCCCATTCCCAGCAGTCACCTCTCCAGTCATCACCCAGACACAGCCCCTGGTGTTACTGTATAATGTCCCATTCCCAGCAGTCACCTCTCCAGTCATCACCCAGACACAGCCCCTGATGTTACTGTATAATGTCCCATTCCCAGCAGTCACCTCTCCAGTCATCACCCAGACACATCCCCTGGTGTTACTGTATAATGTCCCATTCCCAGCAGTCACCTCTCCAGTCATCACCCAGACACAGCCCCTGGTGTTACTGTATAATGTCCCATTCCCAGCAGTCACCTCTCCAGTCATCACCCAGACACATCCCCTGGTGTTACTGTATAATGTCCCATTCCCAGCAGTCATCACCCAGACACAGCCCCTGGTGTTACTGTATAATGTCCCATTCCCAGCAGTCACCTCTCCAGTCATCCCCCAGACACATCCCCTGGTGTTACTGTATAATGTCCCATTCCCAGCAGTCATCACCCAGACACAGCCCCTGGTGTTACTGTATAATGTCCCATTCCCAGCAGTCACCTCTCCAGTCATCACCCAGACACAGCCCCTGATGTTACTGTATAATGTCCCATTCCCAGCAGTCACCTCTCCAGCCATCACCCAGACACATCCCCTGGTGTTACTGTATAATGTCCCATTCCCAGCAGTCATCACCCAGACACAGCCCCTGGTGTTACTGTATAATGTCCCATTCCCAGCAGTCACCTCTCCAGTCATCACCCAGACACAGCCCCTGATGTTACTGTATAATGTCCCATTCCCAGCAGTCACCTCTCCAGCCATCACCCAGACACATCCCCTGGTGTTACTGTATAATGTCCCATTCCCAGCAGTCACCTCTCCAGTCATCACCCAGACACAGCCCCTGGTGTTACTGTATAATGTCCCATTCCCAGCAGTCACCTCTCCAGTCATCACCCAGACACAGCCCCTGATGTTACTGTATAATGTCCCATTCCCAGCAGTCACCTCTCCAGTCATCACCCAGACATCCCCTGGTGTTACTGTATAATGTCCCATTCCCAGCAGTCACCTCTCCAGTCATCACCCAGACACAGCCCCTGGTGTTACTGTATAATGTCCCATTCCCAGCAGTCACCTCTCCAGTCATCACCCAGACACAGCCCCTGATGTTACTGTATAATGTCCCATTCCCAGCAGTCACCTCTCCAGTCATCACCCAGACACATCCCCTGGTGTTACTGTATAATGTCCCATTCCCAGCAGTCACCTCTCCAGTCATCACCCAGACACATCCCCCGGTGTTACTGTATAATGCCCCATTCCCAGCAGTCACCTCTCCAGTCATCACCCAGACAAATTCCCTGGTGTTACTGTATAATGTCCCATTCCCAGCAGTCACCTCTCCAGTCATCACCCAGACACATCCCCTGGTGTTACTGTATAATGTCCCATTCCCAGCAGTCACCTCTCCAGTCATCACCCAGACACAGCCCCTGGTGTTACTGTATAATGTCCCATTCCCAGCAGTCACCTCTCCAGTCAGCAGCTGAATGATCTTGTTGGTGAGATCCAGGATCTTCTGGTCATTGTGCCTCTCATGTATCAATGAGTGAGGTGGAGGCACCGTGATGAGGCTCTGGGTCCTGCTCAGTCCTCCTGATAATCTTACAAAACTTCTTCACAACAATAGAAACCTAAATATTGAGAGACTCTAATCAATATTTACGGAGAAGAGAGAGAGGAGCCTTCAGTACAAACATGTCTCTTCATAGGTCATATTCGGTCATGCATTGGCCTAATCTTATGTTATCTTAAGTTACTATAAAAATGACAGAAGTTATCTTATTTTTTGCACACCAAAACACCCCCACAATGACGTGCGTGCGTGCGTGCGTGTGTGTGTATTATTTTTTTTTTCTTTCTTTTATTATTATAAATATTAATATGAATACCTCACCAACACATCAAATATATCTTTCAAAGCATAAAAGTAACACTAAACACAAAACAATGTCAAATAGAATAGTACAGATGTTCTGTAACCGTCAGCAACCAGGCTTTCTTCACTCATCTACTTAAATTAAACTAAACAATGATACCAGGTAAAATGCTGTGAGACAAAAGTGTCTAATATGGCTACTAAGTGGGAGATTTATCAAAGCTTGGAGAGAGAAAGTACCAACCAATCAGCTCCTGACTGTCATTTCTCAAACACAGCCTGTAAAGTGACAGTTAGGAGCTGATTGGTTGATACTTTAGCTCTCTCCAAGCTTTGATAAATCTCCCCCCTGACTCAATTAAGTGCAAGTTCTCTCGCACAACGTTTGGCCAATTAAATGAAATCGTGCCTGAAATTCCAGATTTTTGGTCGAACCGCAGAGTGGCATTGAGGGTTAGGGGTCTTATGCTGGGCATAGGCGTCTAAGAAAGGGTCCGATCTGCGTATAAAGCAGTTTGCTTGGCATGAGGCTATTATACTGGGCTTTAGTGTAAGGATACAATGGTGGGAATGAGGTTGTTCGTTTTGGCACAAGGCCACATATGGAAGGCATGTGACTGCAGAAAGCTGTTAGGTTGGGTATCATCAACAAGTCTTTCAAATCAGGGAAAACGGTGTATGGGGTTGGCATGGAATTACATGTGGCATGAGGCTCTTATATTAAGCAAAGAGCTGTATATTATACACATATAATGGGCATGAAGCTTTTATGTGGGACACAGAACTGTTGATGTAACTGTAAGTGGGGCCAATATGCCGGGAACAAGGCAGTATGAGGTGGATATTAGGTTGATATACTGAGCACGGGGCTGTATGTGGGGATATTAGGCCAATACATGGGGTACAAGACTGTATGTGGGGGTATTAGGCCAATGTATCGGGTACAGGACTGTACAGTGCATCCGGAAAGTATTCACAAGGCTTCACTTTTCCACATTGTGTTATGTTACAGCCTTATTCCAAAATTGAATAAATTCATGTTTGTCCTCAAAATTCTACACACAATGGCCCTCATTCAGAGCCGTACGCTCTGAGCAGAGCGCACGCTCTGAATGAGTGCCGCCCTCCATAATTATGGAGCGTCCTCCTGGACGCTCGTATAGCTGTGGGTCACCACCCACAGCCTATACGAGCGTGCAGTTTGATGGCCGCGATGGTCTTGACCATCGCCACTGCGAGCCGGAGCCTGCGGTTGAGTTTTTCAACCGCAAGGCCCGGAGTGATTTTGGCTCTATCAGAGCCAAAATCACTCCCACTGACATCACTAGTGATGTCAGTGGGCCGGCTTCTGACGGTAGGCGCTCCCTTGGGAAGGCCCCCGTCAGGGAGGCACGCCCCCAGCACGCCCACCAAAGGGGGCGTGCTGTCAATCAACATCGACAACACGCCCCCTTTGATCAGACACAACGAGCGAAGGAAAGTCCTTTGCTCGTCGCGTCTGGCACATGCGCACGACGGAGCTTCCGCTGTCGTGCGCATGCGCAGTGCACAACATCGACCCACTTGCGAGCGGACAGCCGCTTGCGAGTGGGTCTGAATCAGGCCCAATACCCCATAATGACAATGTGTAAAAAGTTTTTTTGAGATTTTTGCAAATTTAATAAAAAAACTAAGAAATCACATGTACATGTATTCACAGCCTCTGCTATGAAGCTCAAAATTGAGCTCAGGTTCATCCTGTTACCACTGATCATCCTTGAGATGTTCCTACAGCTTAATTGGAGTCCACCTGTGGTAAATTCAGTTGATTGGACATGATTTTGAAGGCATACACCTGTCTATAGAAGATCCCACACTTGACAGTGCATGTCAGAGCACAAACCAAGCATGAAGTCCAAGGAATTGTCTGTAGACCTCCAAGACAGGATCGTCTTGAGGCACAAATCTGGGGAAGGATACAGAAAAATATCTGCTGTTTTGAAGGTCCCAATGAGCACAGCAGCCTCCATCATCCGTAAATGGAAGAAGTTCAGAACCACCAGGGCTCTTCCTAGAGTTGGCCAGGCCGTCTAAACTGAGCGATCGGGGAGAAGTGTCCTAGTCAGGAGGTGACCAAGAACCCGATGGTCACTATCAGAGCTACAGCATTCCTCTGTGGAGAGGGGAGAACCTTCCAGAAGGACAACCATCTCTGCAGCAATCCACCAATCAGGCCTGTATGGTGGAGTGGCCAGACGGAAGCCACTCCTTAGTAAAAAGCACATGGCAGCCCGCCTGGAGTTTGCCAAAATGCACATGAATGACTGTCAGACCATGAGAGACAAAGGTTGAACTCTTTGGCATGAATGCAAGGAGTTAAATTTGGAGGAAACCATGCACCGCTCATCACCAGGCCAATACCATCCCTACAGTGAAGCATGGTGGTGGCAGCATCATGCTGTGGGGATGTTTTTCAGCGGCAGGAACTGGGAGACTAGTCAGGATAGAGGGAAAGATGAATGCAGCCATGTACGGAGACATCCTGGATGAAAACCTGCTCCAGAGCGCTCTTGACCTCAGACTGGGGCGATGGTTCATCTTTCAGCAGGACAACGACTCAAAGGAGTGGCTTCAGGACAACTCTGTGAATGTCCTTGAGTGGCCCAGCCAGAGCCCAGACTTGAATCCAATTGAACATCTCTGGAGAGATCTGAAAATGGCTGTGCACCGACGCTTCCCATCCAACCTGATGGAGCTTGAGAGGTGCTGCAAAGAGGAATGGGCGAAACTGCCCAAAGATAGGTGTGCCAAGCTTGTGGCATCCTATTCAAAAAGACTTGAGGCTGTAATTGCTGCCAAATGTGCATCAACAAAGTATTGAGCAAAGGTTATGAATACTTATGTACATGTGATTTCTTAGTATGTTTTTTTCTTTTTATTATTATTACATTTGTAAAAATCTCAAACTTTTTACACCTTGGCATTATGGGGTATTGTGTGTAGAATATTGAGGACAAAAATGTATTTATTCAATTTTGGAATAAGGCTGTAACATAACAAAATGTGGAAAAAGTGAAGCCTTGTGAATACTTTCCGGATGCACTGTATATAATGTGTGTGGGTGAGAATGAATGGGTTATTATCACTTCCTATGCATATGATATGTATGGGAGAGAATGAATGGGGTATTATCACCTCCTATGTATATGTGTATGGCAGAGAATGAATGTGTATTATCACCTCCTGTGTATACAATGTGTATGGAGAGAATGGATGGGGTACAGTCACCTCCTGTGTATGGGAGATAATGAAAGGGTATTATCACCTCCTATGTATATGCGTATGGGACAGAATGAATGGGGTACTTTCACCTCCTATGTATGGGAGAGAATGAATGGGGTATTATCACCTTCTGTGTATATAATGTAAGCTCCTATGAGCAGGGCCCTCTACCCTCTTGTGCTTCTCCTTACTCTACCCTCATCTACTTCTTACTCTCTACCAGGGAACATAACACTTGGTTGCTTTGCATTGTTGCTTATCTGGGTGTTATGGTCGCGAATGTAGCACTGTATATTATCCATGTCCTGTATTGTATTGTACTGTACTGTAAATCAATATATTTCTTTATGTACTTTGTAAGACGCTGCGGAACACTTGTGGCGCCATATAAACGATAATAATAATAATATAATGTGTATGGGAGTGAATGAATGGGTATTATCACCTCCTATGCATATGATGTGTATGGGAGAGAATGAATGGGGTATTATCACCTCCAATGCATACGATGCGTATGGGAGAGAATGAATAGGTATTATCACATCCTGTGTATATAATATGTATTGGAGTGAATGAATGGGGTATCATCTCCGTCTCCGGCGTATACAATGTGTATGGGAGAGAATGAATGGGTATTATCACCTCCTATGTATACAATGTGTATGGGAGAGAATGAATGGGGTATTATCACCTCCTATGCATACGATGTGTATGGGAGAGAATGAATGGGTATTATCACATCCTGTGTATATGTGTATTGGAGTGAATGAATGGGGTATCATCTCCGGCGTATACAATGTGTATGGGAGAGAATGAATGGGTATTAGCACCTCCTATGTATATAATGTGTATGGGAGAGAATGAATGGGGTATTATCACCTCCGGCGTATACGATGTGTATGGGAGAGAATGAATGGGGTATTATCACCTCCTATGCATACGATGTGTATGGGAGAGAATGAATGGGGTATTATCACCTCCAATGCATACGATGTGTATGGGAGAGAATGAATAGGTATTATCACATCCTGTGTATATAATGTGTATTGGAGGGAATGAATGGGGTATCATCTCCGGCGTATACAATGTGTATGGGAGAGAATGAATGGGTATTATCACCTCCTATGTATATAATGTGTATGGGAGAGAATGAATGGGGTATTATCACCTCCTATGCATACGATGTGTATGGGAGAGAATAAATGGGGTATTATCACATCCTGTGTATATAATGTGTACTGGAGTGAATGAATGATATTATCACATCCTATGCATACGATGTGTATGGGAGAGAATGAATGGGGTATTATCACCTCCTATGCATACGATGTGTATGGGAGAGAATGAATGGGGTATTATCACTTCCTATGCATACGATGTGTATGGGAGAGAATGAATGGGGTATTATCACATCCTGTGTATATAATGTGTACTGGAGTGAATGAATGGGGTATCATATCCGGCGTATACAATGTGTATGGGAGAGAATGAATGGGGTATTATCACCTCCTATGCATACGATGTGTATGGGAGAGAATGACTGGGGTATTATCACATCCTGTGTATATAATGTGTACTGGAGTGAATGAATGGGGTATCATCTCCGGCGTATACAATGTGTATGGGAGAGAATGAATGGGGTATTATCACTTCCTATGCATACGATGTGTATGGGAGAGAATGAATGGGGTATTATCACATCCTGTGTATATAATGTGTACTGGAGTGAATGAATGGGGTATCATCTCCGGCGTATACAATGTGTATGGGAGAGAATGAATGGGGTATTATCACTTCCTATGCATACGATGTGTATGGGAGAGAATGAATGGGGTATTATCACCTCCTATGCATACGATGTGTATGGGAGAGAATGAATGGGGTATTATCACTTCCTATGCATACGATGTGTATGGGAGAGAATGAATGGGGTATTATCACATCCTGTGTATATAATGTGTACTGGAGTGAATGAATGGGGTATCATATCCGGCGTATACAATGTGTATGGGAGAGAATGAATGGGGTATTATCACCTCCTATGCATACGATGTGTATGGGAGAGAATGAATGGGGTATTATCACTTCCTATGCATACGATGTGTATGGGAGAGAATGAATGGGGTATTATCACATCCTGTGTATATAATGTGTACTGGAGTGAATGAATGGGGTATCATCTCCGGCGTATACAATGTGTATGGGAGAGAATGAATGGGGTATTATCACTTCCTATGCATACGATGTGTATGGGAGAGAATGAATGGGTATTATCACATCCTGTGTATATAATGTGTATGGGAGTGAATGAATGGGGTATTATCATCTCCGGCGTATACAATGTGTATGGGAGAGAATGAATGGGGTATTATCACTTCCTATGCATACGATGTGTATGGGAGAGAATGAATGGGTATTATCACATCCTGTGTATATAATGTGTATGGGAGAGAATGAATGGGTATTATCACCTCCTATATGTATGTGTTTGAGAGAGAATGGTGGGATATTATCACCTTGTGTGTATACAATGAGTATGGGAGTGAATGAATGGGGTATTATCACTTCCAGAGCATAAATTGAGTATGGAAATGAATAAATGGATGGACTATAATTACCTCCTCTTTATATAATGTGAATGAATTGAGTAAATATTATGTACAATATGGTGAATGGATTACAGCCACCTCCTCCTATATATAATAGAACAGTACATACATATTTTATCCACATAATACTATATATCAGGATGTATATAAATGATACTAGTGTATATACAGTATAATGTCCTTGCCTCTATTTATATAAGAGTAAATACCATATCGAGCACCAACCGGTAGCGGCGTCTCTCCGTCCCTCACATAACAAATCACGGATCACTTTTTATTCCGGGTTGCCGGTGACATACATATAACTTCCGCATCCAGACATCAGACTTCCGGGTTCTGCGTTCCAGCCGTTTACCGGAGTCTGCGTTTCATCCGACTTCCGTGTTCTGCGTTTCATTCGACTTCCGTGTTCTGCGTTCCATACTACTTTCGGGTTCTGCGGTCCATCCAACTTCCGTGTTCTGCGTTCCATCAGGGTTCTGCGTTCCAGTAGACGAAGTTATGCCCGGACGTTAAATACGGAATTAGCGCCTCTGCTGGCCAGAACATATTTATTTCCAATGTGAATTACTTTATTAACCGTTCTGAGGTGATATTAGGAGTATTGACATGTTCTGCTGTTTAATTACAGTATTTGGGGTATTATTTAAAATGTATACATATAACCCCATTCGTTTAACACCAACAGTTACCGGTACTGGGGTAATATGAGGGGCAGTTATCCAGTCTGGGGTTATATGAGGGATAGCTATTGGGGCTGGTGGTAATTTGAGGACTAGTTACCTGGTCTGGCGTAATGTGAGGGACAGTTACTGCAACTGGGGTAATATGAGGGCTATGTTACCGAGTCTGGGGCAATATGCATTCTAGTTACTGGGTCTGTGGTAATATGAGGGACAGTTACCAGGTCTGGGGCAATATGTTATCTAATTACCGGGTCAGGGGCAATATGTGTTCTAGTTACTGGGTCTTGGGTAATATGAGGGACAGTTACCTGGTCTGAGATAATATGTGGGATCGTTATCGGGACTGGGGCAATGTAAGTTATAGTTATCTGGTCTGGGGTAATATGAGGGACAGTTATTGAGTCTGGGGTAATATGTGGGATAGCTATCTGGACTGAGGAGATATAGTACAGTGAGTGGCCACAATGTCTGTGTTCTTTCAAAGGGGAGGAAACATTTCCCCGTTCCTCCCATGCAACGTAGGAGGTTGGCCACGGCATACATACATTACTATCAAATTTGTCGGACATGTTTGACAATTTCATGATGTCCGGCAGTGTACACCATGTCTCTATTACTAACACAGGGACCTGACTGGGGAGGTGAGGGAGTCTGGGAGTGTCACAGTGACATCACTATTATCTCTATTACTAACACAGGGACCTGACTGGGGAGATGAGGGGGTCTGGGAGTGTCACAGTTATGTCACATTAAAATTTATTACAAAATGAGAGATGTAACTAACGAGGTCAAGGGATGTTGGAAATTATTAGTACTATTTAATAGAGATGAGCAGGTCCGGTCCTCTGAGAACCGGACCGACCCGAACTTCCAGATCCGAGGCGAGAACCGAGCTAAGCTCGGGTTTTCCAGCCTGACTCGGATCTGAAAACGAGGCAAAACGCGCCATACTCCCACTGTCGGATTCTCGCGGGTTTTGGATGATATAAAGGTCCACGCGATCTGCGCCATTTTCACTCCGGCTGTAGAGAGAGAAGCTAGCAGACGTAGTCACTCAGTGTGTGTGTCCAGTCGGGGTCTTGGCCTGAAAGCTGCTGCTGTGTTCTCCATAAAGGGGCTTAGGCTGCAGTATAGGGGGACTTCCTTCAATGGGTGCTGCAGCTGCTGTGTCACTTGTCCTGTCAACTAACTGTGCGTTAGCAACTTAGCTGCGCTATTATTGTACGGTGACACTGCCGCAGTTTATCGTCCACTTATTTGTGACTCTGCAGGTGGTCTGTCCGCACTCGACAGGGGTGCTTTGTTGTCCATCAAAAAGGGGTGTTTTGTTCAAGAGGCTGTTGCCTCATTCAGGGGTGCTCTTCCCCAGTGTAAAAAAATAAAAGTGAAATTAAATTAATAATAATATCAATCCACAAAAAAAATTAAATTATTTTTTGTGTGTGTTAGCAACTTAGCTGCGCTATTAATGTTTGGTGACACTGCCGTCCAGACCGCAGTTTATCGTCCACGTATTGTGATACTATAAGTGGTAGCGCAGTGTGTTATTCTTAAATTAATCTTGTGACACTGTAAGTGGTAGCGCAGTGTGTTATTCTTATTTATTAATATTTAATCTTGTGACACTGTAAGTGGTAGCGCAGTGTGTTATTCTTATTCATAAATAATTAATCTTGTGACACTGTAAGTGGTAGCGCAGTGTGTTATTCTTATTCATAAATAATCTTGTGACACCAAGTGGCAGCGCAGTCTCATATTCAACTTTTCACTTTCTTCAATTGTGAATAAATTATTAGTCCACATGCTGACTACAAGACCACAACAAAGTGCTAAATAACATGCGTTATATCATATAAAACATAATAACATCACTGTAAGTGGCAGCAAAGTGTGTTATTCTTAAGGTGCGTACACACGATTTTTTGAACGATTTAACTATAACGACGATAATCGTTCATGCGCGTTCACGTTTGTAGTTTATTGTCCATTCTGACTGTCCAACAAACGATTTTCGTTCAGAAAATCGCTCATGTTGTGCAGAATAAACGAACGATTTCCATTCACTGTATACATGATTAAAAAATCGTTCATCGTTTTTGAAAATCGTTCATTATTTTAGTAACCAACGATTTTTAGTGAACGATTTTCGTTCACTTTTTCAAGGGAAATTCTGAACGAAAATCGTTCACTAACATCGTTGTGTGTGTATGCAGCTTTATTCATAAATAATTAATCTACTGACACTAAATGGTAGCGCAGTGTAGGCTGCGAAAACCCATTTTTGGCTAAACTTTTTCGCTGATGACGTCATTTTCGCCGATTCTACTTCTCCCTTTATTCAATTTGGACGACTTTTTGCCGGTGTGAAAAGTCAATGCATCAGACTCGGCGAAAAAGTATCACCTATGAATAGGTGGCGAGAAAAAGTGCAGAATTGGTGTTTTGGGGTACAAACTTCTATAATCTGTGTCAACAGTTTTTTTAAAAAGTACCTTAGGACACCCCAAAAAAGTACTTTCATTTTGGGGGCGAAAAAAAAAAACAAAGTTGGGGGACAAACTTTTTTTTTTTTCCAAAATGTTTTTTTTATTTGGGTTTTCAAACATTTTAGTTATGCATACTATAACATTTGGATATTAATACAGTAATATATTTGTTGTCATACAAAATGCAGAAATCATGTTCTAGAGAAGAAGTAATAAGTTCTTATGTCAATTATTATTAATCAAAAATTTAAATCATGAAAAGAAATAGAAAAGAGAAAAGTAAAGAATGAAGGGAAGGGGAAGGGTCATCTGCAGCTCTATCCCGCCACTCGCAGTCGAATACTTCAACTAAGTTGGGGGGACAAACTTTTAAACCTGACACTATTATTGAGACACTAGTCCAGCGGGTTTATTTATGATGTCACTTATGTTTGAATTTATGCCCGATATTTAAAAGGGCAGTGCTCTTACTATCTGTGTCTTGCTAGTAAAACCATTGCCCTTTTAAATCTTGTACATAAACACGGATAAAAGTGTCAGGTTTTACAACCCAACGCTTCGTAAATAATCCCCTAGGTCTCTAAAGCTTGTGGTTGAAGCATGGCATAAAGTTTATAGTCAGTAAGAGGTTTCTATTTCCTGCACAGACAGTCACCTATTATCTGTAATGCACTATTCATGGCGAATTCAGAGGTTGCTCATCCTAATAAGCATGGGAAATTATATTTTATGTGACACAAACAACTGTGTACTAGCATTCAGAGCAGTGATATGCAGTGAGGCAAATGGCTCGAGAGATATGGCGATGGGTCTGAGTGCTGGAAGCCTGTCTCACACCCTATTCACTGTAACTCTCCCCTCACTACACTAAGCTTCAGTGTCCATTGACTGTCCTACCTGCATCACTGTCTTCTCTTGCTGCTGCTGACTCAGCTACGATCTCTAAACACTGAAGTGCACTTCTTGGTCACATGACACATCCAAGGTGTCCATCAGCGCTCAAGGCACGCCCAGCTTACTGCACGTTTTGAGACCCCACCCCCAGCTCTGCAAGCAGTGTCTGACTATACAGAAGTGAGGCTGAGCTGCTGCTGCCTCATCTCTCGTCTCCCTGCAGTCCTAGAAATTAAATGATTACAATAAACAAAGATGTTTATAAGTTATAAATATCTTCTATGTATTATATATCTTCTATGTATTATTCTAATAATTTTGACATCAAATCTCAGGAGTATTGCCTACCCTGATTGCACGTCCCTGATTCAGAGAGAGAAACGTGTAGAGAATCTTCATCCTGGAAGCATGCAAGGATTGGTCACATAGGTCTCGAAGCCTGGCCATACATGGGGGGAGGATACTTCCGCTTCTGACAAAAAACAGTAACCATTTGGGGTTACAATGTTCTGAGTTGAGATTTCAGCTCAAAGTAACACACGCTTCTCCTACTACTCCCATGTGATTTATATTTTATTTATTGCGCCAAATGTCTTTATTTGCATCTTTGTCACCGTGACGTCTTAGGGCCTGATTCAGACCCACTCGCAAGCGGCTGTCCGCTCGCAAGTGGGTCGATGGTGTGCACTGCGCATGTGCACGACGGCGGGAGCTCCGTCGTGCGCATGCGCCAGACGCGACGAGCGAAGGACTTTCCTTCGCTCGTTGTGTCTGATCAAAGGGGGCGTGCTGTCGATGTTGATTGACAGGGGGAAACGCCTACCGTCAGAAGCCGGCCCACTGACATCACTAGTGATGTCAGTGGGAGTGATTTTGGCTCTGATAGAGCCAAAATCACTCCGCGCCTTGCGGTTGAGAAACTCAACCGCAGGCTCCGGCTCGCAGTGGCGATGGTCAAGACCATCACGGACATCAACCTGCACGCTCATATAGGCTGTGGGTGGTGACCCACAGCTATACGAGCGTCCAGGAGGACACTCCATAATTATGGAGGACGGCCCTCATTCAGAGCGTGCGCTCTGCTCAGAGCGTCCGGCTCTGAATGAGGGCCTTAGTTGCAAACAGACAAGACAAACCGCTTCAAGAGAATGAGCTGATTTATTTGATATGCGACACTTGTACAGTATATCTGTGTGCGACTGAGTCTGAATACGAAGTTTCGTTGTATGGAACTTGGCGTGAAAAATAAGCATCACATATATAAAAAAAAAGTGTCCCATATGAAATGATCAGTGCAGTCTCATGAAAAGGTTTATCTCACCCGCTTGTGACTAAGACACATTTTCGGGCACTGGATCTCGAGCCAGGCGTCTCATTGTCGCATGGCGCTTTGAGGATACGGTGTATGAGGACACATCTGTAGTATCTATCTATCTTATTTTTATTTATTTTTGTACTTTTTTTTTTTTAAACAATTTATTTTATTGAGACACCGCACATAAGCACAATCAGATACATCAAAATAACAATCACGCAAAGTATAAATATACATAGAGTACAGTAGACATACAGATCATAATTGTTGTGAACATAATATAGTAACAGTGTGTCTACCAAAGAAGAAAAGAAACCCCCCCCCCAAAAAAAAAAAAAACAAGTCAAAAACCACATAGACATATATATATAGCTCATGATAGCAGTACTCCACCATATAAACACTGCATATGTCCTAGTTATCAGAACATAATGTATATCAGATAATATTTAAAACTTTCAACATCTGACTAATACAACCAAAAACAAATAAATAATACTACAAAAAAAAAAAAAAAAAAAAGAGCTCTCTCCCAATCCTCCCCCCCCACCCCCAAAGGATCCATAATCATCTGTAGCTGATGAAAACACATTAGGTCGTGGCAGAGTTGATGTCTATTGGTGTATTATTTCCAACAGTCTGGAGTAAAAACCAAGATGTATCCTTCACACTATAATATATTTGGCGTCTCACGTCGAGGGATAATGTAGATATATATGATTCCCACATATCAAAAAATTTCTCCACTTTCTTTTCCTTCTCTAAGACTACCTCTACCCAATCTATTCAAAATATGTTATATAACTTTGTCTTAAATAACACAAAAGATGGGGAGGTGGTCGAAATCCACTCCTGCAATAATGTTTTACGAGCAGCCGCGCTAATTGCCAATAACAGTTTTCTGCTTCCTTTGCTAGCTCTTGTATCTGTAGGTATAATGCCAAAAATAGCCCACTCTGGAATGAAAGGGACATAATTGAGTAAAGCTGACTCCGCATATCGTTTGATCCGTAACCAAAATCCTCGGACTATTGGGCACGACCAAAAACAATGATATAAGTCCGCATTATCTTCTCCGCACCTATAACAGGAATGAGAAGCCGAACGTCCCATTAAAAAACTTCTATGCGGAGACAAATAAGCTCTGTGAAAAATGTTTAGAAACATCTCCACATATATTGTTGATAAAGTTTTACAGGAATAATTAAGGGCAGTCAATAACTCTTCCGGTGTATACAGAGGAAATTTTTGAACCCACTGCGAAAGTCCCCTAGCATTGGACGCGTGATCCAAAGATATTTTAAAATACTGATAATAATTAGAAATTGCTTTCTTGAGTATTGGGGGCCTGGAAAGAAGGTCATCTACTGGATTATTCCAATATTCCGCCACAAACACCTGGATTACTGAGTTGATATAATGCTGTGCCTGCAGGAAGGCCATGGGGAACCCCAACAAAGCATTATACTGTTCTGCCGCTTCGCTAAAAGATAAAACCCGACATGCTTCTTTATCTACCAAACAGCCTATTCTCTGAATGCCACCCACACGCCATATTGTGAATGGATATGTCGCCTGCCCCGACTGAAAATGTGGATTTTTTACTAGAGGAAGAAATAATGATTTGTGTGAGTTAAGGCCCGCCTCTTGTCTTATCAAGTGCCATACTCGTTTTGTATTCCACAATAAAGGATTATTTTTAATTGCGATTGGTATCTCCTGGTCACGGGAGTGAAGAAACGTAATCAAATCGCCCTGGTCTAAAAATTCTCGCTCAAGTGAGGTATTAGCATAATTCTCTGATCCATTTATCCAATCCGACAAATAACGGATCATAGCTGCTTTATTATATAATCTGAGATCTGGAAAGCTTATTCCACCATTCAATTTGGTTTGTTGCAATTTTAACAAACTAATCTTAGACCGCTTACCATTCCATATAAAGGACCTAAATATTTTATTTAAAAGACTCAGATCCTTAACTGTAATGAGCAAAGGTAGGATTTGGAGCGTGTACATTAATCTTGGAAATGAAATCATTTTGATTAAGCTCGCGCGACCCATATATGACAGAGTGATATTCCTCCAGCCATCCAATTCGTCCGAAATTTTTTTTATAATGGGTCTATAATTAAAAGGATATAAATTTGCCAAATTGCTAGGAAGCACAATACCTAAGTATGTTATCCTGTCTTTGGCCCATTTAAGTGGAACATCACTAGGCAGACGTGGCAATGAATTGCGCGAACCCAAATAAAGTGCCTCTGATTTACCTATGTTCACCGCGAACCCTGATATTTCTTCAAAACTTTTCAAAAGCCCCAGTATATGCGTTAGGCAGTCATGAGGATTTGCAATGTAAAGCATTATATCATCTGCAAATGCTGTTAATTTGATTGTTTTAGAACCAATCTTTATTCCCTTAAAATGATCGTCCTTCTCCAGTATTCTAATCAGCGGATCTATAGCTAGATCAAATAAGAGGGGTGAAAGAGGACACCCTTGTCTAGTACCTCTGAACATCTCTATAGGTGCACTAGTACAACCATTTATCATTAGGGACGTCGTTGGGGATAAGTAAAGATATTTGATCAATCCGATAAATGAAGAGTTGAACCCATGCATTTGTAATACATTAAATAGATGGGGCCATAACACTGTGTCAAAAGCCTTTGTCGTATCTAAACTTAATAGAGTGTTAGTAGAAATTGAAGATGCCCCAGCTGACACTGCCACTGCAGCAATAGCCGCTCTAACTCCTCGAACTGAATGACGCCCTTTTACAAAACCCAATTGATGAGGAGTTGGTAATTCTGGCAAAATAGTTTGTAAACGACTTGCCATAATTTTAGCTAACAAATTCGCGTCTGTATTTAACAAACTGATAGGTCGGTACAATTCTAATTTTTGTACATCCTTTTGAGGTTTAGGGATCAATATTGTAGTTGTATTTGTAAAATATGGGAATGGAGAATTGTTGTCTATCATGTCATTAAACAAATCCACTAAAATCGGGGCTACCTGGTGCCGCAATAATTTATAATATTCATTTGAATAACCATCTGGGCCCGGTGATTTCCCGAGTTGTAACTGTGAAATAGCCGACAGCACTTCATCTGGTGTTATTTTCCCAGAAAGTGCCTCCTATTGTTCTATAGTTAATAAAGGCAACAAGTCATCAGGGATCAAAGCTTCATACCGAGACTGATCAAAAGGAAGATCTCTATACAAGTCCTTATAGTACTCTTCAAACTTATTTATAATTTCATTATTCGTTGTGAGTAAAGCATTGGTATGCGGATCTGTAATGGCTGTGATATACGTTTTTCTACGCCAGGGCTTAGACATGTTAGCAAGCAACTTTCCAGCTTTGTTCCCCCACCTGTAAAATGTATGCTTAGTGAACAGTACATCCTTTTTAGCTTGGGATAAAAGGTGCGATTCTAAGAGTTGTTTTGCCTGAACATACGTTTCTCTAGAAACATCAGTAGGGTCTGCTATATAATTTTGTAAATTTTTGTACTTTATATCTTAAAAAGATTGGGGACAACCACATTTTTATTTTCTAAATATTTTGTAGGCTGGGGGTGAATGGTGCCTCTCCAAAAACATTTTGAAGAGTGACATAATGCAGGGACCTCCATGATGCCACAACTCTAACAACCAATTCTATTCATCCATCTGCAATATCCATCCCAATCACCCTAATCCATCCCTTCCAATTATTATCATGCATTAGGTACCGCAAGGATCTGAGGAGAAAATAGGTTTCCTTGTTTGGAATGCGAAAAGCATTATAGCAGGAGATCAACTCTATTTGTTGACTGTAAAACACACAAGAGGTCTCATTTCTATGTACATAAGGAATGGGATTGAATGCTGGCGACTGTTTAGCCTCCGGTTCAAATCTCGACAGCGTGAGCCCGACAGCAGGAAATCCCGACAGCAGCAGGTAAGTGATCTAACCCTCCCTTAGGGGTGACTAACTCTAAACTCCCCGGTGGGCCTAACCATAACCTCCCCTTACCACTCCCTAAACCTAACCCTCCCGGGTGGTTGCCTAACCCTAACCTCTCCCTGGGGGTGCCTAACTCTCCCCCCTAGGGGTGCCTAACCCTAACCTCCCCCCAAAAACCTAATGCTATCCCCGCTAACTGCCCTAAACCTAACCCTCCCCCCCCCACGGCTAACAGGACGGGCGCCCCAGACTTACCTCTTTCGGGCACGCGTCGTCCTGGATTCAGGCGTTGGGATTATGATAGGCGTCGGTATTTCGACGCCTATCATAAATCCTTTGCCGGCATTCTGCAGTCGGGATTGTGACCGACGGACGCATAACTACATCCCGTACATAATGTAGGAAGGGATTTCAGGAGGAAATCCATATTCTCGGACGATTATCTGATGATTGGTAAGTGCATGCACATTTACCAACCGTCTGCCCAATGTGTTATGCCTGACGCCACAAGTGGTCGGGCATTTACATGTGCCCTCCCAGTTGAGATGTCAGTCACCGGCAGCCTCTGTAGCACGTGTACAGGTGGTCAGCTGACCGCCCGTACACACAACATGATGTGCCGATATATCTGCAGATATATATCGTCCGTCGCCTATGCTGCACAGCCGACGCGATATGTCTGTGAACGACATCGTTCACAGACATATCGCTGGTACACAGACTCCCACGCGCCTACGATCTGATGAACGGCCGATATATCAACCAGTGTGTATCTAGCACGAGAACCCACATAAGGGAGAGGCATTTCGCTTGCTTGCAGTGTGGCAAATCTGTGAGCGTGAAATTGGTTTTCCTCACTCACCAGAGAATGCACACAGGAGAGAAACCATTTTCGTGCTTAGACGGGGTCACGTGTTTTAGTCACGGAACGGGTCTTTGATTACATCGTTAAACAAAATACACAAAAGAGAAATAGTTTATTCGTTCTGAATGTGAGAAAGGTTATTTGATAAGCTGAAAGCGTAATGTGCGCCAGAAAACGCACACCGGAGGCATTACACACATCCGTAATGTTTAGCAAGACTGTGAAACCATCGGTAACATGGAGTACCATCTCAGCCTCACATACCCTTGCACAAGCTCTGACCTTACTCAGGTATTGCTAACTTCATTGCACGTTATGAGTCCTCAGGCTGCGTACTGCAGTGCAGTGAATAATTTAAGCACGCCCATGCACCAGCGTTCAAACGCACCGGTACACCTGCGTTTTGCCGACCCCCCCGTCACCTCCCACAATCGGCACTTCCTGTCAATCACTCTGCGACGGGTCTGCGTGGTCACTGCGATAGCAGTCCCGATCGCAGTGGCCTGTTCGTGGATGTGCACCCAATGAATGCACAGTGCGCAACAATCGGCCGATTGCATGCGGAATCGCGGTATGTGATCGGTAATGAATCAGGCCATATGTCAACGTCACTATGCCCCCAAGGATAACATGCAACTTAAAAATGTTTATCATATCGGCAGTATAACTGTTAACATTATGTTTTAACAGCTTGTTTACATTTATACTGCCGACACCATTAAAAAACTTTTTGAACTTTGTAGGCAAATTCAGATTTTCCGGTGATTTTTCATTTCCAATTTAAAGCAGAATTATTTTTTTTTATTAAATCTGGTTTCACCTTTAAAAAATGCAGCTGCAAAATAGCTGAAAAATCGTCACTTTTGCCAAATCGCACCCTATTACTATTTGATCCTTAGTGGTTGACACTTTATAGGTGATGTGTTCGAAAAAGCCTTTTATATTTCCTTAAGCTGGGCATACACGTCCAGATAAAATGCCTGTCAGAGCGACAGACATTTTATCTGGCAGCCTGTCAGCCGCAGATGTCGGCGGCTTACACTGTGAGGCAAGGCCGGCTCCAGGGGTCGGAGCACCCTGTGCCGGCTCAGATAATAGCACCCAATACTCGCACGCGGCAAAAGTGGTGGCGTGGCCTAATTCCCATAGGCCACGCCCTCTAAGTGCCGTTATTTGGAGGCGTGCCCGCAAGACACGCCTCCACATAACATCAGGCTGGAGCAAGCCCAGCACACCATCACTAGCTGGGCTTCCCCCAGCCCTCTCCTGGCACTGAATGGATGCAGAGCGCATGCGCGCAGCATCCATTCAGCTATTCCGGGGTCCGGCACCGCCGCACAGCTGCGGCAGTGGGGGTTCCCAACCTCCCGATTTGACCACCCGCGGGCCACTTCGGCCCACGGGTGGAAGAGCGGGACAGTAGTGTCCGCTGAAGTCGGGATGTTGAGGAGGGGTGCGCCCTCTATGGGGTGGCGCCCCTGTTTGACCGCACTGGTCGACCACCCCAAGAGCTGGCCCTGCTGTGAGATATCTCACAGTGTATTAGCCCAGACATCTGCGCTCCGCCCCCGGGGGAGGAGACATTTCCCTGTTCCGAACACAGGAAATGTCTGTCTGTCGGCCTCGGCTGGGCATACACTGCCCAATGCAGCCGACATTTTAACTCACAAATATCGCATCGAACGGGCATGCTAGTCAATCTGGCATGCCCGACCGAGGGATTTTTAACCCTCGGTCGCCCGCGTACACGCTACAATTATCGGGGATATCGAGCGGATCACCCCGATAATTGTAGAGTTTATTCCCAGCTTTACTCATAGATGAAAGCCATACTTATTGTATTCCCAAATCCTGTTAAATATCTCACACGCATTTTGGGGTCTATGTACTAAGCCGTGGAGAGAGATAGAATCCCAACCAATCAGCTCCTGTTATTTTTCAAACAGTCTGCAATGTGACAGTTAGGAACGGATTGGTTGGTACTTTATCTCAGTCCATTTTTATCTCTCTCCAAAGCTTAGTACCCCTGTGTCTCTTATAGACTTTCAAATATTACATAATAGCAAAAATCCCAGCTACAAGACTATGGGGTCTATTTGCTAAGCAGTGTTAGGAGACAGAGTGAAAAGTGATAAGGTGCCAGCCAATCAGTGTGTTTGAAAAATGACAGTTGGGAGCTGATTGGTTGGCACCTTATAACTTTTCACTCTGTCTCCTAACACTGCTTCATAATAGACCCATATATCAGGTTATGTGATAATGTCCAACGTCTCCATGAAGACTCTGGTGAAAGAGTAATTTTGCTAGGTGCCGCTAAACCATTTCACTCTGTTGTGTGGACATGACTTAAAGCTACTGTACACCAGAGGTTTCCAAAATCGGTCCTCAAGGTGCCCACACACATACCAACTATACTCACGTTCCAACGATGTATCCGATTTCCCTTGAAACTCTCCCGGCAGCTCTGCACACAATATGCTGTCCAATCTTCGTCCGATCTTCAACCGATCTCCTGCAGCCAGACTTTTTCACAGTGCATTTGAGTCTAGATCGACAGATCTGCCCTACAGCACGGCAGATCTGAAGATGCAATGTACGACCTGCGGGGGCGCGCATTGCATCGTGATCGTGAGTGGGGACTCACGATTTGGTAATTTTTTACCCGATCTGTCGTTACGATGTGTCGGAATCGGCCAGATCGGGGGGAAAAAATCGCTATGTGTGTGGCCAGCTTAACAATCCAGGTTTCAAGGATATCAAAGTTTGACCACAGTTGCCCTAATTAACACAACAATCATGGTTTACTCTAATACCTGACCTGTGGGGTGCCTTCAGGACCGCGTCTGAGCTACACTGATCGCCTTTTGGACTTAAAAGCTTCATCCAATGGCTAGACACATTGCACAAGGATTCTAGAGCTAGAGACTAAACCAATGGGTGAATTTCAAAACGAATTCCCTGGAGATGCACACTAGACAGGGATGCGGATAGGATCAATATTACATATACATACAGAGACCAATGGTTGACTATTCATTCACAGAGGAAGTCGTGCGTTCCACCTAACTTCCAGCTTGTGCGATCCATTGGGGTCTGGGGGGAGAATACGAACCCTGTACTTTTGGGTCTTGCGTTCAAGTCAATAAAAATATAAAATGCGGTGACCCCCGAGCGCGACTTTGGAGACACACACGGCTCCCTGGGATCACGGGCGAGAGCGTGGAACGCAGAACCCGGAAGTGCGTTGGAACGCAGGAGCTGAATGCGGCGTGGAACGCAGAACCCGGAAGCACACTGTAGATGCGCTCTTGCCTACGCCGTGACCTATATTTCAGGACATGGCTGTGGGTCGGTGACTGTGCTGGGCGCAATTTGTCACACGCCCCGACAATGTCCGAACCCATCTCCTAAACCCTAGAAACCCCGTAGGACAGGTGCGGCTCCATTTCCCTCATTCCCCTTTTACTCACCAACACATACCCAGGTCTCATCCTGGACCCTCGTTTGGGGTAACACTGCGGAGACCCCACACAATAACTGCTACTCCGTGCCAGAGACTTCAGCCCAGAAAACAGCTCTTCTATGGTGGAACCCCCCCAACCCCCCTAGGACAAGTGTACACTTTGGCCAACCCCAATTATAATTTATTTTTTATAACCTGCTAAATAGTGAAGTTCCCCTAGACAAACACCCTCATAAGTGCTCCTTCGTGCATTGCCGGTGCCACGCCCTGATTTCCGTACTGTCCTGGGCAATCGCGGACAGATCCCAACGTTCCCCTAGGAAGCTTCCCAGTCACACTGTGCCTAGATCCGGCATTGCCTCTATTGTATTGACGGACATTGGTGCACGGGCTTTCAGCATCACATCATGAGATTGTTAGAACCATCTCAATGTTTCGTGCCTGCACAAAAAGCCCGGGTTTGCGCATGCTGTCGTGCCACGAAACTTGTATTTTTAACAGCTGTATTAGGTAGTACATTAGCGTTAGAAGACCATGGCTTCTACACCATACAGTGGTAGTGAACATTGGAAAGCCATCATCAAAAGGAAAATGAACTATTGGAAAATAAACCTTTTGATGGTTGACAAGTGTCAAGTATCGATGTCCATTCCTAGTGTACAGACTAGTACCCTCATAGCAGTTCCTCCACGGTTGAGACCCTACCAGGTTTATATGACCAATCCCACTAGTCCACCCATAACGGCTTCTCTGTAGCTGAGAACCTATCCAAGATAAACAGACGGATTCTCCCATAACTTTTACTATGTGGCACAAATCCTGACATAGAAGTCCACCACTTATATACACATTTACCCACAATCCACATAGCGTATAAATAAGTTTCTTGTTTCTGTCTTTAAGATTGACGCCAGAAGGCGGAAGAGAACATCAGATCATTGCCGGATTGGTGAAGTCTAGCAGAATAACGATGCCGAACAGCAGCATGAGCCCTATTATTACTGAGAAGATCTTGAATCTCACCCTGGAAATGATCTACCTGCTAACTGGAGAGGTGAAGGGTTCTGGGATGTCACAATGACATCACTCTATTAATAAAAGAGGGAACTGACTGTAGAGTTGAGGGACTCTGGGAATGTCACAGGGAAACGGTTAACTATTCAGAGAGATGAGGGATTCTGGGAATCTTTACCTTAGTGAAGACCATAGACTGCTCTGCCATTGATGGTCGATTTTTTTTTGCCATCGATGATTAGGCTATGCACATGTGCAGATGACGCCCCACGCTTGTGCACAGCGGGCCGGCAGTGAGCTTCGGGGATCAGTCACCAATGTTTACCATCCGTGGCCTCCCATCCATGGCGAAACCACTCACCGTTCTCATCAGACCATCAATGGTTGCAAATCATTGATGGTTGATGGCCACCCCTACTTTATCTGTTTCTTCACATATACAGAGGTTATAAGTAATCACACTAGATTAAAATAAATCCTCAAACCTATCTAATACATGCATAGCTCATCCCCCCGCCACCACAGTGTCTGCACCACAACAGTCATGAGTACAGGGTACATTACTTATTCATCTCATGTTCGCAAGAGTGCCATTCTGTTCTTATATGAATAGAATTTGAGAGTAACATGCTAGAGGACCTGCAGCCATTATTCAGTTCAGAAATCAGACACCTGTACTGTGGTGGGGGGAGAGGGACTGTGATCTGTTATATTTATGTCCATTGATTCCATAATTGGCCATTCAGAAAATTTTGGCTCCCGTGATGGACAGAAAGGTTGGAGATCTGTGTTCCAGTCCTCAGGTATGACCAAGTGTCAAATGAAGAAGATGAGAGACAAAATTTACTCATTAATGTCTTAGTCTCTGGAAGTGATTGGGTGTATGCCAGCTGAGTGCTATGTAAGAATGGTCTCCATTGGAGAATTTCTTTGTTAGACGGATATCTGAATTCGGTCAATGTACTCACGCATTGAAGCAGAGTTCCGACTCTTGCTGTTTATTTGGCAACTGACAGTTTCCTGCTGAGCAAACCCGATAGACACGTTAATTCCCTGCAATCTATGTTGCAAACTGTATCGAACCAATAGGAGATAATGCAGAAAAAACATAAGGTCACAACCAGTACCTGAAAATATATTACGTCTCAGTATGCCTTCTGGCTTATTGCTTTCTTGTTTCCAAAGTGGCACAACTGCCCTGGAATTTCGGCAAACAAGCAATACTTCCTTTTGGGAACGTATATTAAGATAAAATTGAGTTTATTTTGTGGAATTTCTTTGGATTCCGATCTTCACTGGCAGTATCAGTAGGGCAGATAATTTAGCCTGAATGGAATCGTGAGGAATTGCTCTTGATTACCTCTGTGAGTTTTCACCTATCAATGATAGGGGTTCGAGTGAAGTTACAAGTTCAACTAACCCACCAATCATCTCAGCCTCTGTCACAGAGTGAGTGAGTGGTTCAGTGTTCATTTGCCACTGAACTTTCCAGCAATACCAAAAATTAAAAGGATCCGAGATTTTATGTGGTCTCAGGTTCTAAGGGGTCTATTTACTAAGCCTTGGATTGAGATAAAGTGAATGGAGATAAGGTGCCAGCCAATCGGCTCCTAACTGCCATGTCACAGGCTGTGTTTGAAAAATGACAGTTGGGAGCTGATTGGCTGGCACCTTATCACTTTCACTCTATCTCCTAACAATGCTTAGTAAGTAGACCTCTTAGAAAGTGAAAGATGTTGCAACAGGTTCTTGATAAAGGGAAGTTGGGAAATATAAGAAGAAGATTTTGAAGTTTTAGGGAAGACTGCTTAATGGGGATTGGTAATAAAGGGGAAAACAATGGATAGGTTGTTTATTTTATAGTATTATACTAACTGTACCAAACAATCCTGAATTTTTTGGAACTTACGCACCTACAGAAGACCCACTTGCCTTTTTTTTTGGAATGGTTGCTGCTAAGTTTTTTTTTTTTAACCTATTTGTTATTGAGTGAGTCGTAGATTGGTAACCTTGTTTTCCATTCAGAAGTAGATAGACATCATACTTAGAAAAACATAATGACGATACAAAGGGTTTTTTGTTTTTTTCTTCCATCAATACACTACGCGTTTCATCAATAAAGTATAACAAATTTAACTTACGCTCATGATAATTCAGCAAAATCTTTCCTAACACAGCCCTTTTTCTTAATGCTTTAGAGCAATTTTCTAAACTTGAAACTAGGGATGTGCAGGCTCGGTTCTACTCGGTTCCGTTCGTTTTTTTTTACTGAATCTTATTGGGTATCAGCTGTCACGAGTTTTGGATAGCCAATAAGATTCGGTAAAAGAAAACGAACGGAACCGAGTAGAACCGAGCCTGCACATCCGTTGAATCACGTAGAAATGATCCCTGAATTTATAGTCTTGTGGTCAGTTCTTTCATAAAACCATTATGTAACTTGCATAGTATTGTTCTGTTATCTCTCACTGCACCGATTTTACTATCTGAATTTTATTTTAGTTGCTGATTGAGCCTCTAGCTACCTTGATATTATGCTGATGAGGGTGGAGAATGTGAGGTGCAATATTAACCGTAACTAGTGAAACCAGTTTTTGAAATTTTTTGGCACATATTCGGAGATGAAAACAATGTGGCATCTATGATAGACGTACCTTATATTTTAAACAAACGGTGGTAGACTTATTCCTGCAGTGACTATTCTAATGTTCACTAAGTCAGTCTTGGGGCTGTATTCAATTAGCGTCGAAAGCAGACGTTTTTTTCACCATAGGCGAAAACGGACGTTTTTAGAAAAAAACGGCAATATTTTCGACAAAAAAAAACAGGCAAACGCAATTAGCAAAAAAAAACTGGAGATAAGTTTTCTCCATCCCAGACCAGGCGAAAAAAAAAAAGCAAAATCTCTATTTTGGGCTAAAAAGGTGGTGATTTCTTTCAGAACCCTTTGGACATCCCCCTAATGATAAATTACCCCCCAAAAAATGTGTAAGTTGCGCACATTGGCGAAAAACGACTGCGCAAATTTTGGGTAAAAAAAAAATAGTTGAAAATGGTTTTTATGTATTGGGTCTGATTTTTCGGGGGACGGTATGGATGGGTGAAGTATTTTAAACATCACGTGGTCGCAGCAGGCGGTTTTTTACGTTTTTTAAAATTGCGTTTGTATGACACGAAAATATACTTGCACCCATTTTAACGTACCCCCAGGTTACGTGGAACAGTAATTTCATGGAAAAAAAATTGCTTCCTATCATTTTCAACGTTTTTTTTTTGTTCACCCAAAATTGCGCGGACGTTTTTCGCCAAACTGCGCAACTTACTAATTTTTGGGGGGTCATTTATCATTAAGGGGGGTGTCCAAAGGGTTCTGAAAGAAATCCACTCCTTTTTAGCCAAAAATAGGGATTTTGCATTTTTTTGTCGCCTAGTCTGGGATGGAGAAAACTTATCTCCAGTTTTTTTCCGCCAATTGCGTTTTTGCCTGTTTTTTTGGTCAAAATATTGCTGTTTTTTTGGCAAAAAACGGCCGTTTTTGCCGCTAATTGAATACGGCCCTTGGTCATGGTTCGGAACGACAAACCCATAGACTGTGCAATTGTACATGCAATGCAGTTGTATCTGACTACTAAATAAAGGACTCCCTTTGTTTGATTGATATAGTTTGACTAATTTATGATCTTTGGGTGGTGCATTTTATCCTTAATTAAGAATGGGAGTCTCAGCTATATCCATTATATAGATGTAACCATATTTTATTGTGTGTTTCATAGATCTGTTATAAAAGCTTATTGACTCTAAACCCCGACCTTGCAGAGCTTCAAACGTGCACTGAAAACCCACCTGTTCAACAAAGCATACCCTTTCACCACATAACCATGTCACCAGGTCTCTGTCCCTCCCGCCTCAGCCATCTCTACTTCGCCTACTTCCTGCACTCAGGTCCCCCTCTACACACCCATGCCTCATGTCATCTGTCTGTCTCCCCTCTCCCCTAGATTGTAAGCTCCTAGGAGCAGGGTCCTCCTCCCCACTGTCTCACAGCCTTCTTCTCTAGCACTTCTATGACAGCCTTCACCTTCAGAGCTGTACTGTGTATGGAGAATTGTGTTGCTAATTGTTACTTGTGTTCTGTTTATATTTTGCTTACTGTATTGTAATGTAATGTTCTGTGTACCCTTTACTGTATGTACGGTTCTGCGGACCACTTGTGGCGCCCTATAAATAAAATATAATAATAATAATAATTATAGTCCACCCTCTCCGTGAATATTTCTATTTATTTTATCTGCTATGTTTAGCTAGTCCATACTCGTGTTTCATGGAGTACAACATGTTTATTGAGGGAACTCCTTTATTATAGAAAGTATATTGGAATTGTCTTTCTCTGTATACAGGATTGCACAGTAGTGATGAAGACATCTGGGGAACGTGTGACACCCAGCAGCCGTCCTTGTGTGTCAGGAGGACTGAGCAGGACCCAGAGCCCCAACACGGTGCCTCCACCTCACTCACTAATACACGAGAGGCACAATGACCAGAAGATCCTGGAACTCACCAACAAGATCATTCAGCTGCTGACTGGAGAGGTGACTGCTGGGAGTGGGACATTATACAGTAACACCAGGGGATGTATCTGGGTGATGACTGGAGAGGTGACTGCTGGGAATGGGACTATACAGTAACACCAGGGGAGATGTGTCTGGATGATGACTGGAGAGGTGACTGCTGGGAATGGGGCATTATACAGTAACACCAGGGGAGATGTGTCTGGATGATGACCGGAGAGGTGACTGCTGGGAGTGGGACATTATACAGTAACACCAGGGGATGTGTCTGGGTGATGACTGGAGAGGTGACTGCTGGGAATGGGACTATACAGTAACACCAGGGGAGATGTGTCTGGATGATGACTGGAGAGGTGACTGCTGGGAATGGGGCATTATACAGTAACACCAGGGGAGATGTGTCTGGATGATGACCGGAGAGGTGACTGCTGGGAATGGGGCATTATACAGTAACACCAGGGGAGATGTGTCTGGATGATGACTGGAGAGGTGACTGCTGGGAATGGGGCATTATACAGTAACACCAGGGGATGTGTCTGGGTGATGACTGGAGAGGTGACTGCTGGGAATGGGGCATTATACAGTAACACCAGGGGATGTGTCTGGGTGATGACTGGAGAGGTGACTGCTGGGAATGGGACATTATACAGTAACACCAGGGGATGTGTCTGGGTGATGACCGGAGAGGTGACTGCTGGGAATGGGGCATTATACAGTAACACCAGGGGATGTGTCTGGGTAATGACTGTATCATTGTATGTGTCAGGTTTCTATAAGGTGTGAGGACATCACTGTCTATTTCTCCATGGAGGAGTGGAAGTATATAGAGGAACACAGGGGGAAGTACAAGGACGTGATGATGGAGAATCACCGGCCCCTCACATCACTGGGTAAGATCCTATGACCACTACAAAATTACATGAGCTAAGAGTTATATATTTTGTAATATGAACACAATTTCTTTCCAACAGGTCTACCTAATAATGCTGCAACTGAAAATATGTCTACTCATATTAAGGAGGAATCAGTCTCACGTGACAGAGGAGACCTCACAGTCACCAACAATTATCAACCCACATATACACAGTATACATCTACTTATACTAAGGAGGAATCAGTCTCATGTGATGGAGGAGACCTCACACACACTGACATGTGTACACCCACATATCATACACAGTATACATCTACTCATACTAAGGAGGATTCAGTGTCATGCGATGGAGGAGACCTCACACATACTGACATGTGTACACCCACATATCATACACAGTATACATCTACTCATACTAAGGAGGATTCAGTGTCATGCGATGGAGGAGACCTCACACATACTGACATGTATACACCCACATATCATACACAGTATACATCTACTCATACTAAGGAGGAATCAGTGTCATGCGATGGAGGAGATCTCACACATACTGACATGTATACACCCACATATCATACACAGTATACATCTACTCATACTAAGGAGGAATCAGTGTCATGCGATGGAGGAGACCTCACACATACTGACATGTATATCCCCACAGATCATACACAGTATACATCTACTCATATTAAGGAGGAATCAGTCTCATGTGATGGAGGAAATCTCCTAGAGAGTGAGAGCAATACAGACACTAACTCTACACAATTACAATATATATGTGTTAAAGTAAAGGATGAGCCAGCATTGTGGGAAAAAGATCCTTCAGAAACTGAAATTTGTACACCCACAGATCAGACCCAGACTTTAAACATATCTGAGCAGCACAGTCCCAGGGACAGGACTGTACAACCACCGCAGGCCACAAGCATAGCGTATAACTGCTCCAGGTGCCCAAAGACATTCACAAGTCAATCAAACCTTTTGAGGCACCAGATAGCGCACATAGAGAAAAAACTAGCTTGTTCAGAGTGCGGGAAACATTTCCTGTACGAATCGCAGCTATCGTCCCACCAACTGATTCACTCTGGAGAGAAGCCATTTTCTTGTCTTACATGTGGAAAGCGCTTTAATAGGAATTCATATCTGGTTTTGCATCAGAGAACTCACAGGGGAGACAAGCAATTGCCCTGTCCTGAGTGCGGCAAATGTTTTTCCAAGAGGTCAAATCTTAACGGACACCTGAGAATTCACACGGGGGAAAAACCATTTACGTGCTCTCACTGTGGGAAAGGTTTTGCCATAAAAACAAGTCTTACCGCTCACCAGAAAACCCACACGGAAGTGAATTCTCTTGCGTGCACCAAGTGCGAGAGACGGTTTCCACATAGATCGGACTTGATAAGGCACCAGATAATTCACACCGGGGAGAAGCCATTTGCTTGTTCTAAATGTGGGAAGCAGTTCACCATGAAATCCAACCTTACTACGCATCAGATCGTCCACACTGGAGAGAAACCATTTTCTTGCTCCACGTGTGGGACTTTTTTCAACCGGCGATCCAGCCTTATCGCTCATCAGAAAAAACACACCGGCGAGAAACCGTTTAGCTGCTCGGAGTGCGCCAAATGTTTTTTAGACAAATCGAGTCTTAAAAATCACCAGATGATTCACACTGGAGAAAAACCGTTTTCTTGCTCCGAGTGCGGGATGTGTTTTAACCGGAAGTCAACGCTCAGGATCCACCAGATGGGTCACAGAGGAGAGAAGCCATATTCATGTTCCGAATGCGGCAAATGCTTCCTGACTAGATCGAAACTTACCAACCACCATAAAATACACACGGGATAGAAGCAATAAGCGATTTCTGACCATGGCAAGGCTGTTATAGCATAGACTATATAACGCAAGAAAAACTTCTTGTTAACCTGTCAAATATTTTGACACCCAAGTATTGCTGGTGACTCAAATGCTTCTTCTGTAACATCTTTATCATGTACAGTATTTATTTGTTCCTGTAATTTGATTCACTGGGCCACTGCTCATTGGCTAAATTGATGATCTACATGCTTTGTATTGTATTATATTTGCATTCTTGACTTATTTGGATCATGTACTTCTCAATTGGAGCAGATATCGCCCTACCGTCTAAGCAACTGGCAACGATATTAAAATCCTGTGCCGGATCCAGCCATGAGCACCATTGGAAATTGCCTTATGCCGAAGCCAAATAATGATGTATTGGACTGCTTTTGCTAGTGTACCATTAATAGTGTTTTGTATTCCAATTAAAGACTATCCACTCGTGGTCCTTCGGAGGTGGAACCAATGTATATAGTACTATTGATTATTTGTATCAATTTGTTTCTGGAAGACACATTTTATGATGATATGTAGTCAAGTTGATCAGTGCAGTGGCGTCCCTACCTCTTTTGACACCCGGTGCAGGTATGGGTTGGTGGGCATGTAGCGCAGGTACAAAGGGGACGTGGCCTCGGGGCCCGAACCCTTGTGTTTTTCACTCCGGGGGTCCTGGAGATGCTGACTGCCCCCGGGGACCAGTATGTTTGCAGTGCCGGCTCCCTCACTGTGTCAGAAGCCGAGTGCTGCACGTAATGCTACAGGAGGAGTCGGCACTTTGGCGTCACCCTTCTGCATGTGACACCAGGGTGCGGTCTGCACCCCCCCTTGTGATGCCACTGGATGGGTGTATGAGTTTATACATTGTTACTTGTTCATCTACATCGTAATATTAAACATTGATGTGATTCCTTCTGTTCATTAATTAAAATCCTTAATAGGGTAATAGGGACAGGTTGTCCACCGCCCTCCAAGTAACAGCCATACACATTGCTTTGTTAAAGAGTTCAACCGACTCTTCAGGAAGTCTCCACTCTGGTTGATCCGGAGAGCGGTAAGGACTTAATTGAAAGGCCCACTAATGCTAAAAATCCAAGCTGGTTTAATTAATCGAGCTATTAACAACATTCACAAATATATGTATATATGTAAATGTCCATATTCCATTGCAGAACTCGGTCAGTCTCTTTAGCTGTGTTTTGCAGATATATCTGACAACAATTATTAGTTGGACTGCCCTATAGTCAAAACAGGACCGTTAGTGCTAAATTACTGGGCAGAGCGAAGGCCAATTGGCTGGTTCAAGAATTCAGGACAAAATAGCAGTAGGAATAGTATATACAGTCAGGTGCATAAATATTGGGACATTGACAGAAATGTCATATTTTGGCCTCTATTCACCACCACAATGGCTTTGAAATTAAACAAACAAGATGTGCTTTAACTGCAGACTTTCAGATTTAATTTGAGGGTAATTACATCCAAATCAGGTGAACGGTGTAGGAATTACAACGGTTTCTATATGTGCCTCCCACTTTTTAAGGGACCAAAAGTAATGGGACAAACTAAACAATCCTAAATCTAACTTTCACTTTTTAATACTTTGTTGCAAATTCTTTGCAGGCAATTACAGCCTGAAGTCTGGAAAGCATAGACATCACCAGACGCTGGGTTTCATCCCTGGTGATGCTCTGCCAGGCCTCTACTGCAAATGTCTTCAGTTCCTGCTTGTTTTTGGGGCATTTTCCCTTCAGTTTTGTCTTCATCAAGTGAAATGCATGCTCGAATCGGATTCAGGTCAGGGGATTGACTTGGCCATTGCATAACATTACACTTTTTAGCCTTAAAAAACTCTTTGGTTGCTTTTACAGTATGCATCGGGTCATTGTCCATCTGCACTGTGAAGCGCCGTCCAATGAGTTCTGAAGCATTTGACTGAATATGACCTTATAATATTGTCCGAAACACTTCAGAATTCATTCTGCTTTTGTCAGCAGCCACATCATCAATAAATACAAGGGAACCAGTTCCATTGGCAGCCATACATGCCCACGCCAAGACACTACCACCACCATGCTTCACTGATGAGGAAGTATGTTTTGGATCATGAGCATTTACTTTCCTTCTCCATACTCTTCTCTTCCCATCACTCTGGTACAAGTTGATCTTTGTCTCATCTGTCCATAGGATGTTGTTCCAGAACTGTAATGGCTTTTTTAGATGTTGTTTGGCAAACTCTAATCTGGTCTTCCTGTTTTTGAGGCTCACCAATGGTTTACATCTTGTGGTGAACCCTCTATATTCACTCTTGTGGTCTTCTCTTGATTGTTGACTGTGACACATATTCACCTACATCCTGGAGAGTGTTCTTGATTTGCCAACTGTTGTGAAGGGGTTTTTCTTCACCAGGGAAATAATTATTCTGTCATCCACCACAGTTGTTTTCCGTGGTCTTTTGGGTCTTTTGGTGTTGCTGAGCTCTCCGGTGCGTTCTTTCTTTTTAAGAATGTTCCAAACAGTTGATTTGGCCACACCTAATGTTTTTGCTATCTCTCAGATGGGTTTGTTTTGATTTTTCAGCCTAATGATGGCTTGCTTCACTGATAGTGACAGCTCTTTGGATCTCATATTGAGAGTTGACAGCAACTGATTCCAAATGCAAATGTCACACCTAGAATCAACTCCAGACCTTTTACCTGCTTAATTGATAATGAAATAACAAGGGAATAGCCAATACCTGTCCATGAAATAGCTTTTGAGTTGATAGTCCCATTACTTTTGGCCCCTTAAAAAGTGGGAGGCACATATAGAAACCGTTGTAATTCCTATACCGTTCACCTGATTTGGATGTAATTACCCTCAAATTAAATCTGAAAGTCTGCAGTTAAAGCACATCTTGTTTGTTTCATTTCAAAGCCATTATGGTGGTGAATATAGGCCAAAATATGAAAATTCTGTCAATGTCCCAATATTTATGCACCTGACTGTATGTAATTGTTTGTGATGTGCTGATATACCCAAGACACAGAGTACTGAGGGTGTACATGTGGGTCCAAATTGGCGATGGGCCATGACGCCTGGAAACAGCGGTATGCATGCTGCATTGGTTTGGGTGTTTGGTGCCACAAATTTCCGTAGCGCTGTGCAGAGTGGCAGTACAATAGGTGTAGTACAGAAATGGCAGGCCACAGCTAAGTGTATCTATCTAGAGCAGCGTTTTCCAAACACTGCCGTGGCACACTAGTGTGCCGCGAGCGGTAGTCAAGTGTGCCGCGGCGGTCAGCTCAGCGCGCTTGTACTTAGGTGTGTTTTATTCCTGTGGAGGCCAATAAGTATTTATATTTTTATGTGGAAGCCAATGTGTATGTTATTTCATTGGTCACGCACGCCGCATCACCGGATAGTGGCCCTGATTCAGAGCCGGACGCTCTGACAGAGCGCTCGCTCTGAATCAGGGCGTCTTTTTTTTTTTTATGGAGCGGCCTCCTGGCCGCTCGCATTGCTATGGGTTGCCACCCACAGCTAATGCGAGCGGCCAGGATGATGGTCGCGATGGTCAAGACCATCGGGCTTGCGACGAGACCCTTGTGGTAGGGTCTCGTGGCCGCAAGCCCCAGAGAGCTTTCGGCTCAAACAGAGCCGAAAGCTCTCCCACTGACATCACGGGCCGCCCCCAGACGGTAGGCGTTCTCATGGGAACACCTCCGTCTGGGCAGCCACCCCCCCGGCCGGCCTACCAAAGGGGGCGTACTATTACTCAACATCGACAGCACGCCCCGTTTGGTGCAAGACCCGGAGCGACGGATTGCCAGTCGCTATCCGGGTCTTGTGCATGCGCACGACGGATTGCCAGTCGCTATCCGGGTCTCGTGCACATGCGCTCTGGGCTACCATCGACGCGGTTGCGAGCGCTCAGGGCTTGCTACCGGGTCTGAATCAGGCCCAGTGTGCCTTGGCAATTTTAAAATCTTGTGTAGTGTGTCTCAAGTTGAAAAAGGTTGAAAACCATTGATCTAGACTAGAGGGATGAGTTGTGTGCAGGATGTAGTACCCAAGGTAGCCAGCAAAACACTTCAGCAGTAGAGAGCAAAATTTGTGATGTCCAGTAATGCGATGAATGCAATCGGTAGTAGCAGGGAGGCAGTAGTGACAAGCAACAGGAAAGCATAGTAGTGACTAAAGGCCCACATGCATCAGCAATTGATTGAAGCAATTTTACAATTTGCAATCGATTGTGTATAAACATCTTTCTCTTTTTCAATCGATTGCAGAATTGCTGCAATCAATTGCTAACCACTGAGTGAGTACTGGTAGCCAAAAGAGAGGTCTAGGCATCGTATAATACAGAGTCGGTCACAAAGCAGAAGTCAGTGCAAGCGGTGCTCAGTGCAGAATGGGGGTCACAGGGCAGAAAGCTGGTCTGGGCAACAACCAGAGCAGAACCAGGGTGGTAAAGCAGAATGTGAGATGGCTGATGCCTATAGCGAATATCACAGTCTGTGACACAGCAGGAGATGGGTCCCAATAAACCCAGTCAACATAGGGAGAAGAGGTTCTCTGGCGCTGACTGAATATTGGCCGAACCCTTATAATAATGCGGAGTCAGTCTGTTAATCCAGGGAGAACCATGGGGTACAACTAAAAGGATGGTAAAATAAATTATTTTTACCCAGTAAATGAGCTATAAAATAGTAGAATATCTATTCAGTGGGTTGATTGTTAGTTTTTTATGAATAAAATTAAAATACATAATACACCATATAAACACACTTTATTTTATTGTCTTGGAGATTAGAGCTCATGATTAATAGCCATTATATGAATAAAGACAGTAACATAAAATATAGCAGGCATAAAAAAGCCACATATATTTTTATAACAAAAATAAACCAATAAAATAGTTAAATATTACTTAAAAGTCGCTGCAAGGAGTTACACAGGTGACCTCTGCTTCCTCAGGCAGTAGTAAGGTGTGAGTCCTGTCAGGAACCAATGCAGAATCACAAGCAGAGAAGAGTCAGGCAGATCAGCAGACATGAATACGGGAACACTATAATCGGTAAGTTACTCCGGCTGAAGGGTGATATTTAAAGCAGCTGGTGGCAATAAAATAAAAAACTAACTGAGATCAATCCCAGGTAACTGGAAAGCACATAAAAGACATGGACTACATGCATTAGTGATGCATAGGAGACAAAACAAACACCCAGTGACCGGCAGCAGCACAGTGTGAACAGTCACCAAACCAGACGCCATTAACTGCTGTTCCTAACAGGGCCTGCGGGTACAGACTGTATACTATACGGCCAAAACACTGTTTACTTGTAATATGAGTACACTGTACTGCAAATATCCAAACTATACAGGTACTGCGGTCAAAGACTATACTGGTAATATAGGTACACAGTATACTGTACTGCAGACACACTGTATGCTAGTAATATGGATACACTGTATAATGTACTGCACATCCAGGCTGTATGCGGGTACTGTGGACACAGAATATATACTGGTAATATGGTTACACTGTATACTGTGCTGTAAACAGACTATTCTGGCAATATAGGTACACGCTATACTGTACTGCACACACACAGACTGTATACTGGTAATGTGAGTACACTGTATACTGTACTACAGCCACGGAGTGTATAATGGTAATATGGGTACACATGGTATACTGTACTGCACACAGACTATATTTGGCTACTGCTGGTGCAGACTTTTTACCGGTAATATGGGTATAGACGGTATACTGTACTGCAGCTACAGACTGCAAACTGGTAATATGGGTACATGTGGTATACTGTACTGCACACAGACTGTAATTGGCTACTGCGGACATGGCTTGATTCAGCAATAATTGTAATTGCATAGCTGCACACAGGCTATAGATATTATGTTTGCACGCAGGTTATAGATATGATATATGCACGCAGGCAATAGATATATGATGTATGTACGCAGGTTATAGATATTATGTATGCACGCAGGTTATAGATATGATATATGCACGCAGGCAATAGATATATGATGTATGCACGCAGGCTATAGATATATGATGTATGCATGCAGGCAGCTTTGCAGTTGCGATCCTTGCAGATATGGTTATGCAGCAGGAGGCATCACGCCTCCTGTGCATTACTTATCTGAGCTGCATTGTCCAACGCAGCTTCGGATAATCTGCGTAACATCGGCTAATTGCAGTCGGCCACCGCAGTTTAGCGGAAGAGGCCAGGTCAGCTGATGGAGATCCTGGCTTCTTCCCTCCCCCGCAATGGTGGCGACAACTCCTCCATTTCGGGAAACGGAGAGCATCGTCGCCCCCTCCCCGTCCACAAACGGCAGCAGACTGTCAATCATTGATAGTCTGCTGCCAGTCTGCGAGCGAGTTAGCAGGACCCATTCTGCACACTCGCAGATTCCCAAACATCGGGAAGCTGCGTACAGCAGTGCACTAGCCTGCACTGCTGAATCAGGCCCACAGACTGAATACTGGTAATATGGTTACACTGTATACTGTACTGTAAACACTGACTATTCTGGCAATATAGGTAAATGCTATACTGTACTGCACTCTACACACACACACACACACACCTGGCAAAATGGGTACAGGCGGTATACTGTAACACACACAGTATACTGGCAATATGGGTACACATGGTATACAGTACTGCACACAGACTGTATTTGGGTACTGCAGACAGACTATATTGGTAATATGTGTACACGGTTATACTCGGTATATTGAACTGCAAACACACGGACTGTATTCTGGTATTTGGGCCTCAGAATGCATACTGGTACTAGGAGCACACACTGCATACTGGAACTAGAGACACAGATATATAAACGGTACTGAGGAACATGGACTGAATACTGGTACTGTTGGCACAGACTCTATATAGTTATTGGGGGTATATACCGTACACTGGTACTAGGGTCACAGACTCTATTGGGGTATATACCTCCCAACATGACCCTCTCCAGGATTGACAAAATGCTCTGCGCCTGGACTTCCCTGGTAATTTATGATTGCTACCATCTGTGGTGAAACACCTTTCTTATGCTGGGTATACATTGCCAGATAAAATGCCTGTCAGACCGCAGATATCGCGGGCATACACTGTGAGATGTTTCACAGTGTATTGGCACCGACATCTGCGCTCCACCCCTGTGGGAGTAGACATTTGTGTTTGTCTAACGGCCGCAGATGGGCATGCTGGACGATCCGGCATGACAGATCAATCGATATTTAACCCTCAGTCAGCCACATTAGCGGCCCGTTAATTGTAGAGTGTATGCCCAGCATTATCAATGAACTAGTTCACCACAGGTGATAGAAATCATAAATGACCAGGGAAGTTCAGGAACAGAGCATTGTGTCCCTCCTGGAGAGGGTCATGTTGGCAGATATGGGGGTATATACCGTACACTGGTGCTGGGTTCATGGACTCTCTATATTTACATGACGCGATTCAAGCTAAATGACGTAATAGTAGCGATCGTGCTGCCAAACCCCCACACCGTTCATCTATGCTGCCCCTGTCCCCCCCCCCCCCCACCCTGCTGCGCTGGCCTGGCGGGGCAGCCAAAAAGTTGTCATGTATGACACTATACTATGGCACCTACGTAACAATGACAAAAAGTACAGCCATGTCTCCTCTATCTGCTGATGCCCTCACAGTCAGTGCTGTATATCTGGAAATGTATATGTAATAAGCACCATACATTTTATAATATAACATCCTCTCCTTGTTTCTCCAAGATAACTCTGTGAGTGATTCCTATGTGGTTGAGACTAGTGACTTTTTATCTATGGAAATATGGCTGCTGCCCCAGCCAGACTACATGACTCAATGCACACATTCGTCCTCTTGCGACTAGAACTCAGTCTTAACTGTAATTGGCTAGTTTTAGTCACGTGATGCCAATAGTGCATTGCGAGGCTGGGAGAAAATGACTACAACACCCAGAATCCTCTTCTTCTCACAGCTATCACTTCCGGTGTGGGCTGTAAGGTTGTAAAAAGGAAGCATTCATTGTACTTTAAATATATTGTGCTCCTGTCCGTTGGTATCTGCTGGAAGGTAATATATCTGTTATTATATATGTGTATATATCACTGTGTTGTGATACCTGTAATACACCACTATGTTTTTATTCTATGTTATTATCCAATGACACTTATATAGCTGTATGCTGTCACTGTTATTATGTAGATTGATAGTATATATATCTGTATTCTGTCACTTTGTTATATATAACTGATAGTATGATATATCTGTATTACATCACTACTCATTTAAATATCTGTATTAAGTCACTATGTTATGGTATATAACTGATATTATATATTTGTAATATACCACTATTATTATAGTACAGAGACCTGGGTTACCTCAGTCAGCCCACCCTGCCCTTGCCCCCCTCTTTCCACTGCTCCACCACCTGCTTTGACCCGTTTCCGGGTTTCTTGAACGCTTCTGGTCGCCACCCTGAAACGCCTGCAGCCTGTCAGTCAGGCTGCGACTAACAGATCACTGCGACTGAATCGGAACTGCGTCCGGCCCCTGTCACTGTTATTATATGGTTCTGATTAAACATATCTGTATTAAATTCCTATAATTTTATGTATCGCTTACACTGTATATCTTTATTACACCATTGTTATTCTATAACATGGATAGTATTGTATATTATTATTATATCACTATTTTATTGTATATCACTAATTATACTAATGTACATCAATGTAATAACTAATTTGCATTTTATGCTCATATTTTGTAAAGTATGTTCACACAGAAATCCAAAAAGGGCTGTTGTAGATTAGATATACAGATGTGTCCTAATACAGTCGCACCCACCAGCCCCTTTTGGCACGCTAGGTTCCGGGTTACTCTGCTAGTGCCGGGCGTCTTTTTCTGCCCAATAATGCATCTTCCACTAGGAGACACCAGGAGACTGGGCTGATTCATTTGATATGTGACACTTGTATATCTGTGTGCGAACCAGTCTCTCTATACGAAGTGCTACGATGCAGCTGGCCCGCCTTTTTTTCACGCCGAGTTATGTCGTCCTTCGTATACAGACTCCGTTGCAAACAGATATGTGTTGCATATCAAATGAATCAGCACGGTTTGCTTCAGCATCCTAGCCGCATTTCATAGTGACAATTCAATTAGCGGCGAAAAGCCGTCATCACCAAAAAAGTATCGCGTATGACGTCATTTCGCCAGGCGGAAACTTTTCGCCGTATTCAATTGCCAAGACTTTTCGCGTACGCAGAAAGTCAATGCAATGTAATAGGCGAAAAAGTTTCACCTATGAATACCTGGCGTAAAAAAGTGCAGAATTGCGGTTTTGTGGTGCAAAAGTGCGGAAATCACTCTGCACCCTTGGGACAGCCACCCAAAAAGAATAACCGTCAAAAAAAACCACCCCAAAAAATTACTTTAAAAATGGGTGCGGAAAAGTTCAAAGTGGGGGTACACACATAAAAACTAGGGAAATAGACTTTTCAGGGGTCTGCAAGTATGGGGGAGGTGTTTTTTTGATTGCAGGTGCTTGCTGAAGGTGCGTTTTTTGACGTCACTTTAAACTTTAGAGAATTTAAACCATGCTTGCACCCATTTTCAAGTACCCCAAATTTGACAGGACTACTTATTGTCACCCCAAAAAAACTGCTTAATGCTATTCTTCACCACTTGTTCAAAGACGCTATATAGAGGCAATTGAAAGCACTTAAGTACCCCAAATAGTTTCAGGAGGGCTATTCGGGAACATCTGTACTGATCCCCAATGTTAGTGCATCTTTTGGGGGGTGTTAGGCTGATTTCCCCATCTTTAACAGCACTATTCGCCTGTTTGAGTTTCGCCGGGACGCGTTTTAGCGTACTTTGGAATTGAATACGGCGAATGGGGGGGGGGCGCACGAAAAGTTTTCGTATACAAAACACGCGAAGTAGGCGAAAAGTGCTGCAGGCGGAAAAGTATCGCGGGTGCGAAACTAATTGAATAAGGCCCTAAGACGCATTTCCGAGTGAAAAAGACGCACCGTGCTAGCATAGGCACACAGGACCTGGCGGCTCACTCATGACAGGTTTCTCATGCCACATTATGTATTGAGGCCAGATGTGAGTAGTCCATGACCCGGCAGATGGGGAGCTAGGGGTAACCCCTGGGCTGGCTTTTGCTCCTGGCTTTCTCTGCATTTAGAAAGGAGGGGCTGGGCTGCACATCCTAATATTAAACATAATAATAGGTGCTACCATGCCTACATAAATTCATTAGTGTGTCAGTATTAGGGATGTTAGGGACCCACCTTTTATAAGGTTCGCCGTGACGTGGCAGGTGGGCAAACATCTTTGGCCAAACATGTACTAAGAAACCTTACATTTAAAACCATGTTAATTGTTGCAGTTTATTATAGATTTTTTTTGATCATTAGAATTCTTAGTGCTTATAGTGTGCACCTGCTTCTCCCCCGTTTTTTGACTGCATTTATGTAATATGTTCCTGATTTGAGTTATTCACTTTTTATTTCAGATATTGAATATAGTATCAATATTTACTGAGATTCTCCATTCTACATGGACTAAGAATGAGCAAGTACAGGAATAAGATGACGGAGAGTATTATAAACCTCACCCTGGAAATCATCTACCTACTGACTGGGGAGGTGAGGGAGTCTGGGAGTGTCACAGTGACATCACTATTATCTCCATTACTAACACAGGGACTGACTGGGGAGGTGAGGGGGTCTGGGAGTGTCACACTGACATCACTATTATCTCTATTACTAACACAGGGACCTGACTGGGAAGGTGAGGGAGTCTGGGAGTGTCACAGTGACATCACTATTATCTCTATTACTAACACAGGGACATGACTGGGGAGGTGAGGGGGTCTGGGAGTGTCACACTGACATCACTATTATCTCTATTACTAACACAGGGACCTGACTGGGGAGGTGAGGGAGTTTGGGAGTGTCACAGTGACATCACTATTATCTCCATTACTAACACAGGGACCTGACTGGGGAGGTGAGGGGGTCTGGGAGTGTCACACTGACATCACTATTATCTCTATTACTAACACAGGGACCTGACTGGGAAGGTGAGGGAGTCTGGGAGTGTCACAGTAACATCACTATTATCTCTATTACTAACACAGGGACATGACTGGGGAGGTGAGAGAGTCTGGGAGTGTCACAGTGACATCACTATTATCTCTATTACTAACACAGGGACCTGACTGGGGAGGTGAGAGAGTCTGGGAGTGTCACAGTGACATCACTATTATCTCTATTACTAACACAGGGACCTGACTGGGAAGGTGAGGGAGTCTGGGAGTGTCACAGTGACATCACTATTATCTCTATTACTAACACAGGGACCTGACTGGGAAGGTGAGGGAGTCTGGGAGTGTCACAGTGACATCACTATTATCTCTATTACTAACACAGGGACCTGACTGGGGAGGTGAGAGGGTCTGGGAGTGTCACAGTGACATCACTATTATCTCTATTACTAACACAGGGACCTGACTGGGGAGGTGAGGGGGTCTGGGAGTGTCACACTGACATCACTATTATCTCTATTACTAACACAGGGACCTGACTGGGGAGGTGAGGGAGTCTGGGAGTGTCACACTGACATCACTATTATCTCTATTACTAACACAGGGACCTGACTGGGGAGGTGAGGGAGTCTGGGAGTGTCACACTGACATCACTCTTATCTCTATTACTAACACAGGGACCTGACTGGGGAGGTGAGGGAGTCTGGGAGTGTCACAGTGACATCACTCTTATCTCTATTACTAACACAGGGACCTGACTGGGGAGGTGAGGGGGTCTGGGAGTGTCACACTGACATCACTATTATCTCTATTACTAACACAGGGACATGACTGGGGAGGTGAGGGGGTCTGGGAGTGTCACACTGACATCACTATTATCTCTATTACTAACACAGGGACCTGACTGGGGAGGTGAGGGAGTCTGGGAGTGTCACACTGACATCACTATTATCTCTATTACTAACACAGGGACCTGACTGGGAAGGTGAGGGAGTCTGGGAGTGTCACAGTGACAACACTATTATCTCTATTACTAACACAGGGACCTGACTGGGGAGGTGAGGGAGTCTGGGAGTGTCACACTGACATCACTATTATCTCTATTACTAACACAGGGACCTGACTGGAGAGGTGAGGGAGTCTGGGAGTGTCACAGTGACATCACTATTATCTCTTATTACTAACACAGGGACATGACTGGGGAGGTGAGGGGGTCTGGGAGTGTCACACTGACATCACTATTATCTCTATTACTAACACAGGGACCTGACTGGGGTGATAAGGGAGTCTGGGAGTGTCACTGTTACATCACTCTTATCTATACCAATAAAGCCAAGACCTGATATTGCAGTGACATATCTTTTTTTTTTTTTTTGTGATTTATGGAGAATATCAGGGATATGGAAATGTTTTAAAATTTGAAGGAGAAGATTCCAACTAGTTAATCTACTTTGGTTCAACCTAAATGTTTCTCCAACTTTTTAGGATTATATTGTTGTGAGGATGACATCTGGTGAGCCTAAGACTCCCAGCAGCCAACCCTTTGTACATAGAGGACTGAGCAGGACCCAGAGCTACATCGCGGTGCCTCCACCTCACTCACTGATACATGAGAGAGACAATGACCAGAAGATCCTGGAACTCACCAACAAGATCATTCAGCTGCTGACTGGAGAGGTGATTGCTGGGAATGGGACATTATACAGTAACACCAGGGGATGTGTCTGGGGGATGACTGGAGAGGGGACTGCTGGGAATGGGACATTATACAGTAACACCAGGGGATGTGTCTGGGTGATGACTGGAGAGGTGACTGCTGGGGTTGGGACATTATACAGTAACACCAGGGGATGTGTCTGGGTGATGACTGGAGAGGTGACTGCTGGGGATGGGACATTATACAGTAACACCAGGGGATGTGTCTGGGTGATGACTGGAGAGGTGACTGCTGGGAATGGGACATTATACAGTAACACCAGGGGATGTGTCTGGGTGATGACTGGAGAGGTGACTGCTGGGAATGGGACATTATACAGTAACACCAGGGGATGTGTCTGGGTGATGACTGGAGAGGTGACTGCTGGGGATGGGACATTATACAGTAACACCAGGGGATGTGTCTGGGTGATGACTGGAGAGGTGACTGCTGGGAATGGGACTATACAGTAACACCAGGGGAGATGTGTCTGGATGATGACTGGAGAGGTGACTGCTGGGAATGGGACATTATACAGTAACACCAGGGGCTGTGTCTGGGTGATGACTGCTGGGAATGGGACATTATACAGTAACACCAGGGGATGTGTCTGGGTGATGGCTGGAGAGGTGACTGCTGAGAATGGGACATTATACAGTAACACCAGGGGATGTGTCTGGGTGATGACTGGAGAGGTGACTGCTGGGGATGGGACATTATACAGTAACACCAGGGGATGTGTCTGGGTGATTACTGTATCATTGTGTGTACCAGGTTCCTATAAGGTGTGAGGATGTCACTGTGTATTTCTCCATGGAGGAGTGGGAGTATATAGAAGAATACAAGGATCTGTACAAGGATGTGATGGTGGAGAATGACCCTACCTTCCCAACAGTCGGTAAGGAGAGTTGCTGTCATTCTCGTTCTGACCTGCTATAAGAATTTCTACAGATTTATAGTTGTCAGGCAGCTCCGGGTAAGTCATGGCTTGAGAGTTTTACCGCTTTTTGTTCCAGTGAACCTTGTAACATCTGGTTATTGTGTAGCCAGCAGCCAAGCCTTGACTATATTTGTAGCAATTTGGGTTAAGTAACAGATGTTTGATCAACAGAGTTCTGGTCCGCTTGAAGTAAAAAAGACAAGTGATCTTTATCATATTGATTTGGATCCTTAGGGGTATATTTACTAAAGTGAGAGTTTTTAGAAGTGGAGATGTTGCTTATACCAACCAATCAGATTTTAGCTATTATTTTCTAGAACAGGGGGTCTTCAACTGGAGCTGTTGCCCACTGATGGTTAGTGTAGTGCGGACCGCACTACACAGAAACAAACACTGCCGCCGGTGCCGGGTAGTACACTCATACTACCTGGCGGCAGTGTGTTTGTTTTAGCAGCCACTGAGAGTCAGACAGGCTCTCATTGGCTGCTGCATCCATGGCCGAAGCCGGGCTGGAGCTCACCCATGAGCTCCACCTTCCGGCTCCCGCAGTGGGTAATGGGAGAGACGGCATGACGTCTCTCCCATAGTGCAGATCGGGTCGGGAAGATGGAGGAGCGGACATCGGCAGGCGCGGGGATTCAGGTAAGTGTTTTCTTTGTGTGTCTTTGTCTTATATATGTAAGGAGCACTGCATAGGGGTGGGGGGACTACTACTGGGGGCACTATATAAGGGGGAATGCATAGGGGGGACCACTACTGGGTGCACTGTATAAGGGGCACTACTGGAGGCACTGCAGAAGGAGGCAGTTATGGGACATAATTGTTTGAGGATGGGGGCAACTATCTGACATAATGAATGGAGGAGGAGGGACATAATTATAATTGTGGGAGGAGGGGTGCCTTTCTGGAACCTAATTAAATTGTAGGAGGGGGGCAGTTATGGGACATACTTGTGTGGGGAGGGGGCAAAGTCTAAATACCGCAGTATAGCTTAGTGGCCCTCGGGCTTCGTTGAATTTTTTTATGTGGTCCACGCTGTCTTAAAGGCCCCTGTTCAAGAAGGTGCTAGTCAAATGTTAAGTAGAATCTGATTGGTTGCTATGAGCAACATCTGCAATTCTAAAAACTCTCACTTTAGTAAATATACCCCTTAATGTAAGACCTTTCTTATCCATGACAGCCTTTCATATATCATGGCTCTTTCTAAAAGTGTATTTACTGTCTATTTATATTCTTCAGATGGATCTGCGGCTGATGAAACATTATCTGTAGACTCTCACTCCAAATTTACTGAATACGATTCTGTAAATGATGACAAAAATAATATTAAAACTCCTCATCAAGTCAAATGCTTGAAAATCGAGGAAGAAAGTGAAATAGAGAGGACATCTCAGAAGACTAAAGTTACAAAACAGTCCATATCATATGAAGATGGAAATGTCATAGATACAGACATGTATACACTCACAGATCATACACAGTATACATCTGGTCATGCTAAGGAGGAACCAGGCTCATGTGATAGAGGAGACCTCACAGACACTGACAATTATACACCCACATATCATACACAATATACGTCTGCTCATACTAAGGAGGAACCAGTCTCATGTGATGGAGGAACCCTGACAGACACTGACAATTATAGACCCACATATCATACACAATATACGTCTGCTCATACTAAGGAGGAACCAGTCTCATGTGATGGAGGAACCCTGACAGACACTGACAATTATACACCCATATATCATACACAATATACGTCTGCTCATACTAAGGAGGAACCAGTCTCATGTGATGGAGGAACCCTGACAGACACTGACAATTATACACCCACATATCATACACAATATACGTCTGCTCATACTAAGGAGGAACCAGTCTCATGTGATGGAGGAACCCTGACAGACACTGACAATTATACACCCACATATCATACACAATATACGTCTGCTCATACTAAGGAGGAACCAGTCTCATGTGATGGAGGAACCCTGACAGACACTGACAATTATAGACCCACATATCATACACAGTATACATCTGCTCATACTAAGGAGGAACCAGTCTCATGTGATGGAGGAACCCTGACAGACACTGACAATTATACACCCACAGATCATACATCTGCTCATATTAAGGAGGAACCAGTCTCATGTGATGGAAGAGACCTCACACACACTGACAGTTCTACACCAACACATCATACATCTCCTATTAAGGAGGAATCCATGTTATATGAAGAAGAAAATTGCACCGAAACTAAACCCACAGGTGTTTGTGAAGAAAGTAATATAAATATAGTAACTGAAATGGACCAACTACCTAAAAATTATGACTTTCTGGACATTAGTAAATGGGACCTCTGCCCAGAGAAAATGTCTAACTCATCGTTGGTAAACTACCCTGAACACAGGGAGATTTTCACCAACAAATCAACTATTCCGTTGAATCCGAGGACTTGTGTAGGGGATAAAACTACTGTCTGCCCCGATTGGTGGAGATCTTTTGGCAGTAACTCAAATCTAGCGGTGCCACAGAAAGTGCACTCAATTGTGAAACCAACTCCTTTTTACGACCGGGAGAAAAGGTTCCCCAATCAGTCTGACTTTTACAGGCATCCGAGACTTAATGCCACAGAGAGACAGTTCTTCTGCTATGAATGCGGGAAATTTTTTTCCACTAACCCAGATCTCATCCGGCACCAGAGGATTCACACGGGCGAGAGGCCTTTCTCCTGCTCGGAGTGTGGTAAGAGTTTCAACCAGAAGTCGATCCTGGTTACTCACCAGAGGACGCACACGGGAGAGAAACCCTTTGTCTGTTCAGTCTGCGGGAAATCCTTTATCAAGAGCTCCAACCTCGTCACCCATCAAAGAGTCCATGGAGGGGAGAAGCCATTTTATTGCCCAGAATGCGGAAAGTCCTTCATGAAAAGTTCCAGTCTTGTCGCACATCAAAGAACTCACCGGGCCAAAAAGCAATTTACATTTCCATAATCCCGGGGAAACCTTCCCAAATGACTTATAACTTAATTTTAATTATTTAAAAAAAATTATATTATTTAAAAAAAATAAATAGCAGTAATTGCATTGCGAACTTTGAGATTTTTATTTTTTAGTTGTTGTGTGCCGTAATTTTATAATGTTTCTATCACTCCTGTTTGTAGGTGAATATAAGGTAACAAAATAGGCTCTCTGTACAAGATACGGTTTACTTTATACAGAACATGTGGAAACAACTCTGTGTATTTTTAAGGGTTTATTTTACCTTTAACCGTTATTGTGGTCGTTTAAAAAGTTTTTATTTTATTTCAAATCGGGTCAAGGTTAATAGACAGTTTGGGGAGAATAAATCCCTTAACCTACACTTTACGCCCAAAAGGATATTCCAGAAAGTAGCACAACCGGTATATAAAGAACAAAACTTTAGTACGCTCCATGTCCACATTGCGGAAGTGCTAGACAAGCGCAGTTCACAGGATTTAAACACTGAAAAACTTTTTTGCTATCGGCGCTAACAATAATATGCTGGAAATTTATGTGTGTGCAGAAAATAAAACAAAGGGGATTTTGTCATGATTTGATCAAAGCATTTAAACCTGCAGCCCAGCATCAAGGGACCCCATTTTTCTGCAGGTCCCTAACACTAGCATATATGCCTAGCACATCATTACATTGCAGGTAAATGTACTCACCTAGATACAGAGGGACACATCCATACAGAGCTGGCTGTTAGCCACACCCAACTAGGCTTTTTATAGCCTTAACTGAAAGCTGCCATGATAGCACAAGGCAAAATTTTGAAACAAAACAGAAAAGAAATATGTCTGCGCTCGGTTTTACCCATATCATACATGGTACCAGCAGCATGGCAATATTAATGCCATAAATGTATACAAAACAGAAAAACTTTTGCTATCGGCGCTAACAATAATATTCTGCAAATTTATGTGTGCGCAGAAAATAAAACACTGTTTACTTTTGTGTAGGGGATTAAACTAAATAACAATAAAGTACGAACAGTGGGTTCTTTATTAGAGGAATTATAGTCCTTTGTTTGACAAATCACCCAGTCACTTGCTTGTTCTTTAGTGTTTGTACCCAGGGGCGGAACTAGCGGCGGTGCAGGCGGTGCCTTGCACCGGGGCCCGCTGTGGTGCAGGGGCGCCCACCGACCTGGTCCCCATTATCTAAATGTTTGGAGCTGGAGCGCGCCCGCTTCGGCCGCTCCGACTCCAACATGAGAAATACCCACTGCGGCCCCGCCCCTTAATCCAGCAGCCCGGCCCCTTGTTATGACACGGCGCAAGTGACGTCATGACATCACGTGCGCTGTCATAATAAGGGGCCGGGCTGCTGGAGTAAGAAGATCGAGAGGAGCCGCGGATCAAGAGGAGCAGAAGAGGAAGAAATAAGGTAAGTGGCGGTGGTATGGGGGGGAGGGGGGAAAGAGGCTGACACGCTGGGGCTGGGGGGTAAAAAGACTGAGACACATGATGGGGCTGGGGGAAAGATGCTGACACGCTGGGGGGGAAAGGCTGACACACACACTGGGGCCTGGGGGGGGAAAGGCTGACACACTGGGGGGGGAGAGGCTGACATGCGGGGGCTGGGGGGGAAAAAGGCTGACACGCTGGGGGGGGGGGGAAGGCTGACATACTGGGGCTGGGGGGGAAAGGCTGACACGCTGGGGGGGAAAGAGGCTGACACACTGGGACTGGGGGGAAAGAGGCTGACACGCTGGGGCCTGGGGGGGGAAAGGCTGACACGCGGGGGGGGAAAGAGGCTGACACATGCCGGGGCTGGGGGGGAAATAAGGCTGACACATGCTGGGGGGGGGAGAGGCTGACACACTGGGGGGGGGGGATGAGGCTGACACGCTGGGGCTGGGGGGGGGAAGGCTGACACGCTGGGGGGGGGAAGGCTGACACGCTGGGGCTGGGGGGAAAGAGGCTGACATGCTGGCGCTGGGGGGGGGAAAGGCTGGGGCTGGGGGGGGAAGACGCTGACACGCTGGGGCTGAAAGGCTGACACACGCTGGGGCTGGGGGGGAAAGAGGCTGACACGCTGGTGCTGGGGGGGAAAGAGGCTGACACATGCTGGGGTTGGGTGGGGGAAAGGATGACACACTGGGGCTGGGGGGGAAAGAGGCTGACACACGCTGGGGCTGTGGGGAAGGAGGCTGACACATGCTGGCGCTGGGGGGGAAAGAGGCTGACATGCTGGGGCTGGGGGGGGAAGAGGCTGACACACGCTGGGGGGAAAGGCTGACACAGGCTGGGGGGGGCAAGAGGCTGATACACACTGGGGCTGGGGGGGGGGAAGGCTGACACATGCTGGGGAGGGGAAGAGGCTGACACGCTGGGGCTGGGGGGAAAGAGGCTGACACGCTGGGGGGGAAAGGCTGACATGCTGGGGCTGGGGGGGGAAAGGCTGACACACGCTGGGGCTGGGGGGGAAAGAGGCTGACACGCTGGGGGGGAAAGAGGCTGACACGCTGGGGCTGGGGGGGAAAGGCTGACATGCTGGGGCTGGGGGGGGGAAAGGCTGACACACGCTGGGGCTGGGGGGGAAAGAGGCTGACACGCTGGGGCTGGGGGGGAAAGGCTGACATGGGCTGGGGGGGAAGAGGCTGACACATGCTGGGGCTGGGGAGGGGAAGAGGCTGACACGCTGGGGCTAGGGGGAAAGAGGCTGACACGCTGGGGGGGAAAGGCTGACATGCTGGGGCTGGGGGGGAAAGGCTGACACACGCTGGGGCTGGGGGGGGAAAGAGGCTGACACACTGGGGCTGGGGGGGAAAGAGGCTGACACGCTGGGGCTGGGGGGGAAAGGCTGACACACGCTGGGGCTGGGGGGGAAAGAGGCTGACACGCTGGGGCTGGGGGGGAAAGAGGCTGACACGCTGGGGCTGGGGGGGAAAGAGGCTGACACGCTGGGGCTGGGGGGGAAAGGCTGACATGGGCTGGGGGGGAAGAGGCTGACATGCTGGGGCTGGGGGGGAAGAGGCTGACACATGCTGGGGCTGGGGGGGAAAAGGCTGAGACATGCTGGGGCTGGGGGGGTGGGGAGAGGCTGACGCATGCTGGGGCTGGGGGGGAAGAGGCTGACACATGCTGGGGCTGGGGGGGGGAAGAGGCTGACATGCTGGGGCTGGGGGGGAAAATGCTAAGACATGCTGGGGCTGGGGGAAAGATGCTGACATGCTGGGGGGAAAAAGGCTGACACGCTGGTGCTGGGGGGGAAAGAGGCTGACACACACGCTTGGGCTGGGGGGGAAAGAGGCTGACACACACGCTGGGGCTGGGGGGGAAAGAGGCTGACGCTGGGGGGGAAAGAGGCTGACACACACGCTGGGCCTGGGGGGAAAAGAGGCTGACGCTGGGGGGGAAAGAGGCTGACACACATGCTGGGGGGGGGGGAAGAGGCTGACACGCACACTGGGGCTGGGGGGAAAAGGGGCTGACACGCTGGCACTGGGGGGGAAGGAGGCTGACACGCTGGGGTTGGGACACGCGCTGGCGGGAAGAACGAGGCAGAGACATGCTGGGGATGGAGGGAGAATGAGGCTAACATGCTGGGGCTGGACAGACTGAATTTACTGACTGGGGGAGCAGTGAGGGGTGGTGATAAAACAAGGCTGGGCAGCAGGACAGACACTGTATTTAATTACTGGGGAGGGGTGAGGGGTGGTGAAAAAATGTTGGGGTGCCAGGAATGGGTGGAGTGGGGGTGGGATGGGTGGGCCCAAAGCATATTCTTGCACCCACCACTCTCTAGTTCCGCCACTGTTTGTACCTAGTTAGAATTCAGATGGGTGCTAGGTGCATGCAGCGTTATTTGACACTGTCATCACTGCTTGATCCTTTGTACAAGACAAGAATCTCTAGATCACAGGTTCTCAAACTCGGTCCTCAGGACCCCAAACAGTGCATGTTTTGCAGGTCTCCTCACATAATTACTAGTGATATAATTAGCTGCACCTTTAGATCTTTTAAAATATGTCAGTGAGTAATGAATACACCTGTGCACCTGCTGGGTGACCTGCAAAAAGTGAACTGTGTGGGGTCCTGAGGACCGAGTTTGAGAACCACTGCTCTAGATTAAAGCTCATTTCCTTTAGCTTGGGCTGTAGCCAGGGGCGTCAAGGGCCGCGTCAGGCCCTGGTAAAGGGGGGCATGACCTAATCGTGGGAGGCATGGCCACGCCCCCTTAGGCTAAAAATAAATAAATATATTTTTTGCAGCAGCATCTCGGTCCAAAGCCGGGGGCGCGATCAGTGTCCCCCAGCAGCGTGTTACTTCAACCTGACTGGGTCCTGGCAGCTTGCAAGGCCAGGAAATCTGCATCCACTGACGCAGACCCTGGCCTCGTCCCTCCCAGAAAATGGTGGTGACACTCCCGTTTCTGGAAACGCTGCCCAGGAACGCCCCTGCTCCACCTCCCAATTGCTGCAGCCTGTCAATCAGGCTGTGGCTGGGAGGCACTGCAGGGGACTCGCAGATGGAGGGCTGTGCACACACAGTCCTCTAACAATCGGAGATGTGCGCTAACCATTGGTTTGTGTACATCTCTGAAATCAGGCCCTAAGTCTTTCTTCCTTCCACTCATCTCAGTAGGACTGAAGGTTTTGAATCGAAAATAAACATGAAGGAGATTAAGCCATGAGGTGTTTCTCTGTGTATTGCCTCCTTTTTTTTTTTTTTTTCAATTTAGTAATTTTTATTGAAATTTACATAATATCAACATCCAATAAAAACATTAACAATAGCATAATACAATGCAAATTAATTATTACATTAATATGTATAGACACATAACAATATGATATACGGTTATACAGTACTTATATATCCCTAAATTATCGTTATGCTACTAAATAGCTTCCCAACTATATAGAGATATTATTCATATTGTAGAACTTAATTATTTTGGTACATCTCAGTCCCAATCATACTAGCAATATATCCCAATTAGGACATCTATTCCACATAAATATTATAAGTACCACACGGTGATCAAGTTCAACTTATACTATTAAATAACCATACAATATATATAACAAAAAAAGAAAGAAAAAAAAAAATTTAAATAAAAGAGAGACGAAAAGCTTCTCCCGTGCCTGCACCTACACCATACACCAATAAACAACAGTTATGCATTACATATCGGGGAGAGCGTAAGTGGACCCATTCCATCTACTCCAAATGCGGTCACATTTGAACTCTGCCTTTCGGGTTAGATAATGGTATTTCTCCTGCCGAACAGTGGTAGGGACCAATGCAAGCCATGCACAGAAGTCCGGAACCTGAGAGGCCAACCAGGTGCGAGCAATATTAACCTTAGCCAGAGTACACATATTAATGATAAACTGCATAGCATACTTATCAAGAATGTTATCCTCTAAAACACCCAAACAACATACTATTGGGGTAAGAAGAGGGGCATTAATCCTAGTGGTGGAAAGAACATGAATAACGTTACCCCAAAGTGTCTAAACTGTGGGGCAATCCCAAAGTAAGTGCCAAAAAGTACCAACAGCCAACTGACACCTTGGGCAAACATTAGAAGCAAGGCCACCAAATTTCGCCAACCTAATTGGGGTTAAATAAACTCTATGTAAAATATATAGCTGAATCTGTAGATATCTTACAGAGGCAGTGGAGATGCAGGGAATACTCAAGGCCATATCCCAGTCACTATTAGTTATTGAACCCACATCCGCCTTCCATTTCTCTTTAAGGTTAGGTAATCTGGAGTTGTGATGAAAGGACAAAAGCTATGAGTAAATAAAAGACAAAGACCTGCGGGACCCAATGAGATAAGTACTGTCTTAATGGGAAGGGACTGAATGACAGGGGGACCAACACTGAACTGAACACTGAGGGCATGCCTAAGCTGCAGAAATCTGTAGAAATGTGCCCTAGGTAAAGAAAACTCCTCCTGCAGTTGAGAAAAGGATTTAAGTGTAGAACCGACATATAGCTGTCCTAAAGAATGAATACGCTTGGTACCCCACACTTGTCTAATTTGAAGTGATCTCAGTTCAGACAATGGCCTAGAGTTCCACAGAGGTATATCAGGATCCAGTCCAGCAGATTGCGTGATATCAAAGGTAGCCCGCCAAATCTTAACAGCCTGTACTAGTATTTGGGGAAGGGATCTATTAACCCTATTGCTCAACAAGGCCTGTAGGGGCGTGTGACCAGGGGAAGCTTGAGACACCAGCAGTGAGTGTAGAGCAGTAGGAGAATTGTCCTGGAGCCATTCCCTCACATGTGTAAGTTGTGCCGCGTAATAATATAGTCGAAAGTTAGGAAGCGCCAATCCTCCAGCAGATTTAGGTCTCGTCAATATTTTTTATCTAACGCGAGGTCGTCTATTCGCCAATATCAGAGAAGATAGCATACTGTCTAATTTACGAAATGTTGAGGCAGGGATAAACACTGGGGACTGCTGAACTATATATAATAGTTTAGGTTGCACTATCATCTTAATCAGGTTGATCCTGCCTGTGACCATGAGGGGCAATTTAATCCAGGTTTTAGTTTTGTCCCTTAAGTACTCAAATAGAGGGTCCAGGTTAAGCCTTATATAGTCATGCGGGGAGTTTGTAATGTGAATGCTCAAATATTTAAACTGGGATACCCATCTCAGGGGAAGAGATATGGGAGAAGGTAAAGAAGGTTGTCCTCTAAGAGGGAGGATAAAGGATTTATTCCAATTAATTTTTAATCCAGAGTAATCGCCAAATAAATGAATAACTTGAAGAGCTATAGGCATGGCCTCTATATACTTAGTTAATAATAAAAGTAGATCGTCAGCATATAAAGCTACAGTGTCTGTTCTGGTATCTAATTGAAGGCCCACAATCTTAGGGTGTGATCTCAGAACACAAGCAAGGGGCTCAATTGCCAGTGCAAAGAGGGCTGGGAACAGTGGACAGCCCTGCCTCGTACCCCTTTCTAATAAGAAGGGTGAGGAAATAAATCCATTTACAGAGATCCTAGCAACAGGCCTATAGTATAACAGCTGAACCCACTGTAAATAAACAGGGCCAAAACCCATACATTTCATGACCTCCCATAGGTACAGCCACTCCACAGAATCAAAAGCCTTAGCTGTGTCCAAAGACACAATGACTGAGGAGGACTTGTCCCCATGAGAGGCCCGAACATGAGTGAACACACGTCTCACATTTATAGAGGTGGACTTGCCCGACATAAAGCCTGTCTTATCCGAGTGGACCACAGAGGTGATAACCTGATTTATTCTTAAAGACAGAATTTTGGCCAGGATTTTCACATCCGTTGGTATTAAAGAAATAGGACGATACGAGTCTGGGAGCCTGGGGTCTTTGTCAGGCTTTAAAAGGACAATAATTAGTGCTTCTGACATAGATGGTGGGAGGGAGTTCAATTCAAACAGGTCATTGTATACTTCTAGTAATTTAGGGACAAATACATTGGCATGCTTTTTATAAACCTCTACTGGGATACCATCTGTACCCGGTGCTTTACCCCCAGGGAAAGAATTAATGGCTGCATCCACCTCCTCTAAAGTCAGTGGAGCGTCAAGAAAGGTTTTAGCCTCTGGAGAAAGACGTTGCAGCCCAATTGAAGCAATATATGCACGCAAATCCTCCAAATCGCATGACAAATGAGACCTATAGACATCCTTGTAATATGATAGGAAGACATAAGCAATATCAGAGATGGATGTTGCCACACAGCCATCTCCACCCACAATTTCCAAAATGGTAATAGCAGATCAGGCGAACTGGACCAATCTTGCTAGATAACTACCAGGTTTATCAGCAAAAACATACTGGGAGGTAGCACGAAATTGAAGTTGACGATTAGTTCTGTCTAATAAATGGGAAGACCACTCCTCCTGAGCGACCAACCATTTTATACGAGAAGCATCAAGCCCATCTTGTAGAAACTGTAGTTCAGAATTTCTACAAGTGCATTCCAACTCAGCCTCCTTGACCCTATAGTATTTTGTAATTTCGGCCACCCTTTTCAACAAAGTCCCTCTCATGAAAGCTTTAAATGAGTCCCAAATCACATCAGACCTAGCGGACCCAAGGTTATCTCCAAAATATCCCGTCCAAAGCACCTTCAGCTCAGACCTTGCCCCCATCTGCGTCAACCAGGAGGAATGCAACTTCCAGAATTTCTGTCCTCTTGGTCCACCCAAATCTAATCCCACTACCAACGGAGAGTGGTCCAACACCCCTCGAGTCATATACTCAATTTTACTTATCGCAGAGACCAGGCCGGGTGAGACCAGTGCCATGTCAATCCTTGAAAAAGAGTTAAAGGAGGAGGAGAAACATGAAAACTAGCGCACTTCAGGATGCTTTTTGCGCCAGGCATCAACCCATCCTAAACCATCAATGAACCTTGCAAAACTAGTACTAGTTAACCCCTGAGTGCCTGAATTCTGTCGTCATCTGTCCAAATACCCATTCATAATGTTGTTGAAGGCCTCCCGGCATATAACGAGTATTAGGGGAGTCAGCAATACATCCAGTTGCTAATTTTAGTGCATCGTAACTAAACGGAGGAGGAATATAAACTGCTAACAAGAAAAGCGGGGTAGAGTGAATTTTACAAGTCTTGAAATACAAATCTCCCATATTTATCAGTTTGGAATCTATTTAACAAAAAGGGCACGTTTTTATTTTTGAGTACGGAAACCCCCCTAGATGATGTAGTGTGGGAGGCATGATATGCCCAGCCTACCCAAGGACGTTTTAATGAAAAAACTCTGCTACCCACCAAGTGACTTTCCGTCAGACAAGCAATATCCGGACAATATTGTTTAAGGAGCGCTTAATCTTGTCATTAGCGCCACAGACATTCCAGGTCAATAAATTCAGCATTAGCATAAACAACAATTGTATGTAACAGGAATAAGATCAGGCCCAGACCAGACCCTCCAGCCAAAATATTATAATCACATGATAAACAGTACCGTGCAGGCAAGAAAAAAAACATAACCTTACATAACCCCAATAACCTCCCCCCTCCCTGTATACCACCCAAAAACTGGCATACCTAGACCCAAAAAATACAACCTAAACTTAGCTACCCACTATGCCGGCTAAGTGGCGGAGTAAACAAAAAAAAACACAGAAGCCACCAAAGTAGTGAGGCTCTCCAGCGTATATAAGACAAATATAACATGACATAGACTGTCTGTAATCCAGTGCATAACCGTCTACAGTATGTATTCAAATATAAACATAAAGAAGGAGGAAGTTGCTTCTGGTCACATGCATCAGTATAACAGTTATCGTTACACGGCTAGGTACAATTTACTTAGAATTGTGCACTTACAAAACAAATAGCTGAATATTAATGCATATAAAAACTGTGTATTGCCTCTTTAATGTGTAATATTACTTGTTTTTTCTTGTCCTATAGGATTGTTAGGGGAGGAGTTTGTGGAGTCATTTATATGATACAGGTCAAAAAGTCGAAACTGAGAAACTTAAACTAGCGTGACATCATTGATCTTGCCCCTTTGTATAAATCAACCAATCTCCACAGAAGGTAATCTGTCATAATGCCAGTCAGCCTGTGTCTGCACTGCCCATCTCTCCTAATGTGGCTACCTACTGTACAGGTGTGACCGAGAGCATAAACACTCCCATGTTCTCTATACAAGCCACCCTACACTTTGAACTCCATAGTTAAATAGGCGAAAATGGTCTAAATACAAAAACGGTATTCTTGCCCCTATGAAATGCTCCCAGATTCTATAGGCTCTGCAAGATGAGATGTGACTGTCCTTTACCGGGATAGTGAGAATGTCGACATTAGGGTTAGCGTTATGGTTTGGGTTATGCTAAAAACTGCTTGCCTATATTATCACCATGTTGACATTTCATCTGTGTTGACATGGTGAACGTTGATTGTCTATATTCTCATGTCGACATTATGAACGTCAACACGGTGAATTTTTACATAATGGGCGTGCACGCAAAAATGGCCCGTTCAGTGGACGTACTATGGCTGCGTTCCTCGAAGCACAGCCCCAAGCATAGGAGGCCGTGGTCAGACGGAGGCACTGCACTTTCCATTAGGCTGGTGGAAGTTTCGAGACTTGCTGAAACCTCCTGAAGGCAAAAAGGACTCTATAAAAAAAAAGAAAGAAAGAAAAATATTGGGTGGATTTTTCCTATAAGCATTTTCCTATTGATGATCAATTACCTATGCAGTCAAAACAACATTTCCCCAAACTTCCATTAAACTATCTTTATTTCACTTTACTGCTTAAGTAGGTTGGCAGTTATACTCACCGTCACAGACAGCTTGCTTAAGACGGATATCCACTACCCGATTAAACAGAGCGATTGAACGATAACGGCATCGTTATCATTCAATCGTTTGTTAATCGGGCAGCTTAATGTCAAAAACGACCAGCAATGCGCGCTCTCGCTGGTCGTTTTTGACATATATCATTGCCCGAACATGCTGGTCAATGAGGGAGGGTTTCTACACTGAACGACTGATCATTCAGTGTAGGCACAGCACAGACTGTGAAATGACTGCACGATTACAATGTCATAATCAAGCAGTTGTTTCACAGTCTGCTAGTGGATGTGCCCCTTTAGAATCTCATGTGGACAGATTACTTCTAACCATAGTGGCTTTTCTCATGCTCTGACCAATCAGAGTGAAGCAATAGCGAAGCAATTGCAATAGCGATTACGCACGCAGTCTCACTGTGATAGTATGCTAATCCATTGCGATCACTATACCGTCACAGCACAACATAAGGACGCCCACTTAACCTTACACACATCCGTAATCCTTAGCAAGACTACGAAACCATCGGTAACAAGGAGTACCATCGCAGCCTCACGCACACTTGCACAAGCTCTGACCTTACTCAGAAATTGCTAACCCGGTCGCACACTGTGAGTACTCAAGCTGCGTATGGCATCGCAGTGGATAGTTTATGTACGCCACTGCAACTGCCTTCTAGCACACTGGCACGCCTGCACTTCTCCGACCACCCCCCGTCACCTCCCACAAACGGCACTTTCTGACAACCACTCTGCGTTGGGCCTGCGTAGTCACTGTGATCGCTGTCCCGATTGCAGAGGCTGGTTTGCGCACTCCTATACATATGCATGCGCAGAACGCAACAATCGGCCGATTGCGTGCGTAATCACAGTTGCGAACTGTAATGAATCAGGCCCTGAGTTTGTAAACCAATACAGGTGTAGAACCTATCATTCACGTTGCAGCTCCCTGCAAGGCTAGTCTTGTAGTTTGAAATGTTTGCCAAGTTGATCAAAATGTTTCATCAATGAAAATAAATAAGGAGACTTTTTTAAAAAAATGCTGATTTTATTTTTTGTAATATTCAGGATTATATTCCAGCAACAGTTTTGTCTCACCTTATTCAATGACAAATTGTTTTACTTGCAAATGAATTTTTAAATGCGCGTTCAGGTTACTCTTGTGTCCAAAACATTTTCCGCATACAGGGCAGGAGTAGGGCTTCTCTCCAGTGTGGACATTCTGATGCGTCACAAGATTTGAACCCCTGGCAAAGCATTTCCCACAGTTGGAGCAAGAAAATGGCTTCTCCCCCGTGTGTACTCTCTGATGTTTAATCAGACAGTTCTTCTGTGCAAAACATTTCCCGCATTCAAGACACGAATAAGGTTTCTCCCCAGTGTGAATCCTCTGATGTTTGACAAGATCTGACCTACTGCCGAAACGTTTTCCGCAGTTGGAACAAGAATACGGTTTCTCCCCAGTGTGAATTCTCTGATGTGTAATAAGATTTGTGCCGCTCGTAAAGCATTTCCCACACTCGTGACAGCAATATGGCTTCTCTCCAGTGTGAATTCTCCTGTGTTTGACCAGCGATGAGCTGCAGCTAAACCGTTTCCCACACTCAAAACAAGAAAATATTTTCTCCCCGGTGTGAACTCGCTGATGGATGCCGAGACTTGACGCAGTGGCAAAACATTTATCGCAGTAGGAACACGGAAATGGTTTCTCTCCTGTGTGAGTTCTCTGATGTTTCACAAGGTCTGAGCTCCCCGCGAAACATTTACCACATTCCGAGCAAGAATACGGTTTCTCTCCGGTGTGAATCCTCTGATGTGTAGTTAGATTTGTGCTACTCGTGAAACTTTTGTCACAGACAAAACATGAATATGGTCTCTCCCCTGTGTGTATTCTCTGGTGCCTGGTAAGCTTTGAGGAACACGGGAAACACTTCCCACATTGAGAACAGGCAAACAAAGACGTGACTTGGTCTATACTCTGATGTCTGGGCTGTGATGAGTTTATTTTGGGAAACTTCTGGTGTATATTATAGGCTGAATTACTACTAACCCATTCAGGGTAGTTATACATAGTGTCTGTACGTTGTATTAAGTGGCGAGATTTTTGAACGGCTTTATTATTATTAAAACTACTGTACTGAATTTTTAAGGAGTTATTCTCCATTGTAGATCTTGCCTCCGTATCATCAGTGTTTGTGAGAGTTCCCTCGTCACATGAGACTGATTCCTCCTTGATAATAGTTGTATAATCTGTGGGTGTATAACTGTCAGCGAGGTTTCCTCCATCACATGAGACTGATTCCTCCTTAGTATGAGTAGATGTATACTGTGTATGATATGTGGGTGTATACATGTCAGTGTGTGTGAGGTCTCCTCCATCACATGGGACTGATTCCTCCTTAGTATGAGTAGATGTATACTGTGTATGATCTGTGGGTGTATAAATGTCAGTGTGTGTGAGGTCTCCTCCATCACATGAGACTGATTCCTCCTTAGTATGAGTAGATGTATACTGTGTATGATATGTGGGTGTATACATGTCAGTGTGTGTGAGGTCTCCTCCATCACATGGGACTGATTCCTCCTTAGTATGAGTAGATGTATACTGTGTATGATATGTGGGTGTATACATGTCAGTGTGTGTGAGTGTTCCTCCATCACTTGAGACTGATTCCTCCTTAACAAGAGTAGATATATATGGTGTATGATCTTTGGGTATATAAATGTCAGTGTCTGTGAGGCTTCCTCCTTTTGAGTGTGTATTAATGTATTGGCCTGTTAAGTTTCCTCCATCAGATGAGACTGATTCCTCCTTAATATGAGTAGATGTATGCTGTGTATGATATGTGGGTGTATACATGTCAGTGTGTGTGAGGTTTCCTCCATCACATGAGACTGTTTCCTCCTTAATAGAAGTAGATGTATACTGTGTATATGTGGGTGTATAAATATCAGTGTCTGCAAAGTTTTCGGCATCACAAGAGAAGGATTCTTTACGCAAATGTTTCCCACTGTTATCAGTGTTTTTGGTACATATTTTCAAAACTTTTGAATTTCCATTCTGCTTCGTAATACTTCCATCTTCTGTTGCATTATTAGGAGGTTCTCCCAATATGTCCCTCGTCTTGAACACATCTACTGAACAACAACAACAAGAAATTATAAAAAAAACACAATAAATAACTTTTTAGCCAATGTACAATGACAATAAAAGGGATGAAACCTATTTATCTTGCACCTTATTTTTAATTTTTTTGAAATATAGGAACTTTTATTTTTAAAAACCATTTAAACATCTCCACTTAATTATTTTTGTTCTACACAGCAATTTTCCTAATATGAATGTTCAATAAAATATATTAAAGTACACCTTTAATTGAATAAATAAAAAAAATCCTCTGCATCACGCATTTAGATATTAATAAATGCATTTATGTATGAAAATAAAACCCCTCTCTCCCCACCCCCTAAAAAAAATTAAACAAGATTATTTTTACAGGCATTATTTATTTACACTATTTATTTTCTGTTGGAGAGAAGAGATGTTGAGGCCATTGCTAACTATAAAATTAGATAATCTAGTGATGGAATAATTATTTTATTAAAAACAATAAAACGGTTGACTTAATAATTTTATTATTCAGCAAGTCATTTCAAAGATTTAAAGATGACTAAATGTCATATTATAAAAAGTCATAACAATATAGCCATGCTTCTCCGAGAGGTGGCATTAAAATCTCCCTACATCGCTGGTGTGTCGCCTGGAGGAAATTGAGGTGATGCATGGCTAATCTTTTTCCCACCCTCCCGAGTCCCCTCACCTCCATTGATTTCACTATCCATCGACAACATCACCATCTCTTCTATCCTTCAAGTCCGCTGTCTTGATGTTATCCTCAACATCACCCTCTCCTTCAAACCCCACATTCAGTCCCTCTTCTAGGAGTAAATTTACTAATGGTCAATTTAAATTGATTTTAAACCGATCTAAATCGATGTTATGTTTTTGGGGCTAAATCATACATTTGATAACAGACAATTTTATAGTTAGTTTTTAAGTGTGAGTAAATGTGTGATATAGCCCCAGAAACACAACATCAATTTGAAATCGATCTAAATTGACCTTTAGTAAATTTACCCCCTAGTCGTTTTGCCTACACTTTCGAAACATCTCCAGGATCTGACTATTTATCACATTGGAGGAAATGAAGACTCAACCACTCACAGAGACTGCACTGCTGTAGCCTCTTATCTGCCCTCCCTGACTACTGCCCCTCTCCACTCCAATCTATCTTCAATGATTCTACTTGGCTCATCTTCCTCTCCAAATGAGATGCTTCTGCCTCCCCTTCAAAACACACTCCAAACTCCTGACACTCACCTATATCACCCAATCTTCTCCCCACTACATCTCTGATCTCATCTCTCTGCACACTCCCACTTGCCCACTTCACTTTGCCAATGACTGCCCCTTCCCCACAACCTCTTCCTTCTCCCCTCCCCCAAGATTTTGCCTGTTCTGCTCCCCACAACTGGAACTCTCTCCCTCTCCCCATGAGACTCTCCACCTCTCTGCAAAGTTTCAAATGGGTTCTAAAAGCCCACATCTTTATTTGAGCCTTCCAGCTATCATCCCAACCCACTGCTCTATGCTCCTCGCTCACGGTCTCTCTCCTCGGTGTCACCCATCTGTCTGCCCCTCCCCATTAAATTGCAAGCTCTCACATATGAAATCATAACCTTTAATAAGTCTTTTTTTATCTCTATTTGTAACGTAAGAGAAAAGTTGCACAACGGGGCAAGAAGATGCATATAGGTAAAGTTTGAGAAAAAAAGAGAAGCCCTCCCCGGGAATCGCAAGATACCATAGCAATACACAGACACCTTCAAAACGTCTCGAGTACATGTTCATATAACTCGTGTTGAGTTCTTGATTGGTAATTTTTTTCACACTATATAGCTATGGGCAGGGGGAGAGTGTTTGGGTAGCAATTACATAACTTGTGGAAATTCATCGTAAGAGCAGGAGAACTGAAGAACTCCCTAAGAGCCGAGCCCTGGTATCAAATCTTAGTGGCGATGGCAAAGATATTAGTAATTGTGTGGCAGGAAACATGGGTTTTAATTAATTAATTTAACCTCCTCCGATAACCGTCTCTATCTTCTGGGTCTTTAATACAGCCTACCCTAAACACACCCCCATACAACTCACCCTAGTGCACGCTCCATACTTTCCGCTGAGAGCCACCCTTAATCTTCTGGTCTTTGCAGTGCCCCTTCACTATTAGATAGTTTTCATGTTTACATTTATTTTGTCTACAGTGTTTGTTCCTGATTTATGCATGTCTTGTTTTCCCAACTGTTTGCCGCTACGGAGAAATGAGGCTTGTAATAAATAATAATACATGATCTCCAATAGGCTGAAAACAATCTACTTTGTTTAGTTGCCAAAGGGAATGCCTGTTAGAGAATTGCAGTCTCTAATGGCAATAGCCAGAGTCTCCAAATCAGTGGCATACAGAGCCCGTGAAAGAGGACAGCCCTGTTGGGTTTCTCGCTTCAGAGAAAAAAAGACATTGGCATCACTGCCCCGGTTTATATCCTGACTGTTGGTATTTACTTAAGGAAATTAAGCCTGAATCTAAACTTGATCACCTTTTGCCCAAGGAAAGCCAACTAAACACAATCAAAGTCCTTTGCTGCATATTAAGGGTAACCACAAATTTTTGGGCAGAATTAAAATGGGACAATTTTGTGTGTCATAAGATGAGTAATATTTATGTAGGGGAACTTACTCGATAACCTTTTGAACAGAAGGCACAATAACCTTATGAAGCTACATGGTGAAACGCAAAGTAACAAACAGGGCGATTCACAATCTATTCTAGTGTTCACTCTAGGTGCAGGGTGCTGATCAATGAAGAGGGCATATTTTAATTTTGTAGGGCAAAATTTCATACGTGATGTAGCTGTCTAAAATGTTGTCCTTAAAAATTTAAATGAGCCCCCCTCACTAATCAGCAGCCTGCACCTAGAGTGAACACGATGTTCCATCCTTTCTTTGGGAAAGACCGTTATGTGAGTTTCAGCCATAAGAGGTCAGTGGTCACAATTTCCAAGATGCTGTAAAGAAGTTCAAGAGTTGAAGCGCCAGGGAATTACTGAAACATTTATAAAAACCTGGTGTGATATTACCAGGGCCTAGGGCTTTCCACAGAGGGTATGAATTAATAGCTATCATCAACTCTTCAATGTCTAGCATTGCTTATCCGCAACTGTGGGAAGGCCATACCGGCTAGATAACTATCTATAGACTTTAACCCTTGTGTGAAGTTTATAGTGGAGTATAGTTCTCTTGAACCATAGATTATAAAAAGGAGTTGTGGGAATATTACCATGTGTCTCTGTGATAGAACCAATAGGGGGAATGCTAATAGACCACAGTCTGCCTAAGCTCTAAAACAGTTATATCTAAAACATCGCTGGGTACACACTAAACAATGTGTGTACCCAGCGATGTTGCCGACGAGTCGACATATCGTGTGATCCGTACACACGTGGTCCGTACACACTGGACGATCCGGTGCCCAAACGCCCCCCCCCCACATTAAGCTGCATGGGATCGTCAGCCGCATTGCCTGATCTTACACGTAGCACATAAGATCAGGCGATGAGGCTGACGACCCCACAGGAACGAGCACTACACGATATAGTGCATACACACTACACACTTTTAACGATTTGTCGTTGCAATGTGTCGGAATCGTCTAAATACTTAAAAATATCATGTAGTGCATAAGAGGTCAATCGGAACTTGCTTTACTAACATTATGTCGATTTTCTAATAATATGTCGATACATATCGGTGCGTCGCGAATTCTGATTATTATGAACTTTGAAAGAGGAGTGAGCTACTGCACAGGTTCCAGTCTTCCTGTTCCCCAGGGAGACTTCATGCCCTGTTCCAAGCTGGCTACTACTGAGCATGTCTAGGCACCAACAAAAAACTACCGCACCGGTTGGTCTGGATATACCCTTTCTAATATATATTTAAATTTTTTATAAGGGGTGTGCTACCTTCTGCCAGTAAACAGAGTTATATTAAAGAGGAAAAGAAAGGCAGTATAATGGTGCACTATTCGAGAAGAAATAATTTAAAAATTAACCTTTATTAGGTATTCATTAAAATAATATCCCTTTAATAAAATATTTATGGTAAGCTTAGCAAAATATTAAACAATTAATAGATATAAATATAATGCACTTAGTGTCTCACCCGTATTAAATAAGCTCAATATTAGAGTCAATCACTTAACAGAATTATTAAATAAATTTGTATTCAATATTCATCTCATATTGTTGCCCATTAATCAGAATAAACAAGAATACTCAGTGTTCATCTCTTATTATTATTTGTTAATCAGAATAGACAGGGGTTATTCTCCCAGGCAGCAACTTTATTAAATTAATGTTACATTATATTGTTACAACCCAATGTTGCTTTTCAATGGATACATATGTCTTCTGTTCAAAATAACAAGATTTTCCCTGTTGCTTATATAGTGAGTATCCAAGATCAAACCATTTAGGTAGTCATATTTAATATTCAATACTGCTGTCTTTATTTATTTATTCAAGTAACACTAACAGATTGACTGATCATATAGAGCCTTATGACTAATACTGTGGAGCTTCATACAATATATGGACATCAACGTCTGCCCTTCGGCGCTTGTTTTATCACTGCCCGGCTGATAAATACTACAGCTGTTTTATTCACTGGTAGATTTTAGCGTCGGAGCAAAGCAGGTAAACTTTTAATACAGAGTTCCCTGTTATCTTTATTTATTTATTCAATTAATACTGACAGATTGACTAATTGTATAGAATCTTAAAGCTAATACTGTGGAACTTCATACAATACATAGACATTAGCGTCTACCCTCCGGCGCTTGTTTTGTCACTGCCCGGCTGATATAATACTGCAGCCGTTACAATCACTGGCAGAGTTTAGCGTTGGAGGGAAATGGGTGAGCTTCTAGTGCAGAGTACCGATGCGCATCGGTACTCTTGACTAGAAGCTCACCCATTTCCCTCCGATGCTAAACTCTGCCAGTGATTGTAACGGCTGCAGTATTATATCAGCCGGGCAGTGACAAAACAAGCGCCGGAGGGCAGACGTTGATGTCCATATATTGTATGAAGCTCCACAGTATTAGTCATAAGGCTCTATATGATCAGTCAATCTGTTAGTGTTACTTGAATAAATAAATAAAGACAGCAGTATTGAATATTAAATATGACTACCTAAATGGTTTGATCTTGGATACTCACTATATAAGCAACAGGGAAAATCTTGTTATTTTGAACAGAAGACATATGTATCCATTGAAAAGCAACATTGGGTTGTAACAATATAATGTAACATTAATTTAATAAAGTTGCTGCCTGGGAGAATAACCCCTGTCTATTCTGATTAACAAATAATAATAAGAGATGAACACTGAGTATTCTTGTTTATTCTGATTAATGGGCAACAATATGAGATGAATATTGAATACAAATTTATTTAATAATTCTGTCAAGTGTTTGACTCTAATATTGAGCTTATTTAATACGGGTGAGACACTAAGTGCATTATATTTATATCTATTAATTGTTTAATATTTTGCTAAGCTTACCATAAATATTTTATTAAAGGGATATTATTTTAATGAATACCTCATAAAGGTTAATTTTTTAATTATTTCTTCTCGAATAGTGCACCATTATACTGCCTTTCTTTTTCCTCTTTAATATACTACTGAGCATGTGCAGGGCCCATCTGGTCTTTACTGTGTAGAGTGACATGGTAGAAGACGGAAGTCTCCTACTTAGCTCCTATGAGCGACCTGGTTAAAACCTGCATACAAAGCTGTATAAGCTGGTGAGCTGTATAGAACCCCGCTCCTCTCCAGCTCTGCTCCATTATAATCAGCGTATAACAGTGAGTACGGCTGTACCTTTTATCTATCAATAAACCAACACCACTGGTTAAGTTACTGGACATTTCATAGTTTGAGTCATCTGCTGGTGTGTACCCACATAACTTTACAATATCAACACCTGCACACACATCACTTCCACTTGTCTATTATTTGCTATCAACTGACCTCTTTGATGCATCTTATTAAATTGTGTTTTTGAATATATATATATATATATATATATATATATATATATATATATATATATATTATATATATAATTTTTTTTTTATTTTTTTTTTATTTTATTTTTTTGTGCACATCCGTACTATTGTTATTTACGTTCTATGAATCATTATATAAATCAGAAGCCCGGCGCCAGCATCCTGTCCGACAGGATACCGAAGGTAAGTATTGGGGAGTTAGGGGAGGGGTTAGGCACCAGGGGAGGGTTATGCACTGGGGAAGGGAAGGTTATGGTTAGGCGCCAAAGAGGTAGGGTTAGCATACCGACCAACAAGGGTCGATGTGCTAGTCCTTTCAAGATGCCAGCGTTGGGATTCTAACAGCCGGAATCCCGAGCGCCGGCATCTCATACCGATCCCCAGTAAGGTGTGTAGTTGCTCTTCCTCCTAATCTATATTTATTAGTTCTGCAAGTGGTTTATGTTATTTCTGTATTAGCATCATACCCAGCTAATGGAGTTCTTATTTAAAACAGAGTCTCTTCTGGGGTAATTGAACTAAAGAGAATGATGCATCATACAAGATCTTGGTCGTCTCAGAGTTATAACAGCTCTCTATTGCAGGTGGTTTTAGGATTATATATTTAGAAGGCTGGAAATGGTGTTAATTTTATTAATAGATATGTGGTTATGTTATTTAAACAAGAATGTAAAAATGTAAATTTCCGCTTACCTGACAATTTGATGAGCGGGTGATTCTGTGCAATCACGTCCTTGTACAGATCCTTGTGTCCTAAATACTTCCACACCTAAATAGAGACAGACAGTGAACCTGACACACACGCAATGATACAGTCATCACCCAGACACAACCCCTGGTGTTACTGTATAATGTCCCATTCCCAGCAGTCACCTCTCCAGTCAGCAGCTGAATGATCTTGTTGGTAAGTTCCAGGATCTTCTGGTCACTGTCTCGCTCATGTATTAGTAAGTGAGGTGGAGGCACCATCATGGGACTCTGGGTCCTGCTCAGTCCTCCACATGGACAGCTACTGGGTATCACATGCTCACCAGACTTCTTCACAACTGTGTAATCCTGTGTTTTGAAAAACATTATTAAATATCAGAGACAGCTACCCAATGTACAAATATGTCTCGCCCATGACTGAAGTACATCCACTGACTAATCTCTTCCACTAAATGATTGTGTCCCTGAGGTTCTCTATAATCCGAAGCTCTTTGTAAATCTCAATTTAATGACAAATGTTTCCTTAGTATTTTCTATAGTAATACTTTTCACATTTCTATATTATTAGAGACAATAGTGATGTCACTGTGACACTCCAAGACTCCCTCACCTCCCCAGTCAGGTCCCTGTGTTAGTAATAGAGATAATAGTGATGTCACTGTGACACTCCCAGACTCCCTCACCTCCCCAGTCAGGTCCCTGTGTTAGTAATAGAGATAATAGTGATGTCACTGTGACACTCCCAGACTCCCTCACCTCCCCAGTCAGGTCCCTGTGTTAGTAATAGAGATAATAGTGATGTCACTGTGACACTCCAAGACCCCCTCACCTCCCCAGTCAGGTCCCTGTGTTAGTAATAGAGATAATAGTGATATCACTGTGACACTCCCAGACTCCCTCACCTCCCCAGTCAGGTCCCTGTGTTAGTAATAGGGATAACAGTGATGTCACTGTGACACTCCCAGACTCCCTCACCTCCCCAGTCAGGTCCCTGTGTTAGTAATAGGGATAACAGTGATGTCACTGTGACACTCCCAGATTCCCTCAACTCCCCAGTCAGGTCCCTGTGTTAGTAATAGGGATAACAGTGATGTCACTGTGACACTCCCAGATTCCCTCACCTCCCCAGTCAGGTCCCTGTGTTAGTAATAGGAATAACAGTGATGTCACTGTGACACTCCCAGACCCCCTCACCTCTCCGGTCAGGTCCCTGTGTTAGTAATAGAGATAATAGTGATATCACTGTGACACTCCCAGACTCCCTCACCTCCCCAGTCAGGTCCCTGTGTTAGTAATAGGGATAACAGTGATGTCACTGTGACACTCCAAGACCCCCTCACCTCCCCAGTCAGGTCCCTGTGTTAGTAATAGAGATAATAGTGATATCACTGTGACACTCCCAGACTCCCTCACCTCCCCAGTCAGGTCCCTGTGTTAGTAATAGGAATAACAGTGATGTCACTGTGACACTCCAAGACCCCCTCACCTCCCCAGTCAGGTCCCTGTGTTAGTAATAGAGATAATAGTGATATCACTGTGACACTCCCAGACTCCCTCACCTCCCCAGTCAGGTCCCTGTGTTAGTAATAGGGATAACAGTGATGTCACTGTGACACTCCCAGACTCCCTCACCTCCCCAGTCAGGTCCCTGTGTTAGTAATAGGGATAACAGTGATGTCACTGTGACACTCCCAGATTCCCTCAACTCCCCAGTCAGGTCCCTGTGTTAGTAATAGGGATAACAGTGATGTCACTGTGACACTCCCAGATTCCCTCACCTCCCCAGTCAGGTCCCTGTGTTAGTAATAGGAATAACAGTGATGTCACTGTGACACTCCCAGACCCCCTCACCTCTCCGGTCAGCATGCAGACAATATCCACAGTGAGGTTTATGATTGTCTGAGCTACTGGATCTTTATCCATCCCTGAGTAAGATGTTTGGCTGTAGGAAGTTCTTACAGATGTGTTCCTAATGAAAGAGAACCAAAAATGACCACTATATACTTCATGATGATAAAAGCACATAGTAAAACAGATGAACTAGGACAGGTCGAACCTTTAGATAAAGAGACCACCAGATCACTCCCTGGTAGGCATCAGTTGGAGTTGACCTGCACAATAAGTCTAATCAGGCAGTGATGACGTAAAGTAAATAACTAACAATAAGGTCAGGTCATTAACACTGATGAATCTTTGTTACACGTGAGGAAACCTTCAAAGACTGGGAGCACCATGTACAACACTCAATTCTGGAATGGGGGTATATTCTTCAAAATAAGAAAGTAGTGGAGAAACAAAGAAGTACGCCTCTTCAAGGGTAATGCTGGACAAACATCAATCTACTGATGACACATGAAACCTACAGGTAATTTAAATAAAATTTAATGACTACCATACTAGTCTAGCTTCTTAAAATGCATGCTCCAATGCTTGGATGACTGCCTCCAGGCCTAATACCAGTACCTCAGTATCAGGAGCAATATACAAAAAAGTTTGTCTACTTCACATTTATAAATTAATTTTATATAATAACCACCTCTGGATTCTTCTTACCCTTACCTTACATCACAGATGAGGTCCGAGGTCCTGAGCGTTCAATCCTCAGATGTTGCCCTATAAGATTAGCAGATAGCAGTGTTAGACATTGGTGCCATTAAGCTGGGATCTGGTTCACACACTACCCAACAGCGCATCCCGTTACAGTGCATCCAGAAAGTATTCACAACGCTTCACTTTTTCCACATTTTGTTTTGTCCTCAAAATTCTACCCACAATACCCCATAATGACGTGTAAAGTTTTTTTGAGATTACACTAAGAAATCACATGTACATAAGTATTCACACCCTTTGTCATGAAGCTCAAAATTGAGCTCAGGTGCATTCTGTTTCCACTGCTCACCCTTGAGATGTTCCTACAGCTTAATTGGAGTCCACCTGTGGTAAATTCAGTTGATTGGACATGATTTTGAAAGGCATACACCTGTCTATATAAGATCCCATACTTGACAGTGCATGTCAGAGCACAAACCAAGCATGAAGTCCAAGGAATTGTCTGTAGACCTCCGAGACATTATTGTCTTGAGGCACAAATCTGGGGAAGGGTACAGAAAAATATCTGCTGCTTTGAAGGTCCCAATGAGCACAGTGCCTCCATCATCTGTAAATGGAAGAAGTTCAGAACCACCAAGACTCTTCCTAGAGTTGGATGGCCATCTAAACTGAGCGATCGGGGGAGAAGGGCCCTGGTCAGGGGGGTGACCAAGAAGCCGATGCTGTCAGAGCTACAGCATTCCTCTGTGGAGAGAGGAGAACTTTCCAGAAGGACAACCATCTCTGCAGCAATCCACCAATCAGGCCTGTATGGTAGAGTGGCCAGATGGAAGCTATTCCTTAGTAAAAAGCACATGGCAGCCCGCCTGGAGTTTGCCAAAATGCACATGTAGGACTCTCAGACCTTGAGAGACAAAGATTGAACTCTTTGGCGTGAATGCAAGGCATTATGTTTGGAGGCACACCGCTCATCACCAGGCCAATACCATCTCTACAGTGAAGCATGGTGGTGGCAGCATAATGCTGTGGGGATGTTTTTCAGCGGCAGGAACTGGGAGACTAGTCATGATAGAGGGAAAGATGAATGCAGCAATGTACAGAGACATCCTTGATGAAAACCTGCGCCAGAGCGCTCTTGACCTCAAACTGGGGCGATGGTTCATCTTTCAGCAGGATAATGACCCTAAGCACACAGCCAAGACATCAAAGGAGTGGCTTCAGGACAATTCTGTGAATGTCCTTGAGTGGCCCAGCCAGAGCCCAGACTTGAATCCAATTGAACGACTCTGGAGAGATCTGATGGAGCTTGAGAGGTGCTGCAAAGAGGAATGGGCAAAACTGATAGGTGTGCCAAGATAAAAGATAGGTGTGCCAAGCTTGTGGCATCATATTCAAAAAGACTTGAGGCTGTAATTGCTGCCAAAGGTGCATCAACAAAGTATTGAGGAAAGGTTGTGAATACTTATGCACATGTGATTTCTTAGTTCTTTTTTTTTTTTAATTACATTTGCAAAAATCGCAAAAAAACTTTTTACACTTTGTCATTATGGGGTATTGTGTGTAGAATTTGGAGGACAAAAATGAATATATTCCATTTTGGAATAAGGCTGTAACATAACAAAATGTGGAAAAAGTGAAGCGTTGTGAATACTTATCGGATGCACTGTATGTCTCACTAATCTCCCATTTGTATTATCCAGAACGAACAACTGATTTTGAAAATTCACCTGTAACACCAATTACTTAATTCGCCCATGGGATGACTTGACCAGCAAATACGATGGGGGAGTGCGGCAGAGTGACTGGGGGAAATAGGCCACTTTGCCAGGGAAGGGTCCCCTGACTCCTGGAGATGTCCCGTATCTATACAGGTGGCCTATATGGATGCACCTGGTCCAGTTATTAACTACAAAGGAGCGGGTCCAAGCCAAGGGGGAGTTGGGCTGGGGTGCAATGGTGGAATGGTGGAAGGGTATAAAGTGGTCTGTCCTACAGACAATGCAGGCATGTATTTTGAGGATTGTTTCATTGAGTAGTCCATAAAATAGTGGAAGCATGAGGTGTAAAATACAAGGTGCACTGATTACATAGGGTATGGCTACACTAGCACTGAGACTGCCATGCAGAGCTATGGCCCCAGATTGAGTGTAATAATGTGTACTGGCTGACATGCATGTGGCTGTGGGCCCAGCAGCCCTCTGTATAAGGCAGGAATCAGGATCATCTCACCTGGGGAGAATCATTCAAAAGCAGATGGCAGATCCTCGCCTAGAGAAACAAAACCCAGACGGAAGTTCTCCAGACTTCCGGGATGTGCGTTCCAAACCTCGTTTTCAGATGGTATTGTGTCACTTCCGGGTTAGTGTGTGTTTCCGTTGTGGGGTTTGCTCTTCGGGGTGTAAGATGCCGGGGGTACGGGGTGTAAGATGCCGGGGGTACGGGGTGGGTGGGATGCACGAGATGCCGGGTGCATTGAGGAGGGTGAGAGATGGGGTGCAGGATGCACTAAGGAGGGTGAGGATGGTGAGTTATGGGGTGCAGCGTGCACTGGAGAGGGATGGGGTGCAGGGTGTACTGAGGAGGGTGAATGATGGAGTGCACTGAGCAGGGTTAGTGATGGGGTGCAGGGTGCACTGTGGAGGTTGAGAGATGGGGTGCACTGAGCAGGGGCTGTGATGGGGTGCAGGGTGCACTGAGGGTGAGTGATGGAGAGCATGGTGCACTGAGGGTGAGTGATGGGGAGCAGGGTGCACTGAGGAGGTTGAGTGATGGGGTGCAGGGTGCAATGACAGTGATGGGGTGCAGTGTGTATTGGGGATGAGTGATGGGGTGCAGGGACTATTGAGGGTGAGTAGTGTAGAGTTGCAGGATGTATTGAGGGTGAGTGACGGGGTGCAGGATGTAATGAGAGTGAGTGGGTGCAGGGTGTATTGAGGAGGGGAGTGAATGATTTCATGCTGGGCATATTGAAATATAAAAGGATAATTAAAAACCTGTTTGACAAATGTGTGTTTCTGAGTGTTTAATGGGCAATTTCAGACAGACGTCATGTTACATACACGAGGCGTTGGGCACAATACATTTAGTGTGTTATTACCATTTAAGAAAATATTTTTCAGTCTTTAAGCCACATATTTTATCATCTAGATCTGTTCATAAACTTTGCCGCAATTACTGTTTCTATCTATAACCTCCACCTGAAACCTCTATTTCTGTAATAAACTCTTATACAGTTGTATCATTAATACTGAGATAACTATTTAATGATACAATATTTTATTCACACTCAAAAATGTTGCTTTTCCAAACTAATTTTTTTGTTCAGAAATGGATCACGTAAATATTAGGAAAAGATAGAAGTATATCCGTAGTAATATAGGAGAAATGTTTAATTCCAGATGTTTCCAGTTATAAAGTGCAGGAGAAAATGTGGCCCCAGAGGAAAGACCCCAACAGTTATGGTAAATCTGGGCAAGTAGAGCCCTGGAGAGGTCGCATGGATAACCTAAATCGGGTAATCCCAATAATCTATGTCGAGCTACCCTACTGTATTGTATTTAAATGTTGATGTGGACGTTATTCAGGGGTAGGTTGCACGCTGGAATTTAACATGCAAGGACTATTGTACTGTAATTACTGTACAGTATTTATATATTACCGGGGAGGATTGGAAAATATATATTTTTAGCTGCCCGGTTAATATGATCCCAGGTAATGTGGGTTCTGTTGTAATTTACCACTTAAAAGTCGTCTTAAGTATGGGTCTGATTCATTACGGATCACTATTGCTAAAGCGTGTGCAGACGGCCGATTGTTGCGTACTAGGCATGCATCGCAGTGCACGAAGGCACCACTGCGATCACGTACAGCCATCGCAGACTGATTGACAGTCAGTGAGGGTTTGTGACGGGGTGGTCGGAGAAACGAAGGCGCGCTTGTCCGTTTGAACGCCATTGCATGGGCGTGCATAACTTAGCCATAGCGATTGCGTACGTAGCTTGTGTACTCACTGCGTGCAACGAGGTTAGCAATTTCTAAGTAAGGTCAGGGTTGCTGTAATTCTGCGTGAGGGGCCGACGGTACTCGATGTTACCAATGTTTATGGAGGTTTGGAAGGTATTACGGATGTGAGATCGCAGTAGTGGGAGTCTCTATGCTGGCAATGCGACGGCATTGCAATAGCGTTAATTGGCGTATTTTTGCGCGCTGCAATCGCAATATCAATTGTTAATGAATCACGCCCTGTGTCCACGACTTACGATTCCAAATATGAATTCACAAGTGAAGTATCACATTTAAGCTTTCCTTTTGTGTTTTTTTTTTTGGCTGCCGTCACCCATTTAGGATGTGAAATGATTGCAGCAAATACCCCAGTCATATTGTATCTTGTTGCGCTTGATACTGTAATTCGAAAGCATTTGTAGATGGCATACACTGTAGCTCTATATAAGCCTCTTTCTAACAAGCTATTAGCTTTTATTTCCTGCACTGAAATGATTATTAGAATCTGGTTGCTATGAGCTACTGCGAAACGGGTATGAATCAGCACTAGTTATGGGTAATGATAGGTACAGCTCAACCAACATAATAGTACTTACTCAAAAATTTATACGACACTGGGTTAAGGATGATATGATTGCCTCGATCATGTGACCAAGCCCAGAAGGCGAAACATGCATCACTTCCGTTTGTGCTTGCTCCATGAGACGGACACTTGCTGCTGACCCAAAGTATTACGTTTTAGTATATTCCGTTTACCTCCCAGGTATTCTTTCCCGAAATGTCCTCTCCTCTGCAATGCACTGCTGTGCACCAGCGTGAACCCTGTACATTTAAAGACAAACATCCCCTATGACCACCTAGGACTGTGGTCTCTCATCCGCCGTACAATGCTTGTAAACAGCAGAAGCAATGAGACACTCCCACTCCACACTTCTCTATCAGTCTCTCTCCCTCCTAATCCAGATGTCTGGTATATACTGTACCAGAGTCGTAGCTAGACATTTTATTGCCCTGTGCGAGAAAGTTCATTGGTGACACACACACACAAATATATGTATGTGTGTGTGTGTGTGTGTGTGTGTATGTATATATATATACACACACACATACATGTATGCATTTGTATATATGTATACACATCCATACATATACTACACACACATACATTCAAGTATATATAGATATATATATCTATGTATTATATACTGTATAAGTGTATACACATTTATTTTTTCTGAATAAATTCAGCAGCACGGTTGTAATGGATGGGGGCTGGGGCAGGCTGCTGGGATGGCCACTACTTTTCATACTGTCGCCCCAGTCTCTGTCTGGACCAGTCAGAGACTCAGACCTCACCTGGCACAGTGGTAGGTCCTCAGTCCTGTGTACACAGCCGGAACACACAGGCAGCACCACTCCTTGAGCCAGCCCCACCACACAGCAGCTCCTCCTCACTGACCTCTGGGAGCCTTGGGAGGGAAACGTGATGACATCTCCGTCTCACCTATCACAATAGGTTGCCGGGAGACAGGACGGCTGAAGGAGGCGGGGAGGCTGTGGCTGTCTCCTTCCTTTGTGCTGGGCGCCGCAGACAAGCAGCAGCGGCCACCCAGCGCTGGATTAAAGAACACACTGGGATACTATAATATATGAGATGGTGGGCGGTCTGTGTTCCACCCTCAGCAATGTTGCGCTCTGTGCGGAAGCACCGACTGCACCACCCTAGCTACGGCCCTGCACTGTACTACTATACGTTTAGCAATTTGTTTATGATTATTAATGCAGATAATGTCAATCTTGGCTACATATAACCATTACATGCAGCACTGTACGATTCAGATTGGGTACATTTTTGCAAAAGGCTGTTTATGGTTAAAAATACAATTTCTGCAAGATCTGCGGTTACATGCAGCCTGATTTGCATTCAGACGAGATCAATTGTTGTCATTGCAGAACAGTTGGCTCAGTTTTGTGCCATTTGTTGTATATTGAGCCACTGAGACTTTCGCTGGGTACATGTTATAGGCCTGAATCAGGGGGGCACTCAGATCATGCGCAGCTGAGATTTCCCACAGAGTACAAAAATATGCAAATAGGAGTTTAGGCATTCCCCTTGTGCACTGCCGCGCAATGGAATTCGCAAGCACTGAGACGCTCGCTTTACATATGTGAGCAGAGCTCATGTGTGCTGGTGGATTGGATCTTTCCACCTTGATGCACTATCGGTCGCAACATCGATTCCTCGAGCAGCACACCTGGCGCACAGCCTCCTTTGTAAATTAAGATATGGCCGCTGTGGTTGCAGTGCTGCCAACGAGAACGCAGCCGCATGCTCAAACACACCTGTGACACCACCTCTTTGTGTGAAGACTTTAGGTCACCGCCCCCCCAGTCTCCTCCCTGAACCACCCATAGATAGTAGAAGCCGTCTCAGGCAATAGCGATGTTGCATGCAAATGCATACGCCATCGGACTGTCTTTCACACGTGCGTTTTCCGATTATCACTCTGGACATCCGATCTCTCAACTGTGTACACCTCTGAATCAGACCTTATGAGATTCTCGGACCGACATAACTATGTCTGTCATATAGGGTCAATAACAGTAGTGTGTACAAGTCACACGGAGCCCCCACTGCCTCTATCCCCGCCCCTGATTAATAATACTCATCTCACTCGTGATTCTGGCACAGCCGCTCCCTAGTCCCCTCTTCAGCGTCACGGACATGATTTGTCACGTGACCCCGGGCCCGATAGCCGCTCTGCGCTGTATGCAGCTGCACTAACTGTGCTGTTGCATACAGTACAACCACACAGCCACAGCATTTCTAAGAACAGGTGCAACTGGGCACCTGTTTTTTGGCAGGGTCACACTGACCCTGTATGGGGGCCCCGGGGGGACCGCCCCTGTTGCCCCCACCCCCTTAATCTGGCCCTGGCTGCTCACGTTATGTCTGTCCCATTGTTTTAGTTTTGTTCATAGTATTCCACCGGGGTGCAGTGCCCCCGGCCCGATCATGAAGCTAGAATGATTAGTTTACAAAGCGCAGTGTGTATTGACCTGTGCTGCACCCGATTTCATTATGCCTCTAGCGATATCCGCTGTGTCTCCCAGTCCCAGCAGGCATCTCCCCTTTTGGTTTGGCGGGCGGAAGTGGCTGTGATGCGGTCATTTCCAGAGTTCTGTGCATAGCCAGTCTGAACATGTGTCTGTCCCAGTTCTGAGCACAGAGTGTAGTGGAGTTGCTTTGCCCTCTACAAAAGACTGACCTGGAGCGATCCTATGATCCTGTGTGTAGCTACATGGTCAAGAGCCTTCTCCCCCAAAGCCTGTTATACCCCTTTTACACCAGATCAAAAACCTGGGTTTTTGCTGGGTCTACCCGGGTCGCAGCTCAGTGTAAAAGGGTCCCTGAAAAATAACCTGGGTCAAGTGACCCTGCAATCCAACCCAGGTAGCTACCAGGGTTGGACCCAGGTAATGGTGCAGTGTAAACGGTGTAACCCGGGTTATCTGACCTGGATCATGCCTAAAATGAGAGGGTTGGTGGTTGTGGAGCATTCACCTCCCACTTTTTATGACCTCACAGGTTTAGCAGGGCAGACCTGAGTTCAGTGTGAACAGGGCTGACCTGGGAGTAACCCAGATCAAAGGTGCAGTGTAAATGGGTCTGACCAGGGTTGGAACCATGTCCAAAAACCCAGGTCGGACCTGGGTTTTTGGTGGAAAAGAGGTTTAAGTAAGTCCTTATAGAAGGCACTTTTACATGTCAGTGGTTCTCAAACTCGGTCCTCAGGACCCCACACAGTTCACGTTTTGCAGGTCACCTAAATGGTGCACAGGTGTATTCATTACTCACTGACACATTATAAAAGATCCACAGGTGGAGCTAATTATTTCACTTGTGATTCTGTGAGGAAACATGGAAAACATACACTGTCTGGGGTCCTGAGGAACGGGTTTGAGAACCTGTGTAGTATGTATTCTAGTTAGGGTAAGTTACTATCTATTCAGCTTTGACACCTCCAGGTTGGGAGCCAAGAAGAGGATTTGTAAGAAGAAAAATCTGCATATATTTGTCCTGTATGTGAGAACTGTTCCCTTGTAATCAGGATTCTAATGCTGCCCATACACCTACCCGACCAGCATAAGATCCGATTCATATACGATTTCCCTACGATTCCTCGGAGCTCCCTGGCAGTCCCGGCAGCATGTTTGTTGTTTTTCTTTAGCACAGGATCTGTCGTAAGCTCTTCCCTTGTAGTTGCCACAAACGATCGGCCAGTGTTCAAAAAGAGTAATGGACTCCTTTTCCTTAGATCATAGTATCCCAAACTCCGCCCGTACAGTACAGGTTTTAAGGATATCCATGCTTGAGTCCAGATGGTTAAGTCAAAATTGACTGAGGTACCATTTAAGTCATCTGTGCTCATGCATGGGCATCCTTAAAACCTGGATTGTAATGGCGTTAGGGAAGCTCTGCCTTAGAACATGGGTTACATTTATCCGATTCAAGGTTCAAATAATCATCGTGAAACTAGGATGTAGAAGGGTGTAAATGTTAAAATTATCAAGTTTATTATTATTTTTTTTTATATAAAAACGTACCAGAATTTTACAAGCGTTTTCAAAACAGTCCAGATTTTGCTAAATCCCCATTGTTACATTGAGAGATTTGAACTTGATAACTGGAGTCTAGATTGTTTGAAGACTGTCATTACAGCACCAAAGCTACGTGCGGCTCCAGGACCCCAGCGGCGAGGTTGGGGTGGCATAACTGTCACACACACTACTACGGTGGTAGTTCTGCCACTTTCTGTAATCTATTAAAGTCAGGAGAGTAGAGAAGGCTGCGGCAGACATACTGCATTGTCGGGTCACCCTCCCCTCCAGCCAAATTTTGCTAGGGGACCCCTGATGCCTTACGCTATTGGTCAGCAATTTCATTCTCCTGACTGTGAATCTTAAGATGCATATTCAGATTGCTCTTATGCCAAAAACATCTACAGCATTCGGAGCACCAATGCAGCTTCTCTCCTGTGTGAATTTTACGATGGACGATATACTTGGAGTAGTCGGCAAAGCATTTTCCACAGTGAAAGCATGAGAACGGTTTCTTGTCCGCATGATTTCTTAGATGTTTACTCAGAGTGCTCTTTTGTACAAAACCTCTTCCATTTTCCAAACAGGAGTAGGACCTGGGCCCAACGTGGATTCCCTGATGCATGTTTAGACCTAATCTTGTGTTAAAACATTTCCGGCACTCTGAACAGGAATATGGCTGCCCACCGGTGTGCGTTCTCAGGTGCCGGACTAGGTCAGCGTTCTTTTTAAAACGTTTCCCACAGTTCGGACAGGGAAAGGCTTTTTCTCTGGTATGACTCTTCTGATGTGTCAAGAGATTTGTGCTAGTGTCAAAGCATTTCCTGCAATTAGTGCATACAAATGGGCTGTCTCTGGTGTGAAGTTTTACATGTCTAACAAGATTTGAAGCACTTGAAAAACCTCTAAAACAATACGAACAAACAAACTGTTTATCTTCTGACTGGTTTGTTTCCTGTCCACTGGGCTGCAATTCCTCACTGTTAGGGGGTAAGAAACTGGTGCGTTCAATTTGTAAGTATACATTGACGGTTCTGACATTTCCATCACATGAGACTGCTTCCTTCTTAATAAGAGTTGCTATATACACTGGTGCATGATCTGTGGGTCTTGGAGTGTCAGTGTGTGTGAGGGTTCCTCCATCACATGAGACTGGTTCCTCCTTAATATGAGTAGATGTATACGGTGTATGATCTGTGGGTGTATGAGTGTCCGTGTGTGTGAGGGTTCCTCCATCACATGAGACTGATTCCTCCTTAATGCAAGTAGATGTATATTGTGTATGATCTGTGGGTGTATACATGTCAGTGTGTATGCTGTCTCCTCCATCACATGAGACTGATTCCTCCTTAATATCAGTAGATGTATACTGTGTATGATCTGTGGGAGTGCACATGTCAGTGTCTGTGAGGTCTTCTCCATCACATGAGACTGATTCCTCCTTAATATCAGTAGATATATACTGTGTATGATCTGTGGGAGTGTACATGTCAGTGTCTGTGAGGTCTTCTCCATCACATGAGACTGATTCCTCCTTAATATGAGTAGATGTATACTGTGTATGATATGTGGGTGTATACATGTCAGTGTCTGTGAGGTCTTCTCCATCACATGAGACTGATTCCTCCTTAATATGAGATGTATACTGTGTATGATCTGTGGGTTTATACATGTCAGTGTGTGTGAGGGTTCCTCCATCACATGAGACTGATTCCTCCTTAATATGAGTAGATGTATACTGTGTATGATCTGTGGGTTTATACATGTCAGTGTGTGTGAGGTTACCTCCATCACATGAGACTGATTCCTCCTTAATATGAGTAGATGTATACTGTGTATGACCTGTGGGTGTATACATGTCAGTGTGTGTGAAGTCTCCTCCATTACATGAGACTGATTCCTCCTTACTATGAGTAGATGTATACTGTGTATGATCTGTGGGTTTATACATGTCAATGTCTGTGAGGTCTCCTCCATCACATGAGTCTGGTTCCTCCTCAATTTTAACACATATATATTCTACTTGTGTATGATCTGTCGAAGAACAGATATCCTGTACTCCACATGGGCTGGATTCATCCCTAATAGGAGTAAACATATGTTGCGTATGATCTGTGTTCATATAATTATCTCTTGCCGGATTCTTAGTATTGTCATTTAAGAACGTAGCTTTCTGGGTACACATGACATCACTTACATCTTCTGCTGGTGAAGATGTCTTATGAAATCCGTTTTCTGATGTATCTGATACAAATAAAGAAAATAAATGGTTACCAGGATGTAAAAACAAGTAGTTTCAAAACATATTCAAATGTGCTATGTAGTCAAGTTCCTTGGAGGAGCTATATTTATCTCACAATTACGCTGATAATATACAGAACGTAGGGTGTGCAAATTATGTTGTTTTGTTTCTAGTAGGCCTTGGTGAATGTTTCTTGCATTATCACAATAGACAGGTTTATCAGGTAAGGAGAAATGGGGGTTAGTGCTCCAAACAAGTATTACTGAACCTAAATGGAGTTCGCATTTTTGGGTTATCTATTAATTAGAAGCCACAACCTGCCCCTTGCTCCTTAGGTCTCAGAGAATGAGATGTATCAAATCTTGGATAGATCAACCATTCAGCTCCTAACTGTCACGTATCAGGCTGTGCTACAAAAATGACACCTAGGAGCTGATTGGTTGGTACTTTATCTCTCCACTTTACCGCTCTCCAAGATTTGATACATCTCCCCAAGAGAAAAAAACAAACAAAAAAAAACACTGATATATGGACAGATGGGATTGTTTGATTCGGCCACATATCTGGATTACTGTCCAATCTAGCCCCAAAAAAGGAAATCTGACATGGTTGCAGAGATCTCGATTCGGTCACTGAAAAACACCATAATACAGATGTGTGTCAATGGCCGGATTTTCCGCTATGTCGATCCCACTCAATTGTAGATTAGGTTTGACTGGATAAAATGGTCACCCAGTGGCCAGAAATCTTATAATATTAGCTTGATCTTACTACATAGCGAACATCATTGGGCCACCTGAACCCCCCCCCCCCCCCAGACAAAAAAAAAATACAGAAGAGACCTTTTTAGAGTTATTGGTTATAATTAATGTGGTACTAAGACCTATATAAGGAAAATTTACCCTATAGTCAGACATTATTAAAATTGTACTCATGTGTTACTTTTCTTTCTATCCTGTTTGATATGTATTTAGTATGCCTATCTCACACTAAGAACATGGTTAGGACATATATTAAACCTCCTCTTACACATCAGCTTGAGAAATTCAGGACTCTCCACCATGATGTCCTTGTACAGATACTGGTGTCCTTGTAAATACACCTGTAAAGGGAAATAGACAGTGACAATAGACACAATGATACAGTCACCACTTGGACACATCCCCTGGTGTTACTGTATAATGTCCCATTCCCAGCAGTCACCTCTCCAGTCATCATCCAGACACATCCCCTGGTGTTACTGTATAATGTCCCATTCCCAGCAGTCACCTCTCCAGTCATCACCCAGACACATCCCCTGGTGTTACTGTATAATGTCCCATTCCCAGCAGTCCCCTCTCCAGTCATCCCCCAGACACATCCCCTGGTGTTACTGTATAATGTCCCATTCCCAGCAGTCACCTCTCCAGTCATCCCCCAGACACATCCCCTGGTGTTACTGTATAATGTCCCATTCCCAGCAGTCACCTCTCCAGTCATCACCCAGACACATCCCCTGGTGTTACTGTATAATGTCCCATTCCCAGCAGTCACCTCTCCAGTCAGCAGCTGAATGATCTTGTTGGTGAGATCCAGGATCTTCTGGTCATTGTGCCTCTCATGTATCAGTGAGTGAGGTGGAGGCACCGTGGTGGGACTCTGGGTCCTGCTCATCCCTCCTGACTCAAATGGACGACTGTTGGATGTCACATGCTCAACGGACTTCTTTGAAACTATATAATGCTATGTAACAAAGACAAAAGACACATTCAGTATAAGATCCACTCGACTAAACCAAGCAGTCACTTCATGCACTAGGATAGAAAGATTTCTGCGAATGCAAAAGGATTCTTGTATTGGGCCTGAAACAACAGAAGCAGCAATATTATATGCATGTTCATATTCCATGGCTGTAGTAGAATATATGCTCTCTTTCTATGTTCTATGCTGAGGGTAGAAGCCAAATAATTGTGGAATAATGGATAAGACAACAGTGAGACACCAGGACCTAGGAGATGACAGAATATTTCTGTTATACCAGGACCTATGAGGAGAGAGATGGGGATATTACAGTTATACCAGGACCTATGAGGGGAGAGATGGGAGATATTAGTTATACGAGGACCTATGAGGGGAGAGATGGTGGATATAACGGTTACAAAAGTCACAGCTTAGTCTTTCTAACCCATGGCCTTTGAGCCTGCAAAAGTGGGCTGTAAAGATATCCAGGAGCCTTCCTGAAAGCATTCAGAGGCAATGATATTTTCTTTCTGTGTCTTTAAAGTGAAGCATGCTCTATGGCAGTGGTTCTCAAACTCGGTCCTCAGGACCCCACACAGGTCACGTTTTCCAGATCACCCAGCAGGTGCACAAGTGTGTTCATTACTCACTGACACATTTTAAAAGATCCACAGGTGGAGATAATTATTTAATTTGCAATTATGTGTGAGACATGCAAAACATGCACTGTTTGGGGGTCCTGAGGACAGAGTTTGAGAACCTGTGCTCTATGGTTTTCAGCTAGTTATCTCCACCAATGTCTTAAAGTGAACCTTCATTGCAAACTCTTTATTTTCACAACTAACGCAGGATAGGCCCACTACAGTTTGTCTGTGTGCAGGGGATGAACAGCGTAATATTCTATCCATCAAAGTTGAGAGTGATCAATGGTTGACAAATGCACTTATTCCTGGAAGATTTAGCTTTGTGATACAGCTTTTCTTCATCTAGGGACCAGTCTCCCAAATGATCCTAAATGTCCCAGCTTTCAGACCAAAATCTCTTCCAACGGGCTCTACCTTAGACATGCGAAAAACTGCTTGGGTCCAATTTTTTCCTTCCTTTCTTATCAACCTGTATGGTGCTGTGTTTACTGTCCAATTCCTCCTCCCAGATCAGAAATACTTTGATGAACATCAAAAATATTTGTCCTCCATTTTCCTTTCCCCTTTTCGTAACACACCGGCCAACATAGCTTGTGGTCTCCAGAAGAACTCTCTGGTAAAGTGCATACACCTTAGCAACAACATTTTGCTAAAGTTCCTTTTTATGGTTTGGTCAATATATTGTTTTATTCTTTACAGAACTCAGGGTTGCATGTTTTTCCTTCTACGCACACGTTAATCTGGCAGGTATATCATTACAGTATAGTACATAATGGCTGATCATTCATTGCCTATAAGTGGTTGTAATCTCAGAAGATCTAGTAGTTACTGTGCATCTAGAAATCCTTAGTGTGATCTACAGTAGATTATCATGCTTCATATTCATGGATTTCATCTCTATTAAAGAAACAAGTACCTGACTGCATAGGTAAGGGGTTCTGGGATAAGAGTGACATTCCCAGACTCCCCTCACCTCCCCAGTCAGGTCCCTGTGTTAGTAATAGAGATAATAGTGATGTCACTGTGACACTCCCAGACTCCCTCACCTCCCCAGTCAGGTCCCTGTGTTAGTAATAGAGATAATAGTGATGTCACTGTGACACCCCCAGACTCCCTCACCTCCCCAGTCAGGTCCATGTGTTAGTACTAGAGATAATAGTGATGTCACTGTGACTCTCCCAGGCTCCCTCACCTCTCCAGTCAGATCCCTGTGTTAGTAATAGAGATAATAGTGATGTCACTGTGACTCTCCCAGACTCCCTCACCTCCCCAGTCAGGTCCCTGTGTTAGTAATAGAGATAATAGTGATGTCACTGTGACACTCCCAGACTCCCTCACCTCCCCAGTCAGATCCCTGTGTTAGTAATAGAGATAAGAGTGATGTCACTGTGACACTCCCAGACTCCCTCACCTCCCCAGTCAGGTCCCTGTGTTAGTAATAGAGATAAGAGTGATGTCACTGTGACACACCCAGACTCCCTCACCTCCCCAGTCAGATCCCTGTGTTAGTAATAGAGATAAGAGTGATGTCACTGTGACACTCCCAGACTCCCTCACCTCCCCAGTCAGGTCCCCGTGTTAGTAATAGTGATGATAGTGATGTCACTGTGACACTCCCAGACCCCCTCACCTCCCCAGTCAGGTCCCTGTGTTAGTAATAGAGATAATAGTGATGTCACTGTGACACTCCCAGACTCCCTCACCTCCCCAGTCAGGTCCCTGTGTTAGTAATAGGGATAACAGTGATGTCACTGTGACTCTCCCAGGCTCCCTCACCTCTCCAGTCAGCAGGTAGATGATCTCCAAGGTGAGATCTAATAACCTCTCAGCGTAGGATGTCCTGTCCTCCATTCTCCAATCAGCTATTCCAGACTTAACTCTCCCACCTCTGGATAGGTATCACAGCTTCTACCAAGTACAGCTTTCATCTAGGAGTGAGAAAGAGAAATATATAGTAGAAAATGTACAATCTAATTGAGTAAAAAGTAAAAATTCTGATCCCCAATTTTCGCAGGGATATCAACTATGGGCCTAATTCAGGGCGGATTGCAATGTTGCAGACGCACGCACCCGGTCGCTGTGAAATTATGCAATTAATGAGAACGCATTACTGCCGCAGCACAAGATGCAGACACCCAGCACTACATAAAGCCGCCCCCTTGCCTTTACTCGCATCCACAATAGCTAGCAAGACAGCGAAAACATCGAGAACCATCGGACCCATATGCACAGTTATGGTTGACCTGACCTCACTCACAAACTGCTAAGCTTCCTGTACACAATGAGTACTCAGGCTGCATATGCCGTCGCAGTGGCTAATTTATGCACGTCCCTGTAACAGCGTTCAAACGCACATGCACGCCTGCGTTTTTCTGACCACCCCGTCACCACCCCCAAACAGTCACTTCCTGTCAATCGCTCTGCCATTACACTGCGTCCTCACTGCGATTGCTTCCTGATCGCAGTGGCCGGTAAGTGCACAGCGATGCATGCACAGAACGAAACAATCGGTCGACTGCGTGCAATCTCAGGCTTGCGTTCTTGCTGAAACAGGCCCTATGTCTGCAGCTGGATAAGCATTCTCTTTAGAGGGGAGATGTATCAAGACTTGGAGAGAAAGTGGAGCAGATGCCCTAAGCAAACAATCCGCTTCTGTCATTTCAAAGACAGCGAGCCTGATTCAGAGACAACCATCACAACCGGTTATCGCTCCTTTGGTCAGGCTGCGGGACCCAAAGCTTCCCGCAGCCTGACCGGGTGCTGGTCACTAAGAGGCCAGGAATCTGCATCCACCAACGCAGACCCTGACCTCGTCCCTCCCAGAAAACGGGGCTGACCCCCCCCCCCCCCCCCCCTCATTTACGGGAACAGTGACCAGGCACGCCCCGGTCCGCCCCCCAAATGTTGCAGCATGTCAATCATGCTGCAGCCAGGAGGGGTCTGCGAGCGACGTCGCAGAACGGGTCATGTACAGGCACAGACCCCTCAACATCAGAGATATACATCCATCATCAGATAAACGTACGTCTCCGAATCAGGCCCTGAAAGAACCATAGGGTTAACTGCTGCATCAGGCCAAAATAGGCATTCAAGCTAAGTATGCTTATTTTATATTAACACCTTCAGTTCCACCCAAGTGTTCGTCTTCTTTAACTCCTACTACAGGCACAAACTATTTAAATTAACGTCACCCTAAAAGTAATAATAGGAAGGGGATCCCCAACATAATCATCTCCTATAGAACATTACAATTTAGAACAATCCAAGGATCGGGAGGCACCAAGATCCAATCACATGGCATCAAAAGGAGGTGCGCAAGTACAGGAAGAACCTGATTGGCCGATGGAAGTCAAGTCTGAAATGCCAAGCTGTAACCGTCCAAAGTTTGTAATTGGCAGCCTACATGGTGACTGAGCTACGCCTATACATTTTCATGGCTAGCAGTGCCAACCACCTCTTTAAATGGAACATCGTAACTAAAAATAAAAAAAACTGCAATAAAAGGATAGACAAACTTATCAATATTTACATTTAATTGCAGTTTACATAATGGAAATTGTGCATGTTTGCAAACTCATGCAATACAGACACATTGCATGAGGTACATAACATACAGAAACAAATGCAAACCCTGTGATGACTGCATACAGAGATATAACAACAGGTCTCCAGACTGCTGTAACAGTATCATAATAATATAATGAGATATGGAGTGAGCCACTTACCACAGCCTCTCTTCTCCCACAAGGAAGGAACTGGGTCTAATATGCGGCCACTTCCGGGTTTTGCGATTAAAAAATGCGGCTCACTGAGCCTGGGGCCCTCCGGATCAATTCGTCAATTTAAGCTCCGGACAACTTCCGGGTTGTGCGTTCCAACAAGTGGCTCATTGGTGTAGGATGCTTCCGGGGTTTGCGTTCCATGTACCGGAAGCCCTATTATTTTGAACACAATCACTGTAATGCCTTCAGTTTGTGTGCCTATCTGTCTGAGCTCAACTTACATCTCTCCTGGGCATGCTCTTTCCCTGCATGGAGACCACTAGCAGTCACTTGTCCTGGGAGACTGGACATCAAGGTCACTAGAGACAATGTTGCCATACAATATGAACACCTCCTCCTTCCAACCACTGTGGAAGTGGATAGATCCCATTCAGTATTTATACCCTGAAGTCATCAGTTACTTCTGCACGGCTGGGAGGAGTTTTGGCCAACACTCAAAGGAGATGTCTTTCTTTTATCAACGTTTTAGTCAGCATATCATCAGTCTCAAAGTTACTTACAAGCGTTAAATTTAGGTGCAACTTTTCTGTAAACCACAGCGACAGACCATCAGAAGGTGATATAGTTTAGACGCTGCTCAAATTTGCACCAAAATGCTAGTTATACCCCTTACACACATATACCCCGGCTTTAGCCCAGCTGGGGTTTTCTGTACTCACCCTAATTCACACATGGGTGACGGCCCAGGTTATTCCCAGGTCGTCACCCTTCACACCAGACCCGGGTCTTCCATCAGGCAGTGGACGCTTGGGGATGATGTCATCTCCAAGCGCCACTGAGCCAGGCAATCAGAGCCTTTTAGACATGACCCGGGTCATCGTGAATGGCATAATACAGGTCGCACTACTTGGCGGTTCGGGTTGGACCTGGGAATAACCCTGTTAACAAGCAGGGTCCCATAATCGTGGTTCCTCAGGTAAACTGCTGTGGACATGTCTTCTGCTCAAACATGCTTGTCTAGGCCTCAATCCTACAGCATATATCTTGCTTTCTCCACTATGGTTTGCTCGTCCACTTACACCATTTTGCTCAGGAGTATAGGCAATGGTCAATTAATGCTCTATTCCATATTTGTTCAAGAATAATTCATCTTCTCTGTTTAGGTATTCTCCTCCATTATCAGATCTCAGGGTCTTGAGTCTGTGACTGGTTTGATTCCCTACAAATCTATTGTAGTTTACAATCTTCTTTGCTACTTTAGATTTCTCCCTAAGTAAATGTGTGTCAATCTTGCAAAGTCATCTATGAACATTACGAAGTATCTGTATCCACTTCCTGACTTTACTTCCATCTGCTTGCTGACTTGGGAAATGGCAAACTGCTTTGTTTTCCTTATATATAGCTCTCAAGTACAGTTTTCTGTGTCAGTCACTGACATTTCCGTGACCATCTCATTCAGTAGCTTTTCAACAATGTTGTATCCAAGGTGACCAAATCTTCTGGGCTTGATTTCTAGTGTCTGTCATCATCATTGCAAAACAGTGATGGGTATCAAGAACGTACAATTGCTGACACCTTGTGCCTGTTGCTATTATGGTCAACCTTTCTATTCTGCACAATGCACTTTCCTTTTGCAAAGTGAACTCTTTGGCCTCTCTAGGACACTGATCAGGGGCGTTTTAAAAGAGGAGGGGGCCCCCTCCTCTCTGTCAGTGCACTGAGCGCAGTAGATTCTGGCTTCATGCCAGAATCTACTGCGCATGAGTGGGTCTCCGGGAAAATGGCTCCAGCGCCTATTTTCCCAGGGACATCTATTCTGCACATGCGCAGGTCACTGGGAAAATAGCTGCCACCATTTTCCCAGTGATTTTTTTTGCTACTCTGCAGCGCCGGTCCGGCGCTGTGGAGCAGCACATCGGAATCTTCAGAGGGGTATTTATTATTAACTATGGATGCAGGGTGTGCGTTATGGGCCCCCCATGGATCCGTGTGCACCGCACACCTTGCACCCATTATAAAGACGCCTATGACACTGATGGCTATAAGATTTGTTCCCACCTCTGGTACATAAAGCACGTCTTGGATTTCTGTGACTTTTGTTCTAGTCTTAATTTTCAAGCGGGCTTTAATTGTTCCAACGTCATAGCTGTAATCACGTGATTGCAAATCCATTTGATTGTGGTAGGGTCACACTTCGTGTGCCCATAACCTGTTGGGAATGTGTGTACAGGTTGATGAGTAGCAGAGTTTCTGTACACACCAGAGGATGTCCTGAGATATTGAATAGCCCATTTACTTAACTAGTTGAGTGGTTTTATTGATAATAAAATGGGTAGAGCCGTACCCACTGTTATACATACTCGTTGATAGAGCGGAGCGTCATACAGATCACCAGCCGGTGAGTGTATGCAGATACCAGGTAGTGGTGCAGGAATGCGGTTGCAATATATTGCAGGTCTCTCACAGCGCCACAGTGGGAGTTGCAAGTCTTCCACTTAGCTCCAAACACAATGACAAGATGGCACCGGTCATGCCCCATAGTAGCTTTAGCGGCCATCCTGGTACAGAGTATAAAGCGTCCCTGAAGGAACAATATGGAGTCAGCACAGTAGCGCTCTCCATCCTTAACAGGGTTCACTTTAAGGAAAGAGACAGAGTTTAAAGAAATTAATCTGAAGTTAAAAGTTTACTTTTGGGTGGGATGGAAAGCACTTAGTAATGTCGTCTACTTTGGATCAGCTGGGGTCCTTGATGTCTCCAGTGTTCCCAAAACACACTACGGGGTATATGTAATAGGCTGTGACCTGCAGGCATCGGCAAGACTCGCCGAGAACTCATAGATGCCTGCAAGTCGCAGGCTATTACATTTACCCAACATGCAGACTGTTTGAAACCAACCAAGCAGTTGTCAGTGCTCCTCCCCTATGATGCCTCTACCCTGCCAGCGGAATACAATGTTCGCAGGGAGGACATCAGCAACCTCTCAGCTATTTCCCAGTAGGATAAGAATTTAGAAAAGCGCAGCCAGTGTCGAATGGAGCTAAGGATGTCCCCAATGGACCCAGTGAACCAAGGGGCTGATTCAGCTTTGGAAATAGAGTGAGATATCTCACTCAACTGATCATCTTGGTGAGACCATGCTGCACTGCAGGTGGGGCAGATTTAAAATGTGCAGAGAGATTTAGATTTGGGAGGGAGGCCCCAAACTGACATCTAAATTGTAGAGTAATAATAAAACTGTGCAGTATTTGTGGGCTATATGCAAAAGCAGCCAGTATTTACCCCACATGCAAAAAAAAATTATGTATTTACACCCCTTGCATTGCAATATGGTTTGTCCTGGTTCACTGTTCAGTGCTATTTCTCAATCTATTCCCAAAGCTGGATCAGGCCCCAAGTCCTTTCGGCTTTTAACTCTGTACTCCACCCAAAACTAAATTATTTAAAAAATTTTTGGATCATATGATTTTTTATTAAAGAGTTAAAGAAAAACATACAAAAATAATATTGGATAAATCACAATAAAATAATAGATGTCAGAACCAATATTAAACTTTCTATTGTTTACAAAGAATAACACGCTAAATAAATAAAACATAACTTGGGGGAAGTTAAAGCAATAAAGTTTTCTCAATTAGAAAGAAAACCCCCCAAAAATGTAGAAATTGTGGAACATAAAGGTAAGAGAAAATAAGGGGATCAAAATGCGCAATAGCATATAATTTGTTATAATTAATTAATTAAAGGTCCAGAAGGGTAGAAGGGGCAGGGTCGAAAATGGGAAAGAGAAAGAAAAACAGTGGGGAGGAACCAAAAATAATAGTAGAGTAAAAGAAAATATGTAAGGAGAGAAAACTAGAAAGGGGGGAACAAATAGAGGAGCCCCAGAAACAAAAGGGGGAGAAACATCATAAAAAGGTGGTGCGAGAAGGGAACGAGACGTCAAGAAAGACCGAGGAGAGTCACAACTTGAGACCTATACCATGGTAACCATACTGCAGAAAACCTATCCACTGTGTTATTTTGGAGGCTTGTTATATCAAAACTAAATTTTTAAAATATGGGTGATTAACTATTAAGTGATTGATCGGAGACTGTGTTGGGTGAAACAAATGACTTCGTAATAAATGTTCCAACTGTAGATCAAAAGTTTTTGGAGGGATGTAATTGAGATCATGGATGTCGGCATACCAGTGCCAGAATCCCGACACCAGCATCCTGACGGCAAGTATTGGCTTTAGGGGGAGGGTTAAAATTAGGGGTTAGGGTTAGGCTGCGGGGGGGATGGTTAGGCTGTGGGGGACGGGAGGGTTAGGTTTAGGGGTAGGGTACTTACCGGCAGATGTTGATATCCTAACCCTGTCGGGACCCCGGCATCCCGTACCCAACCCAATTTTGCAATATGGACATTCTTTACAGAAATTAAGTACTCTCTCTAACCTTCCCTGTCAAATTTAGAAGCAGAAGCCACACTGGTGAAAAGGTGGTACTGCCAACCAATATGATTTTGCCATTTTTCTTGTGCAGTTTAGAAAATGAAAGCAAACATCTGATTGGTTGCTATTGTACTAATACATATATATATATATATATATATATATATATATATATATTTTATAAAGCCTACTACCGTGTATTCAATATTGTTGAGGCCTTTACTGGTGTATTGTGCGGTGATTATAACTGAACCCAAGTTTCCTAAAATTAAATACTGGTTGGTCATTAGCTACAACCTTCTTTGAATAATTGCACCTATGATTAGTACACAGTGTGCAACAAACCTAATTTTCACTGTTTACTAAAAGTAGTAAATTGAAACATATGGAAGGGTCTTTGCCAACGTTATTGTGAACAGTGCGTAGAGTCAATCCACGTAAAGTGTAATTGTAAAAGGACGTGAAGTGTAATTGTAAAAGGAATATACAAACATAATCACACTTTTCATATGGACATTGGTGTTGTTCTTTATGTAAATGCACATTGACCATTACAAAGAAAGAATGCAAAATACAATATGTACAGTACAGCATTTTTACATCTAGCTCATTATATTGGTCATCTGTCCGATAAAAACGGAATTGGTCTGAACGCATAATTAAAGTCACAAAATAAATGATGGGTCTCTCAACAAATGATTTTACTATGTGTTGTTGATATATGTATACATATAAAGAAAAGTCTTATTAAAACCCTTTTGGAAGCCAGGCAAGATACTGGTTTCGGATCCCATGCTCCCCGTAGTGTTTATCGAAAAACTCACATAAAAATTAGTTAGTGTAATTTGGAACCTCAATTCCCCCGAGCCCTAGCCAGCAGCTTAGTCTGCATAGTGAATGATCTGGCTTTGTATCAGATAGGCTGGAAAATTAGAGTGTAAGGGGTATATTTATTAAAGTGCAGGTTTATAGAATTGGAGATGTTGCCCATAGCAACCAATCAGATTCTAGCTATTAGCTTCTAGAAGGTGCTAGATAAATGGTAAGTAGAATGTGACTGGTTGCTATGGGCAACACCTTCACTTCTATAAACCAAAACTTTACTAAAAAAAATACCCCTAAGTGTATCGAACTATATGAAGTTATAAACAGTGAATTAAAATGCTCAAGATGAGTGAGGACACGACAGAAAGATCTGGCTTTCCACTAGAATTTATGAGCTTTATTGGTGGTACGTGTGTGCAAAGTAAAACGAGAATCCAAAAACACGTTCATCTCTCTCTAAAGGGTCTATGTACTAAGCCTTGAATTCTGTTGTCATTTTACATGTCCGCATCTACAAGTGAGTTTTCCTACACCAATTTAATAGAAACCCCCACATTGCTTTTCTGTGCCTCTAATTTTCAGATGTGTCCTCATACACCTAGCCTCTATACGGCATACAGTGCAAGCTGCCCTCTCCAAGAAGAACCTGTTTGGAAGAATGGTATAATGCATACTATAGTTTATCACAAAAAAATGGTTTCTACCGGTGGGTCTGGGTGTGTTTATACAAGGTGCTCTTCTGCCTAAAATATCTGTCACATACAGTGCAGGGAAATGGTTTCTCTCCCGTGTGAATTCTTTGATGCTTAACTAGATAGGATTTACTCAGGAAACCTTTACCGCATTCCGGACACAGGAACGGCTTTTCTCCAGTGTGAATCCTCTGATGTAGAACCAGGTTGGTTGGAGTTTTAAAACTGGCCTGGCAGACTGCACAAGAGTATGGTTTGACTCCGGTGTGAATTCTCTGGTGCTGAACCAGGGTGGTCTTGCTGGTAAAAGTCTTGTCACATTCCGAGCACGAAAATGGTTTCTCCCCCGTGTGGACCCTCTGATGCCTAACGAGGCCCGAGTTATTGGTGAAGAACTTTCCACATTCGGAACAAGGCAACTTCTTCCCCGTGTGAACCGTCTGATGCCTAACCAGGTCCGAGTTAGTGGTGAAACATTTCTCACATTCGGCGCACGAATAGGGCTTCTCTCCGGTGTGACATTTCTGGTGTCTAAGAAGCCGTGACTTCATGAAAAAAGATTTGCCACATTCGGGACAACAAAATGGCTTATCTTCTGTGTGATACTTGAGGTGGGTGTTAAGATTTGACAAACTGGAGAAACATCTGCCACAGGCGGTGCACAAATGTGGCTTCTTTCCCTCATGGTTCTTTCGGTGCCTCTCGAGCTTCGATTTCACGACAAAACATTTTCCACATTCCTCACAGGTGAACGGCTTCTCTCCCGTGTGGTATTTCTGATGTGTGTTAAAATTTGATTTGCTAGTGAAACACCTCCCACACTCAGAGCAAGAAAACGGTTTCTCTCCGGTGTGGATCCTAAGATGTGTCATAAGGTTGACTCTAGTAGTGAAGGACTTCCCACACTCAGTGCAAGGAAAATGTCTGCCTCCTTCATGAATTTTTCGATGGTCATGCAGATTGGACTTTGTGGTAAAACATTTGCTGCACTCGAGACAAGGAAATGGCTTTTCTCCAGTGTGACTTCGTTCGTGTAAAGCCAACTGGGATTTATAAGAGAAAAGTTTTCCACACTTACGGCAATTTAGATTTCTTTCGGTGTCTAGCATCTGATGTTCAGTAAGATCCAAGTTACTGTTGAGGCTTTTCAGACTCTCAGTGCAGTTATAAATGCCGCCTGTGGGGTCTGTTGCCGTTTGCGTGAGAGGATCCCCTGTACAAAACTCATCGGTGTTAGTAGAGGAGTAGATTTTATGTGAATGATCTAGGAGTGTATAATGTTCAGTGTCTGAGAGACTTCCTTTTCCGCTTAAGTTTGAGTCATCCTTCATTTTAACAGAGATATATTCTAACTGTAAACAATCTGTGGGTGTGCAGTTGTCAGTGTCTACGAGATTTTCATCTTCAGAAGATTTCGATTCCTCCTTAATATGAGTAGATGTATGCTGTGTATGATCTGTGGGTGTATACATGTCAGTGTGTGTGAGGGTTCCTCCATCACATGAGACTGATTCCTCCTTCATATGAGTAGATGTATACTGTGTAGGATATGTGGATGTATACATGTCAGTGTCTGTTAGGTCTCCTCCATCACATGAGACTGGTTCCTCCTTAATATGAGTAGGTGTATACGGTGTATGATCTGTGGGTTTATATATGTCGGAATCTGTGAGTTTTCCTCCATCAGATGAGACAGATTCCTCCTTAATACGAACAAATGGATCTTCTGCTGTAGCATCTTTAGGTAAGTCTGTTGGAAAGAAATACAATATGGTTAAATTATTAATATATCATTTTATACTCAATAGCACAAGTCATTTTCTGCATTACTGAACCAAGCAAAAGTGAAACCAGTCCAAAAAACACGCCAGTATTCACAAGTCACAAACTCAGCTAGCCCCAGTAATCACAAGAATATGTCCAGGTATGTGGGATTATTATACAAGTGATAGAACAAACCGAGATCAGGGTAACTGGAGATCAAGAGGAAACACACCCGTCATGGAGGATGCTAAACATACACGGTTACATAAGATGGAGAGATTACTTATGGATGAGCCAAAGGATCATAGACGTCCAAATTTTGTAAAAATGGCTAAATGAGGTCTGAGGTTGCAATTAGCCCAAAAAAGTAAAGTCTAAGTAATTATTCATCTCTCTTTTAGGTGTCTCACAGACACCCCTGCTGATCGACTTTCTTTATAAGTTGGGCAGGTTGACCATCGCTTTGATCCAAGAGTGCACCTCTTGTCCAAAACAGTTTATTGGGTATCCAGGATGTGTTGGCTACTGATGATAGAAGAATTATAGCTGAAAAGATCACCAATTGAAAAAAAAATGATGTCACAATTTGAGGAGGAACCTCTGGATTCAGGTTCTCTTTAGAAAGCCTCATTAAATATTTAGTACAAACACTCTGTGCTGGCTGCTTTACTTGTCATGTATTGTCCTAGAGCCTTGGTGGCTAACCTTGACACTCCAGATGTTGTGGAACTACATAGCCCAGCATGCACTGCTACCATTTTGCTATTAGGGCATGCTAAAACTGTGGCAAGGCATGCTGGTATATGTAGTTTCACAATATCTGGAGTGTTAAGGTTAGCCACCACTGTCCTAGAGCAAATCAGGTCTTTAACCAAACAGATAACAAGAATGAGAAGCTTTCAGAAATAGGTGGGACCAGGGCCGGCTCCAGGGGTAGCCGCGCCCTGTGCCGGAGTCCTCTAAAGTGCCCACTAGTCCGAAAATGGGGGCGTGGCCTAATTACAACAGGCTACGCCCCCTAAGTGATGTTATTTGGGGGTGTGCCCGCATGGCATGCCTTCCGTGTATGTATCTTCAGGCTGGGGGCGAGCCCAGCACTCAGTCACTAGCTGGGCTTCCCCCAGTCCTCTCCCAGCACTGAATGGATGATGCACGCAGCGGCGGTGGGGGTGCCCAACCTCCTGACTAGACCACCCGCGGGACACTTCGGCCCATGGGTGGAACAGCGGGACAGTGCTGTCCAGCTGAAATCGGGATGTTGGGAGGGGTGCGCCCTCTATGGGGTGGCGCCCCTGTTCGACCACAGTGGTCAAACATGCCTCGAGCCGGCCCTGGGTGGGACTGCAGTGAACAGTGAAGATTTATTTATTTTTTTCAAAACTTAGAAAATTATCAACCTGTGGTCATGATGCTGGGAGAAGTAAATCCACTGTAGGCAATACACACATAAAAATACTTATACAGTGTTTTACTCCCATGATACCCAAAGTACTATACATCTTTTAGTTGTGTAACAATGAAAATGGGAGTATGATTCCAAACATACAGAACCTGCAGACCTCAGCCTTACTAAAGTCAGCAATAACCTCAATGCTGCCAAATCCAAGAGCCACTACTCTCTGCTCATTTTTCTTGACCTCTTTTGACACTGTGGACCACCCTCTCCTCCTGAAAATCCTTAATTTCCTCGTTCTACTGGACACTGCCTTCTCCTGGCTGTCCTACTACTTATCTGACTGTTCTTTCTCGATCTCCCCTCATAACTCTACTTCTCCCCCACTTCCTCTAACAGTACGAATCCTCCTAAGGTTCTGTTCTTGGACCTCTTTTATTCTCCCATTATACATTCTCTTTAGGTGAGCTTATCTGCTCTTTTGGCCTCCAATATCATCTCTATGGTGATGACACTCAGCTGTTACTCTCATCCACTGACCTTTCCCCCACTCTCCTCACTTGTATATACAACGGTCTCTCTGCCACTTCCTCTTGGATGTCCCAACACTTTCTTAAACATGTCTAAGATTGAGATGATAATCTTCCCACCCTCCCAAATTACCTCATCTTCCACAAATTCACTGATCGCACCACCATCTCCTCTAGCCTGCGGTTCGCTGTCTTGGTTTTATTCTTGACTCCTCTGTCTCCTTGAAACCACACATTCAGTACCTTTCACAGGCCTGCCATTTTCATATCAGAAATACCTCCAGAAGCAGACCCTCTCTCACCCTTGGAGCAACTAAGACTCTCATCCACTCTCTGATCATCCCCCAAATGGACTACTGTAACCTCCTCTTATCTGGCCTCCCTGACTTCCACCTCTCTCCGCTCCAATCTATCCTCAATGCTGCTGCACGGCTCGTCTTCCTCTCCAAACGTACCACGTCTGCCTCCCCTCTTCTGCAAGCGCTACACTAGCTCTTCTTCCCCTTCAGAACCCAATTCAAGCTCCTCATGCTCACTTGCAAAGCCCTTACCCAATCCTCTCCTATTTACATCTCTGACTTTATTTCCCTTCACATTTCCACCTGCCCACTGCACTTCACAAATTAATGCTGCCTCTCCAACCAAGTGATTACTTCCTCCCACTCCCGCCTCCAAGACTTTGCCTGTGCTGCTCCTTTCCTCTGGAACTCTCTCCCTATCAGACTCTCATCCTCTCTATAAAACTTCAAATGGGCTTTCAAGACCCACTTATTTTACAAAGCCTTCCAGCTCTCATGCAAACCCACTGCTCCGTGCTCCTTGCTCACTGTCTCTCACCTTTGCATCACCCGTGTCTGAGTGCCCCTCCCCATTAGACTGGGCCCTCTTCCCTCGTGTGCTTTGCCTTCCCTCACTTATACCATCATCTCCTCCACACTGCCTGCAACGGCAACTGTCCCTTGGGTGTTCTGACTGCTGATGCAGCAATGTTTATAAACCATGTCCATGTCCTGCAGTGTTCTGTACTGTAAGTGACTTTGTTCTTGTGTTGTCCATGCGGTTTATCTCTATAATTCATAAGGCGCTGCGGACACCTTGTGGCACCATATAAAGGATAATAATAATAAGCAGATAAAAATCAACTGATGGTCTTGTAGGAAGGAAGAGAGGAAAATTAAAAGATTTAAGAGCATGAAGCTTTGCGATAATGGGGATGTAGTTATGAGACCACCGGAACCCCGAGGACGCCAGCCTGAATGAATGTAAGTCCGGGGCGCCCTTAGCGTTAGCCGCAGGAGAGGGGGAGGGGGGTTTAGGATTAGGGAGTCTAGTGGGGTTAGGTTTGCGGGGCAGATTAGCTCTAGGCACCTCTAGAGGGGAGGGTTAGCGTTAGGCACCCCCAGGGAGAGATTAGGGCTGGGGTTAGGGAGCAGTAAGGGGGGGTTAGGGTTAGGCACTAGGGGGGGTTGGCATAGTTTGGCAGGACTGGACACATCCTGCGATGCCCATATCTCAGCATATGGGCATAAATAAGTGATTTTTACGCAAGTATCCAACCTCAGCCCCATCGCCTGGATTCAGTTGAAAAACTGCAGGCAAATTGATAAAGATCGGGAAAGAGGAAGTGAAACTGCTCAAAGATACATTTCTCCAAGCTGATGTTGCATAAACGTTGAAGGACAATATTAACAAGTTGTCGATGGGTAGGAAGATCGGGAGAAGAGACCAAGCAGTCTTCCACATAAATAATGACAAACTGGTAGAGAAAGTCTTGAAACGAGGATCTTTCCCAGGTGTTAACAGAATGTTTTCAGTGATCGCCTTCCCGATTGTGAATGAGATTATGGGTAACCCTAAGAGCCATAGCAACCAATCAGATTCTATCTACCATTTTCATGGATGCAAAAGAGAAATAATAGACAGACTCTGAGTAGTTGCTATGGGGCAACACCTCCACTTTTCATTTTAAGGAGCTTTAGTAAATCTACCCCTTAGTTAGAATAACTGTCTCTTGACACGGCTCAAATTCTGTAATAATTGACAGCAGACAACTATTCTTTAATGATGTGGGTACACAATAAACTTTGAACGATCTCAAGGAACAGTCTCCTTTCCGAAAGAAGAAATATCTTTTTGCCGCAATAAAGAGAAGTATAGAGGAGCTCTCTTTCCTGAATATACCCTTTGTTTTCACATAATAAAAGGAAAATCCTTATCTTGTGGTGGAGCAGCTCTTGGGACTAGTTTGATAGCCCCATCAGAACATTAGAAGAACTGTGAGATTAAATTTTCAGCAATATATTTAAAAAACAAACAAACAAAAGCTGTATTAGGAATTACAAATATGAAGTAGGCAGCAGTAACCTGTACATTGCAATTGGTCTTCAAAGTAAATGTACAAAGAAATAAAATCATTAAGACGAAGATAAATGTCCCAGCCAGTTAAATCATCCACATAACGTTCAGCGAGCTAAATACTAAACGTGGCCGCCAATGCCGCATTGTTAGTCTACTTCAGAGGTAAAATTCTAAATCTAAATAAATAAAGATATATCTTCAGACAGTCCCGGTACGCTGTTGGAGAAGTAGTAATCTGGAAAATGAAAAAGCAGTCACCACTAAAGACTTCAGCGTTACCGGCCAAAGGATCTCTTTTTCCAAGCCCAAGATACAGCTTTTCCAGAGAGTAAATCGATTACTGAGGGGTCTAATTACTAAGCAGTGTTAGGAGACAGAGTGATAAGGTGCCAGCCAATCAGCTCCCATCTGTCATTTTTCAAACACAGCCTGTGACATGGCAGTTGGGAGCTGATTGGCTGGCACCTTATCACAGACTTATCACTTTTCACTCTGTCTCCTAACACTGCTTAGTAAATAGACCCCATAGACTTTTAGACTACGCCTGTACATTATAAACAAAATTAATAGGTATTACTACAACTTGGATGACGTAACAAGTGACAAAACAGTAGTCACTCACTACTGGAAGTCGCGCAGGCACTGTGCTGTCACCGCCATACTCAGTAGTTACCAGGTACAGCAGGTACAGTGGTCACCACTAGACCACCAGGGAACAATACCTCAACATGGTCATGCTGTACGTCCAACCACACCAACATTCTGAATGTCGACCAATATGGAACGACTTTGCCATTGGCAATTTTTTTCCGAATAGACCAGATTTGTCAGATCAAATTATAGTATGGGCTGGGGTCTACGCGGCAACCCAGTATTATCACAGAAAACCACAAGTTAGCAAAACTAGACAGCAACTGACTAAGAGGGTAGCTACAAAAGCATCGTCAGGAACAAGCCCCTCCCCCATGTGTGAATAAGCCAATGTGCACAGTGCATTACTGCAAAGCAAGTCTGTCAGGTAGTCAGTCACTGCCTGCCTGATCCTAATAGAGAGAAAGCATAGTGGATTTAGCATACAAACGCCAGTTATTTCATTTTAATTATTCAAGTCAGTAATATACAGCTTGTGATAAAGATTAACAAATGGGTGTCACTTGAGTTGCTGATGTTGTCTCCAGGAATACGTCAAAGCCCATAGATCACCGTAGTGTGCTTAAACCAGCTAAAATGCGAGTGCGTTATATAACACTATCTATTTGTCCATATATGGTTACATGTGTGTGTGTTACATACATATATCATGCGTATTGTATTCAATTTGTTTTGCATTATTGTGGAATTTAAACATGTTGTGATGACATGACAGTAAGTAATACTCCTCTTACCCATTGATGTGACGGCCCGGTGATTCTCCATCATCACGTCCTTGCATAGACCGTTCTGTCCTTCTAGACACTCCTGCATGGAGAGAAAGACAGTGACATCCTCACACCTTATAGGAACCTGACACACACAATGATACAGTCATCATCCAGACACATCCCCTGGTGTTACTGTATAATGTCCCATTCCCAGCGGTCACCTCTCCAGTCATCACCCAGACACATCCCCTGGTGTTACTGTATAATGTCCCATTCCCAGCAGTCACCTCTCCAGTCATCACCCAGACACATCCCCTGATGTTACTGTATAATGTCCCATTCCCAGCAGTCACCTCTCCAGTCATCATCCAGACACATCCCCTGGAGTTACTGTATAATGTCCCATTCCCAGCAGTCACCTCTCCAGTCATCACCCAGACACATCCCCTGGTGTTACTGTATAATGTCCTATTCCCAGCAGTCATCACCCAGACACAGCCCCTGGTGTTACTGTATAATGTCCCATTCCCAGCAGTCACCTCTTCAGTCATCACCCAGACACATCCCCTGGTGTTACTGTATAATATCCCATTCCCAGCAGTCACCTCTCCAGTCATCACCCAGACACATCCCCTGGTGTTACTGTATAATGTCCCATTCCCAGCAGTCACCTCTCCAGTCATCACCCAGACACATCCCCTGGTGTTACTGTATAATGTCCCATTCCCAGCAGTCTTCTCTCCAGTCATCACCCAGACACATCCCCTGGTGTTACTGTATAATGTCCTATTCCCAGCAGTCATCACCCAGACACAGCCCCTGGTGTTACTGTATAATGTCCCATTCCCAGCAGTCACCTCTTCAGTCATCACCCAGACACATCCCCTGGTGTTACTGTATAATATCCCATTCCCAGCAGTCACCTCTTCAGTCATCACCCAGACACATCCCCTGGTGTTACTGTATAATATCCCATTCCCAGCAGTCACCTCTCCAGTCATCACCCAGACACATCCCCTGGTGTTACTGTATAATGTCCCATTCCCAGCAGTCACCCCTCCAGTCATCACCCAGACACATCCCCTGGTGTTACTGTATAATGTCCCATTCCCAGCAGTCACCTCTCCAGTCATCACCCAGACACATCCCCTGGTGTTACTGTATAATGTCCCATTCCCAGCAGTCACCTCTCCAGTCATCACCCAGACACATCCCCTGGAGTTACTGTATAATGTCCCATTCCCAGCAGTCACCTCTCCAGTCATCACCCAGACACATCCCCTGGTGTTACTGTATAATGTCCCATTCCCAGCAGTCACCTCTCCAGTCATCACCCAGACACATCCCCTGGTGTTACTGTATAATGTCCCATTCCCAGCAGTCACCTCTCCAGTCATCACCCAGACACATCCCCCGGTGTTACTGTATAATGTCCCATTCCCAGCAGTCACCTCTTCAGTCATCACCCAGACACATCCCCTATTGTTACTGTATAATGTCCCATTCCCAGCAGTCACCTCTCCAGTCATCACCCAGACACATCCCCTGGTGTTACTGTATAATGTCCCATTCCCAGCAGTCACCACCCAGACAAATCCCCTGGTGTTACTGTATAATGTCCCATTCCCAGCAGTCACCTCTCCAGTCATCACCCAGACACAGCCCCTGGTGTTACTGTATAATGTCCCATTCCCAGCAGTCACCTCTCCAGTCATCACCCAGACACATCCCCTGGTGTTACTGTATAATGTCCCATTCCCAACAGTCACCTCTCCAGTCATCACCCAGACACAGCCCCTGGTGTTACTGTATAATGTCCCATTCCCAGCAGTCACCTCTCCAGTCATCACCCAGACACAGCCCCCGGTGTTACTGTATAATGTCCCATCCCAGCAGTCACCTCTCCAGTCAACAGCTGAATGATCTTGTTGGTGATTCCAGGATCTTCTGGTCATTGTGTCTCTCATGTATCAATGAATGAGGTGGAGGCACCGTGATGGGGCTCTGGGTCCTGCTCAGTCCTCCTGACACACAAGGGTCAAACACTAAACAAATGGTTTCACCACTGCATCATCCTAAAGGACAGATAAAAATGTCGATATGTAATTCAAAAGCAATAGAAAAAAAACCTAAGGGCCGGATTCAATTAGGAGCGAAAAGTCTCGTTTTGGTGAAAAGCGTTTGCATGTGTGAACTTTTCACTTATAAGTGCGTATCACGCTATCCAATTCCCGAAGTGTTCGAATGTACGAAAACTTCATAGACAGAAACCGGCGAAAAGTTTTCACCATCTCAGAGCAGGTGAAAAAATGTGCAAAATCTCTATTTTTGGCTAAAATTGTGGGGATTTGGTTCAGAACCCCTTGCACACTTCCCCTATTGATTAAATTAGGCAAAAATAATATTTTAAATAGCTTAATTTGGCCAATAATGACATGTCAATTTTTAGGTGAATTTTTTTTTGTAATTTGTGAAAAATGGATTTAAAGTAGTGGGTCTGATATTTTGGGGGGCTGTATGGATGGGACAGGTGTTTTTAGGATTGCAGGAGGCTGTAGCAGGTGTATTTTTTTAAAAATGTAAAAGTCCACTTTATACACACAAAAATATACTGGCACCCATTTTAATGTACCCCCAATTTAACTGCAGCAATTATTTTCTAAAAAAAATAATAGAAATCTATATATATATATATATATATATATATATATATATATATATATATTTCTATCATTTTTCTACACTTATGCAAATATGCATATAACAGATATTTCACACATTTTATGAACCCAAAATACTTTTATTAGTGCTGGTAATATTTAACTTCTACATTGATTTGCTATGTCAGTTAGGCTATTTATGACGTACAGACTGATTTCTCCAAAATGTGCCGTACTTTTCGCTAGTATCGCCATGCGCAATTATCGCACATATGTGTTTTTGCATCTTTTGTAATTGGATAGGGCGAAAAACGGGAGCACGCATTGCAAAAATGTTGCACCGAAACTGGTGAATTTTGCGAAAACTTCTCTGGCGTTAAGTTTTCGTTTTATCGCGGCTAATTGAATCCGGCCCTAAATCTCAATAGGTCGTCATAATAAAAACATTTACATAAAAACCACTTTATAGGATCAAGCCATTTTACTTATCGGGTTCTTTAATGTTCGAACTGTGCCCTAGAAGGAGGCAAACATTAAAATAACCGTTGCTATGTGGAACTGTTGCCGTCTAACGTTATTTATAAAAAGACCTTTTTAGTGGTAATTCTAGCACCCTGCACCTGTCACAACCCGTGCAGTTCCTCTTTCCTGCCTGAGGTGTCGCTCTCTGCTCTGGTGCTTCTAGCATAGTAAATGCAACAAACTGTTAAGATACAGACCAGTGTGTGCTAGAAGCTCCAAAGCAGAGAGCAACACCCCAGGCGGGAAAGAGGAACTGCACAGGTTGCGACAGGTGCAGTGTGCTAGAATGAATACAGCATATTGTATATGTGATACCTTAAGTAGCATATTCTTATTAGGGATGTGCGCTAGACCATTTTTGCTGGATTTGTCTCTGATTCGTCGTCCGGCTTTGGATTTGCCAAACCTGCTGTGACTGGCTTTGGATTTGGATTTTTTTTACAAAAATTGGGGAAAAAAAAGCTAAAATCACATAATTTGGGCCTTTTTTTTTTTTGTTCCTACAGTATTATTAACCTCAATAACATTAATTTCCAGTCAATTTAGACCTCCTCGCAGCTCACAATATTGTTTTCACCATTATTGGACAAAGGCTGCACTGAGCTGGCTGGTTACTAAGTGACAGAGCAGCGGCACAGACACCGCAGTTTAAAGCACATCTATGAAACATTGCCACACAGCAGTGGCAGAAATGAAAGGTAGTGCAAGATGGAATTGTCCTTGTGCCCTCCCACCCACCCAGTGGAGTACAGCCAGCAGAGTCACAGTACACAGTGGGCTGAGGCCCAAGGAGTCACAGTGCATATATACACAGTGGGCTACGACCTGCAGAGTCACAGTACTTGTTACTTGTTTAAACAGTGGGCTAAGGCCCAAGGAGTCACAGTGATTTTATACACAGACGGATAAGGCCCAAGGAGTCATGGTGCTTGTATACACAGAGGGATAAGGCCCAAGGAGTCACGTTCTTGTATACACAGAGGGATAAGGCCCAAGGAGTCACGGTGCTTTTATACACAGAGGGCAATTGCCCAAGGAGTCACGGTGCTTGTATACACAGAGGGATAAGGCCCAAGGAGTCATAGTGCTTTTATACACAGAGGGCTATTGCTCAAGGAGTCACGGTGCTTGTATACACAGAGGGATAAGGCCCAAGGAGTCACAGTGCTTTTATACACATAGGGCTATTACCCAAGGAGTCACGGTGCTTGTATATGAACAGGGATAAGGCCCAAGGAGTCACAGTGCTTTTATACACAGAGGGATAAGGCCCAAGGAGTCACTGTGCTTTTATACACAGAGGGCTATTGCCCAAGGAGTCATGGTGCTTGTATACACATAGGGATAAGGCCCAAGGAGTCACATGCTTGTATACACAGAGGGGTAAGGCCCAAGGAGTCACGGTGCTTTTATACACAGAGGGATAAGGGCCAAGGAGTCACTGTGCTTGTATACACAGAACGCTATTGCCTAAGGAGTCACATGCTTGTATACACAGAGGGATAAGTCCCAAGGAGTAATGGTGCTTTTATACACAGAGGGATAAGGCCCAAGGAGTCATGGTGCTTTTATACACAGAGGGCTATTGCCCAAGGAGTCACGGTGCTTGTATACACAGAGGGATAAGGCCCAAGGAGTCATAGTGCTTTTATACACAGAGGGCTATTGCTCAAGGAGTCACGGTGCTTGTATACACAGAGGGATAAGGCCCAAGGAGTCACAGTGCTTTTATACACAGAGGGCTATTGCCCAAGGAGTCATGGTGTTTGTATATGAACAGGGATAAGGCCCAAGGAGTCACAGTGCTTTTATACACAGAGGGATAAGGCCCAAGGAGTCACTGTGCTTGTATACACAGAACGCTATTGCCCAAGGAGTCACATGCTTGTATACACAGAGGGATAAGTCCCAAGGAGTCATGGTGCTTTTATACACAGAGGGCTATTGCCCAAGGAGTCACGGTGCTTGTATACACAGAGGGTAAGGCCCAAGGAGTCATGGTGTTTTTATACACAGAGGGCAATTGCCCAAGGAGTCACGGTGCTAGTATACACAGATGGATACGGCCCAAGGAATCACAATGCTTTTATACACAGAGGGATAAGGCCCAAGGAGTCACTGTGCTTTTATACACAGAGGGCTATTGCCCAAGGAGTCAAGGTGCTTGTATACACAGTGGGCTACAGCCCTAGGTGTCACAGTGCTTATATACACAGTGGGCTAAGGCCCAAGGAGTTATGGTGCTAGTATACACAGAGGGATATGGCCCTAGGAGTCACGGTGCTTGTATACACAGCGTGCTAAGGCACAATTATTCATGGTGCTTACACACACAGAGGGCTACTGCCCTAGGAGTTACGGTGCTTGTGTACACAGAGGGCTACTGCCCTAGAAGTCACGGTGCTTGTATACAGAGGGCTACGGCCCTAGGAGTCACAGCACTTGTATACAGAGTGGGGTACAGCACCAAAAAATAAGTTTTGTTTTTTTTCCCCTTTTTAAACTTTTAACTTTCTTGAATTTTTTTTTACTTTTTTAAACTTTTTTTTTTTAACACACAGTCTCGACACTTTAATCAGCAGAGTATAGTGCAGCATACATTAGCGTGCAGTGTGCCCCCTATACAGTCACTTTGCCAGCACAGCCATTTGGGAGTCTCTGGACACAGCCACTTAATCAGCAGAGTATAGCGCAGCATCAGCGTGCAGTGTGCCCCCTATAGAGTCACTTTGCCAGCACAGCCACTTTTCCCACTCCCTGTGCACAGCCAGTGAATAGAATATCAGCAGAGCAGTGCGCAGCGTGGTAGTGAAATGGCGCCGAGTCCCGGTCTTGGTGCCTTATGTAGAGGCGAACTCTGGCTTCTTGCAAGAATCCGACACACTCGCCTCTCGCGAGGATCAGGAGGATGACGTTTGGCCTTGCAGTGGGATCAGAGTCAGCGGGAACACCGGATCCCCGATGTTCGGAGCGGTTCGGATTCCACAGAATCCGAACTGCTCATCCCTAATTCTTGTCGTTTATCAGCATAAAAACTAGATTTAGCATTAGTCATTTTAAATATCTCCATTGGACTTAGGCGACTTTGAACCTCCCGATACACTTTGGGGGCAATTCAAGGGTTAGCACTGGCGACTGTCAGTGCTGCGCGCCTGACCTAGAAATTCAATTGTTGCTCCATTCAGGTGCGCACAGCTGTCAGCACCGGAATTCTGCTTGCCCCCTCCTGAGGCGGGAAGCAGAAATGTGCGAAAAGTCTGTAGTTTGGGCACCCTAACCAGGACTTTACATGGGTTTAGTAATTGGGAGCGACGAGCGCAATAATTAATAATCACCCAAAAACAACCAATTTGCAACGTTGGGCATCCATTAGCGTGCATTCAAAAACAAGTGAATCTCCCCCATCAAGAGTACCACCAGGCAGTTTCTGCACTGGTTCTTCACTGGGATAAGTGTGATAAAAAGCTATTGATTTAAAAAATTAAATTGATGGGTGAAACGTGTTGGTTCATGCCCACTATCATTCCTGGCATTTGGAACTATACATACTAGCGTTCCCGCTAGGCTGTTTTAGCGCTGCCCTGCTAAAACAGCCGTCTCCACCCGCGGGTGGGGAAATGTGCGGTGACCCGGTCACCGCCGGCGAATAGATGCCGGGTGCATGCGCCCGGCATCTATTCTTCCTTTCAGCAGCGCTTGGGCTGCCCGGCGTGTCCGTAAGTGTCGGGCACGCCCCCAAGTGAGACGAAAAGGGGACGCATCTTATAGACATGCCCCCTTTTCAATGGCCACACCCCCTTTTCGGGGGGGGGGCGGAAGTGCCCTCTCTAGCTCCGGTGCCCTGCCTGCCGCTGGAGCTAGAGTGAACACTATACATACTATTGCACTTTCTTATAAAGACTTGATAAGAGTAATGTTATGCATGCTCTCTCTTTTATTGGAGGACTCCTTGAGTCACTGACATCATTTTGTAAATAAAAATGTTGTAATGGATTTAAGTTTATAGTGTCTTGTTACTAACAAGAAAAGTACCACTTACCATCACATAATATTAACCCCCACACCCACCTCTGCAAGCATCGGGACTAAGGGAACCAGCAGGAAGCTCGCAGCAGCACTCGGTAACTCAGTGGCGTAACTAGGGTATTTGGAGCCCAGGGCAAGTTAAAAAACGGAGCCCACCTCTAAGTAGGTGCGCGCTCCAAAAAAGTGGGCTTGGTCACAAGCCACAAGGGGCGTGGCTACTGGAAAATGTCAGTGTGTCAACATGACCAACACTGTTTCTCATCACTCTATGAACATTCCTTTCCATTCCATATGTACCTTAATGCCCCAAGTAGTAGTGCCCCTCTTTCAATGCCCACTGTAGTAGTGCCCCTTAAGCAATGTCCCCAGTAGCAGTGACCCTGCAGTGCCCCCTTATACATTGCCCCCAGTAATGCACCCGTATACAGTGCCCCTTATACAGTGACCCCAGTAGTGCACCTTATACAGTGCCCCAGTAGTACCACTTATACAGTGCCCCCAGTAACGCCCCTTATACAGTGCCACTAGTAGTGGTCCCCCCTATGCAGTGCCCCCACTAGATGATCCCCTATGCAGTGCTCCCAGTAGTGCCCTTTATACAGTGCCCCCAGTAGTGGTCCCCCCCTATGCAGTGCTCCCAGTGGTGGTCCCCCTTATGCAGTGCCCCCAGAAGAGCCCCTTATACAGTGCCCCCAGTAGTGGTCCCCCCTATGCAGTGTCCCTTATATAGTGCCCCCAGTAGTCCTCCCTATGAAGGCCCTTATATAGTGCCCCCAGTAGTAGTCCCCCAAATGCAGTTTCCCCAGTAGTGCCCCCAGTAGTAGTCCCCCCTATGCAGTGCTCCCAGAAGTGGTCCCCCATATGCAGCACCCCTTACATTGTGCCCCCAGTAGTAGTCCCCACTATGCAGTGCCCCCAGTAGCAGTCCCCCTCCCCCAGCAGACACACACAAAAAACCCCACTTACCTGAATCCCTGCTCCTGCACCGGCTGGTCCTCCATCCTCCCGGGCCGGCCCGCTCCGCACTATGGGATAGATTCATGATGTCTCTCCCATCACCCACTGCGGAAGCCGGAAGATGGAACTCATGAATGAGCTTCAGCCCGGCTCCGGCAGTGGGCACAGCGCAGCAGCCAATGAGAGTCTGTCTGACTCTCATTGGCTGCCAAAACAAACACACTGCCGCTGGGTAGTACGAGTGTATTAGCCGGCGGCGGTGTTTGTTACTGCAGTCCGCACTACACTGGCCAGTGTCCTGGACCTTGGCCAGCAGCACAGTGCCGCCGGTCCGATCGACCCCCCCCCCCTAGATACGCCACTGGGGTAAGTACAAATCTTCTTACCCTATCCTGTATAATAGTCAGGGGCGCTTCTAGAAAAGAGGAGGCCTGTGTGCAGTCTCCGACACGGGCCCCCTCCTCTCCGCCCGGCGGCCGGCAGCGCACTGAGCTGTGCGCGGCCAGTGCCGGAGTTATAGACTCTGGGCACTAGAGTGTGCCCAGAGTCTATAATGTATGCACAGGTCACCGGGAAAATGGCCACGGTGGCCATTTTCCCTGTATTGCGCATTCGCAAACGACGGGAAAATAGCCGCCACAGCCATTTTCCAGTCGTTTTACAGCGCCGGACCCCTGCGCTGATGTGGGACTCCGGAGAGGTAAGTAATATTATGGGTGCAGGGTGTGCGGTGTGGGGCCCCCTGGACACAGGGGCCCGTATTCCCCGCACACACTGCACCCATTATAGATACGCCCCTGACAATAGTGTTTACCTAGTTCCTGATACTGTGCTGTGTATTTGAGGTGGAGAGGGTCGCTGAACATTCATCAATTATATAAGAACACCCATCCTAAAGTTATAACATGATTTAAAGTTTTGAACTATATGGAAAGACAATCTTAGGCTGGGTAACGTAACGTATGGGAGTAACTGATGATCAGCAATTTGCTCCTAAATGCCAGAAAACAGATGAAAATGGTCGTCAGACAAGTTTGTTAAATGTTTGATCTAAACAATTTGTTCAAACACCAGTTTTTGTCCATTTTCCGGCGTTTGGGAGCAAATTGCTGATTGTCATTTGCTTTCATCCCGTACCAGATTTTCATTCCAACCAATCAACTAGTTGGATGGTTGGACAGAAAATCTTTACGTGTGTATGCACCTAAAGGATATCGTTAACTGGGAATCTAATTATTAAGAACACCCTTCCTACAGATTAAAAATTGGGACTATACAACAATATATAGAGGAGTAATCCACAGATGCCAGTTAACTCCTTATTATCCAATTTTTTATTAATAAGCGAGTCTCAGCAGGACAAACGCTAAAGAAGAACTAACATTAGTGCCCCAGAGTGCACCACAATTTTTTCCTTCTATTTGTATTGAACCAGAGGTCGGGATAGCTCTATATGTGGAGCAGCTAGGGACACTGGCCCTGATTCAGAACCGGACGCTCTGACCAGAGCGCTCGCTCTGAATCAGGGCCCTCCTCCATTAAAATGGAGCGTCCTCCTGGACGCTCGTATAGCTGTGGGTCACCACCCACAGCATATACGAGCGTCTAAAAAGATGGTCGCGATGGTCTTGACCATCGCGACCATCGGACTTGCGAGTGAAACCCTGCGGTAGGGTTTCTCAGCCACAAGCCCTGGAGTGATTTTGGCTCTATCAGAGCCAAAATCACTCCCACTGACATCACTAGTGATGTCAGTGGGGCCGGCTTCAGACGGTAGGCGTTCCCATGGGAACGCCTCTGTCTGGCAGGCACGCCCACCAAAGGGGGCGTGCTGTCAGTCACCATCGACAGCACGCCCCCTTTGGTGCGAGACTTCGAGCGACGGATTCCCCGTCGCTCGCCGGGTCTCGCGCATGTGCACGACGGAGCTCCCTCCGTCGTGCGCATGCGCAGTGGGGAACATCGACCCACTTGCGAGTGTACTGCCGCTTGCGAGTGGGTCTGAATGACCCCCACTATGTAGAAGACCAAGAGTGCTGTACCCCAACCACATCATTGTAAAATTTTTTATATTTTAATCAATGTTCCTTCTCTGTTGCAATATGTTATGATTAGGTTTAGCTAAACCTAAAGCCCCGTACACACTGGGCGATATATTTGAACGATATGAATGATAACTATATCTTTGAACGATATATTGTTCAAATCGACCAGTGTGTATGCACTTACCGGCGAACGATGCCGGCACCCCTGCCTGGCCCACCGCATCCGACATCGCTCCGTACGCACATCGTCCAGTGTGTACGGGGCTTAGTTTAAGTGAAACTGAATAATTAACTTCTAACAGTAATTGACTTATGATGAGGTAAATTAGGAATATGTTGAGGCATTTAGTTTTATCTAGATTGCTAGCCAAAGGTCATAGGACCTTATTCAGATCCGCTCACAAGCGGGTCGATGTTTAGGCCATGCGCACGCGCAGCGGCCACACTGCGCATGCGCAAGCCCTGGAGCGAGAGAGAAATTCTCTCGCTCTGGGGCTCGCTACCAACGGGGCAGCTGTCGATGTTGATTGACAGTTCGCCCCGTTTAGTAGGCAGGGAGGGGGGGGGGGGATTTCACAAACGGAGGTGTTCCTTAAGGAACGCATGACGTTTTGTGGGCGGCCGCATTGACATCAGCAGTGATGTCAGTGGGGAGCCTCCTGCTCGATCAGAGCAGGAAGCTCCCTGGGGCTTGCGGTTGCCGAGACCCAACCTTAGGGTCTCGTCGCAAGCCCCGATGGTCGCCATGGTCTTGACCATGGCGACCATCAACCTGGTCGGTCGCTAAAGCTGTGGGTGGTAACAGCTTAGCTAGCGACCAGGAGGCCGCACTTCGAAACACAAGCGGCCGCCCACATTCAGAGCGACCTCTCGCATTTTGCGAGCTCCTCTGAATGAGGGCCTTATTGTAATTTGATTGATGGATAAATATTACAGTACTATAATTGTACATATCACTGAATTGGAATTAGATTCCAAACCACAAAGAATTCCCTATAGGTTACACATGGACAACAGGTGTTAAAATATGTTAAAAGAGATATGCTGTAAAATAATACACTCACTTACTGACATAGATAATTAACAATACATACAACGAAATATCAAAGAACAAAAAGAAGTGACCCAAAAGGCGAGAAAATAAAATATCAAATAAAGTGAAAATAACAAAAACTGTGATTTAAAATCAAGTGACTCAGTTGACAGAATAATATTCTCTATTGACTGTAATAGTCACTCATTGTGCCTGTAGTAATGACAGCTAATACTAATGCTTGCATAGATTAGAACACAGGTTCCCAAATGCGGTCCTCAAGACTCCCCAACAGTTCAGGTTTTAGAGCAGGGATGGGGATCCTCAGGCCCGGGAGCCGTATAAGGCCCGCGGAGTCATTTGGGTTGGCCCTCGGAGCTTATTTCTGCTAGCCTCATCTGGCTAGCAGGGAGCCTAGAATGGCACCCTGCAGCCAGAATCTATGCAGCAGTGCCGTCAGGAGCATCCTTCTGACACTTCAGACAGTCACACCACTGCCCTTACAGCTCCCTGGAGCATCCTCAGGATGCTCCGGGCATTGCAGTAATCACCGGCAATTGTTGCCCCGCCCCTATGTGACATCACACGGAGGAGAGTGGCCTACACCAGGCCCGCAAATAGTGTTATATATCAAATGGCCCTCGGCAGAAGAAAGGTTTCCCACCCCTCTTTTAGAGAAATATTATTATAGTGAAATTTTATAAACGTTCTTAGCTCGAGGTTAACCTGGAGCTGAGCCATAAAAGTCTGAGAGAGTGGACTGAATATTGGAGTATCCTATAATAAATAGGGCTACTTCCCAAAAGCGGTCCTCAAAGCTCCCCAACAGTTCAGGTTTTAAGATGCGTACACATGCCACGACTTTACGACGATCAGATAACGAAAATGATCGTTATCTGATCATTGTGTATGTGATGGATGATCGTTATCGAACATCCAACACATGCATTAACCTATAACGACCCGCAATTAACGATCGCGGCTCCTTATAGAAAACCGTCTAACATGGTCGATATCGACCATGTATGACGGTTTTTCCGGTCGATGGTCATTAACGACCATTCATGCCCGCGCATCGACCATCGTTTGGTCGTTGCAGGGGGCATTAAAGTGAATGATTTGAACGATAACGATAAGATCGTAATCGTTATCATTTAAATCATTCACTTTATCTGAACGTGTGCACGCACCCTAAGGTGCATACACACACAACGATTTAGTTAATGAACGATTTTAGTAAACGATTTTCTACCTTGAAAAAATGAACTAAAATCGTTTACTAAAGTTGTTCATTTACTATGTTTATTTAAATGTAATTAACGATTTTTATGAACTACAAACGATTTTTGCATATTAACTTAATGAAAATCGTTGAGTTGACAAGTCTGACTGAACTACAAACTACAAACGTGAACGCGCATGAACAATGATCGTTCATCGTTTGACTCAGAAAGTGAACGATTTTTTCAAACGATTATCGTTAAACGATATTGTTTAACGATAATCGTTCAAAAAATCATTGTGTGTGTATGCACCTTTAGAGATATCCATGGTTGAGCACAGGTGGTTAAATCAAATTGGCTGAGGTACTAATTAAGTCACCTGTGCTCAGCCATGGATATCTCTGAAGGCCCCCATACATCAGCAATTGATTGCAGCAATCGTGCGATTTGCAATCGATAGTGTATAAAAATCTTTCCCTTTTTCAATCGATTGTGGAAATTCTCCAATCTGCAATTGATTGAAAAATTTGCTGCAATCAATTGCTGATGTATGGGGGCCTTAAAACCTGGACTGTTAGGGAATCTTGAGGACCGCGTTTGGGAACCTCTGGCCTACATTATTGCTCATTGGAGATGTAACGAATGAAAAGATAAAACATCAATTCACGGCAGTACTGGATACAATGTTGCAGAAGAGTGATACACTGTAATCAAGGAGGTTCGTGCAGAATGTAAAGTGATAAGAAGCAAATCTATGAACATGTCAGTTATGGTGCATACAGTACTAACGGTCAGATTTTCTTTCAGATTTCAACGATATTGATTTTAAAATCATTCATATCTGAAAGAAAATCTGACATGTGAGCCTGCAACAATGAACGATGCGCGTTCCCGCTTGTCAGATAGCGATATCTGACATCTGATGTGTTTGCAGTCAGATTTGGACAATTTCTTTCATTTTAATACTAAAATCGTTCAAATAGTTTGTAAAATCGTTTAAATGATTGGAAAAACTGTTCAATCGTTCATCTGACAGTGTGTATGTACCATTAAACACTGTAATGGATAAATAGGCATCCGAAGGTTCTCTATCATATATCATTAGTATTATTCAAAGTTCTATGCCACCACAAAACTGTGCGTTTAATGAGAATAGTGATTAGTTGTTTTCTGCAGCTAAAATAAAGCAGCATTCTAATGGTGTGTAAAGCAAGGAAGTCTGAAAGTATTCATTAATAGTGCAAACATCAGTAATACTACTTTTCCACCTAAATCCAAGGTCTGACCTGAGATTTGGAACACCTTTCCAAAACGGGTCAGACTCCTTTCCCAGTACGTCACCGATCCGGGTTATTCCCGGATCGGCGCCGTTCACACTGCACAAGGGTGCAGTGGAACACTTCTCCCGGCGCTTGGAGATGACATAATCTCCAAGCGCAGATAAACCAGAAAGTCCCCATGCTGTAAACGGGACCCAGGTTACCTGTTTACACTGCAGGGTTTCACGGGTCGTTCCCATGTTAAACCCTGCAAGTTACCTGGCTTGGATTATCCAACCCTGGCCCCTTTTACACCTAGATACAACCTGGGTTAACCCTGCAATAACCCGAGTTTTAGCTCTGGTGTAAAAGGAGTATAATCTAATTGGCTCAATCGCATTTAGTGCAACAAAGACACTGCTTTAGGCAGATAAATGTCTGCCATAAAATGCAGCAATGGCTATAATAAATTATATAGGGGCCTAATAATCGCAGAACTGGCACACTTATTAAATATCTATATCATGGGTTATATTTTCATTTTTTTAATGAAAATATCCCCGCTATTTACAAAAGCTGAACTCGCAGGGACAGCGGTTGCGGTAAACACTGTCCATGCCAGCTATAACTCCGACATTTAGTTGAAGTTTTACGTTTGTGAAAAACTTTGAAGGGAAACTGACACGTAGAACTTTCCAGCGCTTGGCCCCAGCGAACTGTGTCAGTATCCGCCGCCAGACATAGGGCACAGATTGTAGTACCCATGGATAATAATGGGGACAGCAATCCGCACTAATTAAGTCACCTGTGCTTAAGCATGGATATCCTTAAAACCTGGATTGTTAGAGTGCCTTGAGGACCAAGTTTGGGAACAACCAGCATACACCCTATTATAATGAGAGTTCTAAACCAGGCTTCCTAATTAGTATATGCAAAGAGTTGTGAATAGGCTCCCTGCTCTGAGCCGTTGTGTTACCTATCATAAATAGAATAACCATTCAGCAGAGTTGTTAAGGTTACATTATAATTTTAGAGGTACGTAACACCTGAATACAGGTGAGGGTGACCCACCGACCTGAGCGCTAACACCCCCTAAAGCCAAGTTTACTAAGTAGCTGTAGGGGATAGCGACCAGATCACCCTAAGAAGAAAGGACAGATATATATATATATATACATATATATATATTTTACACACACACTGCACTTTTCTGACTGGGGACTGACTGGAGAATTATTATATAGATATAAGACATTGTACATATTCTATAAATCATACTTGTTAAGAGGCTTAGGCGCGTATTCAATTTGAGCAGAGCCACGTTAACTTAACGTGGCCCGGACTTAACGCCGATATGCCTGTTTTGTAGGCGTTAAAGTATCGTGCACGCTTTACGTATTCAATTTGAAAGTCGGCGTAACCGGCACCCGGCGATACTGTAACAAGCAGAAAGTACTGTCATTTTTGGGGAAATCAGCCTGTCACCCCCCAAATGATACTGACATGGGGGTTCACTATGGTACCCCCCGATTTGGCTTGCTGAAGGTATTTGGTGTTTTAAATGGGCTCAATAGCTGCTAAATAGCGTTTTTCTATACCTGATGCAGAATAATATTTAGGAGTATTTTTTCCAGAAAATAACTTATCCCAGCAAATTTGGGGTACTTGAAAATGGGGATCAGTATATTTAAAGTTGAAAAAGTGAAGTTGAAAAATCCACCTGCTGCAAACACCTGCGATCAAAAACACACTTGGGGCATACTAGGGACCCCCCCAGAGTCAAGTTTGCTAGTTTTTAACTTTGTACCCCAACATTTTTTTTTTCACCCCCTTTTTCAAAGTCAGTTTTTGGGGTGTCCTTAAGTTTTTATTTTTATGACACAGATTACCTTTGGGGGGCTGTCTGAAGGCTGCAGTGGGGTTTCCCGAAATCTTGCACCCCAAAACCACAATTCTGCACTTTTTTCCGCCTGCCATTCATAGGCGATACTTTACCGCCTATTACATTGCATTGACTTTCCGCCTAGGCGGACAGTCTTTCAAATTGAATACGGAGGAAAACCAAAACAGGCGATAATGATGTCATCGGCGGTAACTTAACGCAGATCCGGACTTAACGCTTCAAATTGAATACGGGCCTTAGTGCAATTAACTTTTCCTTATTTCAAGCATACCTGGGTACTTGTAAGAAGATGAGTTCCTTATCACCTAATTCAGTGGTTTTCAAACTCGGTACCCTGGACCCCACACAGGTCACATTTTCCAGGTCACCCAGCAGGTGCACAGGGGTAGTCATTACTCACTGACACATTTTAAAAGATCCACAGCTGAAGCTAATTATTTAACTTGCAATTCTGTGAGGAGACCTGGAAAACATGCACTGTTTGAGGTACTTAGAACAGAGGCCCTGATTCAGAGCCGGACGCTCTGACAGAGCGCTCGCTCTAAGGGCCTGATTCAGACCCACTCGCGAGCGGCTGTCCACTCGCAAGTGGGTCGATGGTGTGCACTGCGCATGCGCATGACGGAGGGAGCTCCGTCGTGCGCATGCGCGAGACTCGACGAACGAAGGACTTTCCTTCGCTCGTTGTGTCTGATCAAAGGGGGCGTGCTGTCGATGTTGATTGACAGCACGCCCCCTCTGGTGGGCGTGCCGGGGGCGTGCCTCCCAGACGGGGGCATTCCCAAGGGAACGCCTACCGTCAGAAGCCGGCCCCACTGACATCACTAGTGATGTCAGTGGGAGTGATTTTGGCTCTGATAGAGCCAAAATCACTCCGGGCCTTGCGGTTGAGAAACTCAACCGCAGGCTTCGGCTCGCAGTGGCGATGGTCGCGATGGTCAAGACCATCGCGACCATCATCCTGCACGCTCGTATATGCTGTGGGTGGTGACCCACAGCTATACGAGCGTCCAGGAGGACGCTCCATAATTATGGAGGTGGGCCCTGATTCAGAGCGAGCGCTCTGGTCAGAGCGTCCGGCTCTGAATCAGGGCCGTCCCTGTTTTTTTAGAGCGGCTTCCTGGCCGCTCGCATAGCTGTGGATGACCACCCACAGCTATAGCGAGCGGCCAGGAAGATGGTCGCGATGGTCAAGACCATTGTGACCATCGGGGCTTGCGACGAGACCCTTGTGGTAGGGTCTCGTTGCCGCAAGCCCCAGAGTGCTAGAGCCGAAAGCTCTCCCACTGACATTACTTGTGTTGTCAGTGGGGCCGGCCCCAGACGGTAGGCGTTCCCATGGGAACACCTCCGTCTGGGCAGCCACGCCCCTGGCCCGCCCACCAAAGGGGGCGTGCTGTCACTCAACATCGACAGCACGCCCCCTTTGGTACGAGACCCGAAGCGATGGTTTGCCCGTCGCTATCCGGGTCTCGCACATGCGCACTGGGCCACCATCGACCGGCTTGCGAGCGCGTAGCGCTCGCGAACAGGTCTGAATCAGGCCCAGAGTGTGAGGAGCTATATACCTGTTTACCCCTGACTTCCAGTATTGTGTGTCCCACAGTGTGGGGGAGCTACATACAGGAAGTCAGGGGTACACAGGTATATAGCTCCTCACACTGGGACTCACAATACAGGAAGTCAGGGGTTCAATGGTATATAGCTCCCCACATTGTGTAACACACAATACAGGAAGTCAGGGGTACACATGTATATAGCTTCTCACACTGTAGAACACACAATACAGGTATATAGCTCCTCACACTGGGACACATAATACAGGTACACAGGAGTATATAGCCTACACACACACAATATAGGGAGACGGGGCGCCATGGGGCAGAGACCATGTGACCCTCCCTGCTGGTCATGTGACTTCAGGCTGTCACTGGGGTAAATGAATACGCCACTGACCTGTAGCCGCTACGGCTACTGCCTCGGGAACGGAAGGGAAGTCATCTGCTGCTGCAGCGGTCCATCCACTACTGGATTTGCGTTCCAGGCCGCTTCCGGGTATTGCGTTCCACTGAGGCCGCGGTGGCTGCTGGGGGATGTAGTACTCCGGTCTCAGAGAAGTGAATCCCGGTGCGCCCGGGAGAACGCATCATATGCTAATTATTACATCGTATATATAGCATAGGTGGGGACGCGTTATATTACTAGTCCGGGGTCCTGTCATACACACTGGTCCTATCCTACAGTCTGGGGACCTACCAAACACACTGTGACCCTATCCTACAATTTGGGGTCATGTATTACACACTGTGGCCCTCTCCTACAGTCTGGTGTCATGTCCTACACACTGTGGCCCTATCCTTCGGTCTGGACACCCTATCATACACACTGTGGGCCTGGACGCTAAGCCGCGATCGCTCGCTATGGGCGTATGCATCGCAGTGCGCGAGCCAATCACTGCGATCAGGAATCGTGCACTCGTAGTACAAAGACTGGACGCTGCTTTGAGTGACAGTGCCGTTTGTGAGTGGTAACGGGAAGGTGCTTGCAAACGGGGGAGTGGTGGTGCGAACGCAGGCGTGTCTGGGCGTCAAAACGGTGTTTAAAGGGCGTGCATAATTAGCATGGAGGCGTCATTGTACACGTCACCTGGTTGTATTTCAGTCAGCACTGATCGCAGTGCTTGCGGCGGGGTAGGGTCTACATCAAGCGCTGCGTGCAGCTCCGATGGCTCTCGATGTTATCGATTAATCATACACTTCCTGGAGATGACGTGTGTTAAGAAAGGAAAGTGGGCATCTTTATACACCAGCGTTCGCTCACTGCCGTCCCTCTTTAAGACATACAGTGCGATCGCGGAATTTGCATACACGTCCCATTTTGGCAGCGAGCGATCGCGGCTTAGCGTCCGGGTCTGAATCCGGTCCAGTGGCCCTATCCTTCAGTCTGGGGTACTATCATACACAATGTGGCCCTATCCTTCGGTCTGGGGTCCTATCATGCACACTGTGGCTCTATCTTTCAGTCTGGAGTCCTATCATATACACTGTGGCCCTATCCTTCAGTCTGGAGTCCTATCATATACACTGTGGCCCTATCCTGCAGTCTGGGGTCCTATCACGCACACTGTGGCCCTATCCTACAGTCTGGGGTCCTATCACACACACTGTGGCCATATCCTTCAGTCTGGGGTCCTATCATACACACTGTGGCCCTATCCTTCGGTCTGGGGCCCTATCATACACACTGTGGCCCTAGCCTTCAGTCTGGGATTCTATCATACACACTGAGGCCCTATCCTTCAGTCTGGGCTCCTATCATACACTGTGGCCCTATCCTTCAGTCTGGGGTCCTATCATACACACTGTGGCCCCATCCTACAGTCTGGGGTCATGTCATACACACTGTGGCACCATCCTACAGTCTGGGGCCCTATCTTTCAGTCTGGGACTTGTCATACACACTGGGGTCTATGGACGGATTGGGAACTGGTACTAAATATAATGTAGACAGGGCCCAGCAAACATGTAGGCAGGGTAAACAAACCTTTAACCTTGGCTGTAATACAATACACAGAGCATCCACTTGACGACATACAGTACAAATACCATCCACTATTACAGTATAAAGTGACTATACCAGTGACAACTATACAGTACAGACAGCATCTCAGTGATTGCCATACAGTGCAGAGTTGACCATCCCAGCGACCATCATACAGTACATTGAGCATCCCAGTGACCGTTATACAGATCATAGAGCATCCCAGTTACCCAGGGCCGGATTAAGGAGGGGCGAAAGGGGCACACACAGAGGGGCCTCCACATAGGGTCATTGTGACCCTACAGCCGCCAGTAACAGGTGCCTGCTATGCTTGCACAGTCAGTGCTGCATACAGCGCAAAGCAGCTCCCGAGTCCCCTATCCAAAATCACATGACTCAACACGGGATGATGATGAAGGGACTTCGAGCTGCTCTGTATGCACTGTGCACGCAGAAGTTGAACATAGAGCCAGAAGCATTCAAGAGTAACCAACCATGGGAGGTGAGTACTCGGGGGTCAATGAGTAAGGGGGGCACTGTGGGGAATATTGGGGAGCACCGACATCACTGTTTGAATCGTGCCCCCAGAATGCCATGCGAACAGCATTCTGGGGCGAATGTGCCTATAGTAAAAGTGCAAGGAGGGGAACATACTGGGTGAGAGTGGGGGCTCTGTGACGGTGACCTATTACCACTAGGGGGTGGGGTTTGTTATTGCTGGGGATTTTTTTTGGACACAGGTGGGGGTGGGGGAAGGGCTTTCGGCTTCTCAGTTCCTGCGGCCATTCTGCGCAAACATAGGGTTACTCAGAAGACCGATAATCGGAGAATCTGCGACCGGTGCTGCATTATTGTACAAGGATGCTTGGACTTGCAAAGCCGCATGTGGGCGTCTCAATATATTTCTTGGTGTCTGCAATATTTACATATTTGGCATAGCAGCTGCGGGCACAGACTCAGTAGCGGCGGCATTCGCTTATGCATTATTCGCTACCGAAATAAAAATTCAATATGTATCTTCCAAATGTATTTTATTCCGTTTTGATATCAAACTAAATTATTGATGTATTGTTAAAATCTTGCTTTTAATAAGTTCTAAAACTAATTGAAAAAATGACACATGCCATAAGCGAAATATAAAATATATACAAAGATAGTGTATGGAAAAAAAAAATAGAAAGTAATTCAAAAACAATTCACTGTGACCTTTATTTATTCCCTTATAAAGCATATTTTTTCTATATAACACAAGATTGTGTATTATTTGATCTATGCTTCCTGACAATCCATTAGTTGTGTGTGCATAATTTGTCCAATAAAGACCTGTAATCTCGACAATGCATAGCAGGGACGAGGCTTCGATGACCCAATCGCGTCGTCACTCCCCAGACACGCCCACTTATTGTGAGCTCCACCCACCTCCATCGAGTCCCACTTCCACAATGCTGACCTGGCCAAAAGGTCGGCAAGTATGGCGAAAATATGCAAATATCACATTGGATTTGTATTGAGACGCCCACTAGCGTTGTCTCAAGTCCTCCATCGGTTGCAGCATCGATGTTCTAAGCAACCCTATGGTCGTTTAGAACGTGCGCTGGAAGTAAGCCGCCTTACACATGGACAGTGTGACTCATGCGCAGAACAAAAATAATCGCTCAACACCGCAAACATTGGCATTATGTCCACCTCTGAATCAGGCCCTTGGGGATGAGTCTTTATTCCAACTTTTTACAAACTTGTATAATACACTGAGGGCCTTATTCACTACGGATCGCAATTCTTATATGCACGCACCGCAGTTGCTAATATCAGCAGTGCTATTTAAATGTTTGCATTCACATTGCGAACGCAGCCTAACATAATGACGCCCACTTCCCCTTACTCACATCCCTATACTACGGCAACATAGTGATACAATCGGTAACATCGAGTAACATAGGACCCATACGCACACTTGCACAAGCCCTGACCTTACTCAGAAATTGCTAAGAGCCACGCACGCTATCAGTGCTATGGCCGCTTATGGCCACGCAGTGGATAATTTATGCACACCCCTGCAACGGCGTTGCAACACACTGGCACACCTGCGTTCGGACAACCACCCCCCGTCACCACCCGCAAACGGCACTTCCTGTCAATCCCTGTGCTCTGGGTCTGCGAAGCCTCTGCAAACGCAGTTCCCATCGCAATTGCTAGTTCGCGCACCGCAATGCATATACATGCGCAGAATGCAACAATCGACCGTTTGTGTTCGTATTATCAACTGCGTTCCTTGCTGAATCAGACCCTGAAACATTACTATACAGACAGGCTAGGGTGATATTATACACTTTGGTGTTGGTTGTTCCCAGGAGTGAACCACTTGGCTATAGTGGCTATCAGGGACACACACACTTCAGACTGACTTTGTCACACTCACTACTGCCACTGGTTGTATCTTTGATGGTATGGGAGTTTTTACAGATTATCTGGACCAGGAATGCATAGCAGCAGACTCGGGGTTCAAAACTGAGCAGCTGGGGGAATGATTAAGGGGTTTACACCCGTCAAAAATTCAAACAAGAACTGGAAATCTTGTACCAATCTGGTAGAGTGAGAAGAACGCACTGAGGCCCTGATTTAGAGCCGGATGCTCTGACAGAGCGCTCGCTCTCAATCAGGGCCGGCCTTCTTGTTTTTTACAGCGGCCTCCTGGCCACTCGCATAGCTGTGGTTGACCGCCCACAGCTATAGCGAGCGGCCAGGAAGATGGTCGCGATGGTCAAGACCATTGGGCTTGCGACGAGACCCTTGTGGTAGGGTCTTGTGGCCGCAAGCCCCAGAGAGTTTTCGGCTCTCACAGAGCCGGAATCTCTCCCACTGACATCACTTGTGATGTCAGTAGGGCCGCCCTCAAACGTAGGAGTTCACATGGGAAAGCCTCCGTTTGGGCAGCCACTCCCCCGGCCCGCCCACCAAAGGGGGCGTGCTGTCACTCAACATCGACAGCATGCCCCCTTTGGTATGAAACCCGGAGCGACGGTTTGCCTGTCGCTATCCGGGTCTCGCGCAAGCGCACAACGGAGCCGGCTCCGTCATGCGCACTGGGCCACCATTGACCCGCTTGCGAGCGCATAATGCTCGCAAGCGGGTCTGAATCAGGCCCTGAGGCCCTGATTCAGAGACGGACGCTCTGAAAGAGCGCTCGCTCTGAATCTGGGCGTTTTTTTTTGTGCGGCCTCCTGGCCGCTCGCATAGCTGTGGGTGACCACCCACAGCTATTGCGAGCGGCCAGGATGATGGTCGCGATGGTCAAGACCGTCGCGACCATCGGGCTTGCGACGAGACCCTTGTGGTAGGGTCTTGTGGTCGCAAGCCCTAGAGAGCTTTCGGCTCTAACAGAGCCGGAAGCTCTCCCACCGACATCACTGGTGATGTCAGTGGGGCCGCCCACAAACGGTAGGCGTTCGCTTGGGAACGCCTCCGTTTGTGAAGCCACCCCCCGGCCACGCCTACCATCGACAGCTCGCCCCCTTTGGTGCGAGACCCGGAGCGCCCGTCGCTAGCCGAGTCTCGCGCAAGCGCACAACGGAGCCAGCTCCGTCGTGCGCATGCCCAGTGGGCAAACATCGACCTGCTTGCGAGCGCTCAGTGCTTGCGACCGGGTCTGAATCAGGCCCTGAGTGAACCAATCAGGACTAAGGGCCTGATTCAGAGCCGCTCGCTAGATGCGATCGCTCGCACGATGTGTATGCAAATTGCGTAGGCAGTGCTATCGCCCAGAAATGCATTAACACGCCCAGTATTTCTTAGAGAGCGATCACATAGTGTATGCAGACACCCACCAGCCTGTCTTAAGATGCCCACTTGTGCACGTCATGTCCAGGAAGTGTATGCAACCATCGGGTAACATCAGATGCTATCGCACCGCTTGAGGTTGACCATACCCTGCCGCAAGCACTGCAAGCACTTCAGTGTAAAAACAAGCCAGGTGACGTGTACTATGATGCTGTCTTATAATTATGCACACCTCTAAGACGCCATTGAGATGCTCAGGCACCCCTGCATTTGCACCTCCACTCCCCCGTTTTTAATGCCAGCCCCTGTTACCACCTACAAACGGCTTCCCCTGTCACTCACTCTGCTGGGCTGTCTATGTGCAGCGAGTGAATGCATTGTGAACTTTCGCTAAGGTATGCGCACTGCGATGCTTACGCATGCGCACAATGCATACACACTGCATACCATCGGCAGCAGCGAGAGTATGCATCTTAGCGAGCGAGTCTGAATGAGCTCCTACATATGGCTTGGCCAATGGACAATGATGTTATGCTTATATGCAGTTCCTTTCTTTACTAGTTAGTCATAAGAACAGACCTTTCCTCTTGCTAAAAAGCGAGATATCAACAGAGTTTCAAAGTATTAATGGTTGGCATGAGGAGGAAGCTCTGAGTACAGTGGACATGTTTTTGTCTGAAATTTATATTTAAATGCAATTTACAGTAATATGAAATATCTGCGTGGTTCAGTACGGGAATACAACTCTCTGGGCGAGTTAATACCATCTCCCTATCTCAGCTGGAATCGGTATGATTTACCGCCGGGCGCATGTCCGGCGGTTGGAATCCCGACACCAGCATCCCCGCAGCAGTGGAAATCCAGATCGTCCTCAGATATTAGCTAACCTAATTCTACCCCCTAACCCTCCCTTAGGGGTGCCTAACCCTACCCTCCCCCCCAGTACCTAACCCTAATCCCTCCTCTAAGTGCCTAACCCTAACCCCCCCTTTCCCCGCTGCCTAAACCTAAGTCCCACGGGGGGGTGCCTAACCCTAACCTCCCCCCGGGAACCCTAAACCTAACCCTACCCCCCGTGGCTGTCCGCGCCCGGCGCCCCTTCGATCGGGATGCCGGGCATCGGGCTCCCGGCGTATGTCTAATGACAGGCGTTGGCATATCGACGCCTGTCTTTAGACCCTTGCCGGGATATGACAGTCGGGAAGCCGGCTGTCGGGATTAGGTCCGCTGGCTACCCGACTGCATACCTCTCAGCTCAACACAGATGTTTAACAAGGAATATCCTGGTCACAGCATTTCATCAGAAACTGTCAGTACCTTAGTATTTGTTCTGCATTTTACAGTAATATAGTAAAATATCCAAGGCACACTAAAGCCAATAATATATATAAATCAATACATTTGTTTTTTCCATTTTTGTGTGGGTAAAGGTGGACTTAGCTACATGTGTACATTGACTATAGGGACAGAAATGGGGATTAGTTTCTCAAGCTGTACGTCCAGAATGTCATAACTGTCATAAACTGGGATAGGTGGTCTTGTGTTCATAACCGTACTGCCTTTGTGAACTATGCTACTACGTCCCATTGGTGTACAGTCACTTACAGCAGGGGTGGGGAACCTTTTTTCTGCCAAGGGCCATTTTGATATATATAACATTATTCGCTGTCCCAGTGCAGGACACGCCCCCTCCACGTGACATCACACGGGGGCGGAGCCACAATCACCGGTGATTACAGCAATGCCTGGAGCATCCTAAGGATGCCCCGGGGAGCAGTAAGGGCAGCGGTGTAACCGTCTGAAGTTTCCTAAGGACGCTCCAGGTGGCACTGCTGCATAGATTCTGGCTGCAGGGTGTCATTCTCGGCACCCTGCTAGCCAGATGAGGCTAGCAGAAAAAAGCTCAGAGGGCCAGGCCAAATGATTCCGGGGGCCTCGGGCAGGAGGTTCCCCATCCCTGACTTAGAGTAACAGGATGTGGAATCACTTATTTGAATCCACATGGGACTTTCAGATCTGCTGATGTTGAGAGAATGATGCAGCAATTTGGGTCTCTTTGCCGCAATTGAGGGCGGTATCTCTGGATCAAGACTTAAAGGCTGCAGGACAGGAAGGTCTTGGAGTGTCAAAATGAAGCAGCCCAGGAGGACCTTTGCAGGCTGCTGACTCTCTAACAGCGTTGGTTACTTTACACTCCTGTGCTGTGCTTCAGTATTCCACACTGCACCATCCACCTCTGTGCTCCTGGGACCTTATTAAACACTGGCGTGCTATGCTCCAGTATTCAGTGTTTCTACACAGTATTCCAGATGTTTTTTAGTATACCTCTCCAGTCTGCTGCTCGTCTGCAGGGGCTCAACCGCTGAGCTATCTGCAGAGGAGCCCAAACCTCTTTGTGGGTTTCCCTGATGAAGACCAGTGCACCGTAAGACTCAGAGCCTTGAGAAAAGCGTTATTAAACCATAACTGACAGTACAAATCACCCACACACCAGTGCCACTCTGACAAAAGGTTTCGATTGTCCCCGATGTATGGAACCAGAAGGCTTCTTAGGAAGCAAGGGACCACAGACCCCTCTTAGCCACTGGCATCAACCAAAGCTTAAACCAGAGCACAGCATCTTTGGCTTTTTCCATAGTAGGGTCATGAAGGATTAGGCAGGTGGAAATTTCATGACGGTCCTATCTAAAAGGAGCTATAGTAACTATCCTTTGGTAAGATTGTCACTGTTGCTGAGCTAAGATCTTTTGCTACTCTACTTGCATGGAAGGGACAGAGTCCAAGTTCCCCCCACTTTTAGTAGGCTCAGAGAGTGAAATAATCCACAGAGACTGAGATTTACAGATGAATGCAATCACCATATAACCATGATCAGTCCCGCAGGTGCTATAATTCCTTGCCAGTACTATCCAGGCAGAAAAACATTGTTGATGGAGTGAAACCTTTATATTAGCCATAGTCTGGTTCCCAAGTTATCGTGGCTTCAACAGGGCCAATCTGCAATGGATTGGTACCTGCTTATTGGAGGGTTGTCCGTTAGCCTCCCATGAGTTGTGAGTTGCTCCAGGCAGTGCAGCTGAACGTTTATTTGAGAAACGGCAGTCTTAAAAGTATGCAGTCAACTTCTCAGAGTGCCTCTGGTCAACTGAGGGTCCTGGTGGCCACAGAATTAGATGCTCTTTAAACTAGCGGTACATAGAGATCTCACCTGACTACATTGAAGGGAATTATAACATACCATAGTTGGACTGAATTTATGCCTATATCACAAGTTCAAAGTGTGCACTGAGAGAAAAAAATGCTGCGTTTTGCTTATCTTGAAGAGCTGGCTGTTTCACAAGAGGCATGCTGTTCTCGAGATTACAATTTATAGGGATAAGTATGCAAGTGTCTCATCGTGACGGAAACAAGGTGTATGTGCTCCCCATTTTGTAAGTTACGATATTGCATTTCATTATGTGCTCCATCTATGTTTGGAGGACAGCGGTTCAACCTTTTCCGGCCGCTCATCCTGTTATTTCTGTCCAGTTGTGCTTTCCACCTTGCGCTCCATAGACGGAGGAGGCAGGTTGATGACCACTTCCGGCTAAGTATGTCGTGGCTAATTATCGTGGCAGAGCCATGATCGCCACCGCTTTATATTCAGACACTCTACCCTTACAAATAGAAATGGGGATGTATATTAGGTGGAAGTCTCAAATAGCCCAGATCTACCCCTGATTACCGGTATTTTAATTAATTACTCTCATTTGTTGTTTTCCTGTTAAGTTTGAGTTGTCACGGTAACGCGGCACCCCTTGAAATTCTTAAAATTGTTGCTTTAAGATTATATGTTTTTTATTCAGATGATCAAATACTGTATACACTGGCAATCTGATGTATTATGGACCCGTTTTGAGTGTTAGTGCAATAAGTGCAATATAATTTACAATAAGTTGCTGAGGTCATTTCCTTTCACAAATGATTGGATGTTCTATCCTTAAAAATTGGGCCTTTTCACACTCTAGGCATGTCTTGATAAAGGCCCTATTGGGGCCAAAACGCGTCGACCAGCTAAGAGTGTGAACAGCCTATTCTCTACCACTCATGAATTCCAGGTACGATTGACTAATCTTTGCATCTTTACCTGAATTAAAATAATTGTCTTTTTTTTTTCTTTACTTTTTCTTTTGTTTTTTGTTTTTTGTATTTTATTGGACATTGTTATATACATTGGACCCTCAGTGGTCTTATTTATTTATTTATTTTAAATATATATTTTTTTGGCTATCTCATTTGTTTGGGATTATTTTAATAAAGCTTTTTTGGAATTATTCACCTTGGTCTTCTTGGATTACATACCAAGGGAGGAAGTGTCGATGGTGATTAATAAGATGTATATAAAGATACCGAGATATGCTTCAAAAGAGCTATAACTACTGTGAGTAGGGTACACCCTCCATCTTGAAATAATGCATGCTGATTCAGATACATTTATATGTTTGACATTTTCTGCACTTCTAGTGAGTGCGGTACGTTATATCTATACCTTTGGGGCCACTTCACACATGGGTCACTTATGGCTGATATATCTTGGCGATAAAGATACCTTTTATATGCTGTGCACTACATTTGGAAGTGTGAGTTGGGGTATGCTGATTGGTTCTCACCTGTTTTCAGTGTGGGCATAGGAGGATATAACTGAATTATTTTATGGAAAGAAAGAAAAACTACTACACATATATCTTTATTTCCCTTGCATTACTTTTTCGCATTTGAGTTGAGAAGATTAAGAGGAAGAACTTTGTTTCAACCAATGCATCATCCTTGATCATCAATAGAAGGGATGTATTTAATGTATATAGAGCGCCCAACTTATGAGTCCCATGTTTTCTTGTTGTATCAACAATGCAACTGTCTAGCAGACTCCACCAATCGGGTCTGTCACCAGCTACCAGGTTCTGGGGGGTGTCCCGATCCTCCATATAATCACAAAATAAGCATATTGTTAAGGTTCACGCACGGTTGCGTAAGACCTTTAGAGCCAGGGAGAGGATCTTCCACCAATAATAGCCACCCATTCCCTTAGTGAATTATTAACATACCGGTACTTAGGTGGCCACCTGGATTTACGCCTCCAGCAGTGGAGACTGCAGACTAGGACAAGACAGGACAGTGATGTGGCAGTCCTTCCACAACTGGCTAACTGGAGTGAGTCTGCAGGTAATAGTATTGAAACAGGCGTAACGGACAGGATACACCAGCAGCGACAGATAATGGGTCTCCGGAATGTCCAGGGATAGTGGTGTGGCTGGGAAGCCGTATCGAGAATGGTGGTAGCACGGGAGCTACTTGGTGCAGCTGGGAAGCCGTATGGAGAATGTTGGTAGAACGGGAGCTACTTGGTGCGGCTGGGAAGCTGTATGGAGAATGGTGGCAGCATGGGAGCTACTTGGTGCAGCTGGGAAGCCGTATGGAGAATGGTGGTAGCATGGGAGCTACTTGGTGCCGCTGAGAAGACTTATGGAGAATAGTGGTAGCACGGGAGCTACTTGGTGCGGGTGGGAAGCTGTGTGGAGAATGGTGGTAGCACGGGAGTTGCTTAGAGCGGCTGGGAAGCCGTATGGAGACTGGTGGTAGCACGGGAGCTACTTGGTGCTGCTAGGAAGATGTATGGTGAATGGACATAGCACGGGAGCTACTTGGTGTGGCTGGGAAGCCATATGGAGAACGATGAAGTCCACAGACATGCTGTAATGCAGCCTGTGTCACCCGGTTGACACAAGCAGCTGAGATGGTCTAGGCAGGGGCCTAAACAGCAGACAGGTGGATTCAGATGCTGCAATAACACATAATGGAGGCAGTGAGGTGGAAACACTGCAGGTAATAAGATGAATGCAGACAGACAGGACTATGGTATAATACTGCAGGGCTGAATGGAGACAGGATCCAGATTCAATAACCAAAGTACTCAGAAGACCGGCAAGAACTTAGGAACTGAACACAGCAAACATACACTGGTAATGACAGTATAACCAGCAGTGAGTTCAGGGCTAGCTGTATACTTATGAGATGCAGGATCCAATCAGAGACAATTCCTGGAGAGTAATCCCTAATCAAAGGCATGTGTTTACTTGCTCTGCAGAGAGACAGCTAGTTAATTAGTGAACACATGAAACAACACACACAGACAGACATGAATGACAGGCTATGAATTGACACAGACAAGACAGGATTTCCAGCTTCCTGCAAAAAGCCAGAACAAGGACAGGACATGATGCAGTATCCCAGTAACAACTATAACTGGGAACTGCCACCAAGATGATTTGCTAACCGCAAATCCTAACACATATATAATGACCCAACACTCGGTTGTTTGCTGATAAACGCCTAGTACATTTGAGTCTTAATGCTATCAGTAATGTCGTGTTCAGCACTAGTAACAATATGTCAAACTAATCAACTATTCTGACAATGGATGATTCCCTTAGGGGAAAGACAAGATTGAAAAAAAGAATAGTAAAAAAAAATGAAAAATAAACAATGGAAATACAAAAAAAATAAGGTTATCTGATAAACTAGTCCACAATCAAAAAATGACTTTTATGCACGGATAATCAATCCAGCAATCAGCTCCACAAACAAAATGCAGATCCTAGATCAGTGTACTACTGTGACAACTGACCGACTTCCAATAGAGATGAAAGGTTATCAGGTCTTAACAGAGACACTATGGGGCTGATTTACCAAACGTCGGAATTTCAAAGCCTTTGACCAACGTTTTTCAAACGGCAATAGTAATTAATGCTAAACAAGCCTGGTTTAGAATTTCTGCTGCCGTATGGAAAATATTGTTCAAAGCCACCGATCATTAGCAGCTTTAAAAATCTTCTGCTTAGTAAATCTGCCCCTGTGTTGTAAAATAGCAAAAGTGAGGAAATGTTACAGACCAAGAAGAAGGTGCTGTTCGATAGTCTCTGCTACCGTCAGCCAGTCCAAGGATTAAGACAGTGGTTCACGAACTCGGTCCTCAAGACCCCACTCAGTTCACATTTTCTAGGTCACCCAGCAGGTGCCAAGTAGGGATGAGCGGTTCGGATTCTGTGGAATCTGAACCGCTCCGAACATCAGGGATCCGAGTCAACCCAAACGCTGTGTTCCCCGCCTGACTCGGATCCCACTTCGAGGCCGAACGGCAGCCTCCTGACATCGAATCCTCTCACGTCAGGGTCCCACAAGTTTAGGGCAGACCGCAGTGAGAGCGGTCTGCCCTACACAGTAACAAACACACAGCCACCAGCGACACTGTGCGGTGTAATGTGAATAAGATAACAAGTAGTGTGACTCTGCTGGCTGTACCCCACTGGGTGAGTGGGAGGGCCCAAGGACAATTCCATCTTGCACTACCTTTCATTTCTGCCACTGCTGTGTGGCAATGTGTCATAGATGTGCTTTAAACTGTGGTATCTGTGCCGCTGCTCTGTCGCTTGGTAACCAGTCAGCTCACTGCAGCTTTTGGCCAATAATGGTGAAAACAATATTATAAGCTGTGAGGTGGTCTAAAATGACTGTAAATGATGTTATTGAGGTTAATAATACTCTAGGAAGAAAAAAAAAGCCCAATTTATGTGACTTTAGCTCTTTTTGTAAATTTTTTAAAAAAATCCAAAGCCAGTCACGGCAGGTTTGGCAAATCCAAAACCAAATCCAGAAAAAATGGTCCGGCGCACATCCCTATTGCACAGGTATAGTCATTACTCTCTGACACATTTTAAAAGATCCACAGGTGGAGCTAATAATTTCACTTGTGATTCTGTGAGGAGACCTGGAAAACATGCACTGTTTGGGGTCCTGAGGACCGAGTTTAAGAACATGTGGATTAGGAGAATAGGGTACGAGGTGTCATACATAGGTGCAGCATAGTAACCGTTTTGTTAAAACAGGTTGATTTGCATAACGACAAATATATGGTTCTCCAAGCTCAATAATGAATATTTACGAGTGTCTATTAGTCTCTGACAGCTGCGAGGTACACGTTAGCCAGTTCTAGGTGGGCATGTATTAATGCGTTTCGCCACACTAGTAGTGACTTTCTCAGAGGTTGTGTGTCGGTTTGTATTAGTCCAAGATTAATAGATAGGAACCATGTAGTGGACTTTTTTTTTGTTTTTTTTTTACCTATATAGGAACTGGATTTCTTTTGGTAAGCTGATTGGTGGATTATTTATCGGTGTAAGGTGCCCACACACATACCGATGTGCTCACGATCCGATTTCTTGTCCAATTTCCTCATGAACTTTCACGGGAGCTACCTTGCCATCGTGATCACGATTTTGGAAAAAAGACACCCAATCTGTTTTACAATCTCAGGATCTATCGGATCGTACGCATCGTGAGATTGGCCATAACAAATCGTGAGTTTTAAAAACAAAACAAAAACAGGCTCTTGACTATTGGTGGGAAATTTAAATAGCCATAACAATGGGAGGGGCTATCTAGGGAGTATAAAAAGCAGGCACCCTTTAAAGAGTGTGTACATTCTGCTCTGCTACTAGATGAGGCTAGGTGTATTCTTGCTGAATCCTGTACATTGCTACTGTGCTCTTTGTATTTGGCTTTCCTTTTACAAAGTTTATTCTACCTGCAAGTGTGTGCTACCTACCTGCATTCTGTCCTGTTCCTGAATTCTGTACTGATGCATCGCTATCGGTATAGAGTGTTGGTCGCTGAAGCTGGGGTCTGGGAGATTAGGAAGAGGGCCCAGCGAAGAAGGACGAGAGCATGCTGGACCAAGGAGTGGCTTCTACAAAGGGATATCCGCTCTCACATGTCCCTGCTGATGGAGATCAAGGAGAACAACCCGGACAACTATCGAAACTACCTGCACATGGATGACGCCACCTTCCAAGAATTGCTGCATCTGGTGACCCCCCCACATCCAGAGACAGGACACAAGGTGGCGGAGGGCAATCCCTGCTTAAGACAGACTGGTGGCTACCCTGAGGTACCTGGCTACAGGAAGGTAATTTGAAGACCTGAAGTTTGGGACACTCATCTCACCTCAGTCCTTGGGCGTCATCATTCCGGAGATCTGCAAAGCCATCGGAAAAGTGCTACAGTACCATTATTGCAAGGTAAGTTAAAAAAAAACACCACACATTGGTTTCTTGTTTAAAGAATTTTTTTTTTTTTACTCAACATAAAGGAAAAAATAGCCTTCATTTAGTACAATGTGCACTGACCTGCAGGCAACTGTGTGTGCAATATACTTTTTTTGTAATAAGTTCACAAAAGAACATTATCACCAAATTTTATGAATCCCAATAGGTAGCCGGCTGTATGTGATAGGGTGGGTCAGACGCCAGTTTGAACAGGCTAATACACACATGGCACAAGTACACATTGTGGCCCCGGCTTCCTGCAATGTGTACTTGTGCCATGTGCGTAGTGACCTTGTCCAAATGGCGTCATCACCACCCTATCCCATGCAGCAAGCACCTATTAGAAATCATAAATTTGGTGATATTAAAAGCAAGACAAAAAAACAACCAAATTAAATATCACCAAATTTTATGAATCCCAATAGGTAGCTGGCTGTATGTGATAGGGTGGGTCAGACGCCAGTTTGAACAGGCCAATACACACATGGCACAAGTATACATTGTGGCCCCGGCTTCCAGCAATGTGTACTTGTGCCATTTGCGTAGTGACCTTGTTAGAATTCATAAAATTTGGTGACATTAAAAGCAAGAAAAAATTTACATCTCGGTAAATTGGGGCGACTCATCTGCTGCATCCAGCAGAGCATTATACAAGGTCGTGCTGGTGCTTGGTGGGGGAGTAATATCTAACTGGGCAGGGGGGAGGGGACGGACATACCTATTTGGGGCAGGGGAAAATAGCATTGGATCTGCAATGTATGTAGAATATGAGATATTTTTGCTCATACAGCGACTCAACACGTCGTAGTTTAACCTTAGAAAATTTCTTTGGATATCTGTATCCATATTTCTCAATGTGCTGTTCACATGAGTTGTGAAATCATCTACTGCATCTGGGGGTTTCTGCAGCATCCGTTCTGCGTTTTGGAAAAAATTGTCCTCACGTTCAGTAAGATTCTTTCTCCCTTGTTTTTTTTTCTTTTTTTGGGGTTGTTGAGAAGATGAGGGTCCAGGTGGAAGTGGAGTTTCCACTTGTGTGCTATTCTCCGGATCACTGTCACCACCCAGCAGACTGAGGTCCGGTGTGGATGCTAAATCAGGGTCTTGGGTGGGAGTCTATATAGGGAAAAAAGACATAAAAAAAATATTATAGTCGTGTTTTAACCCCTTTTTAACTATTTTTACAGTTTCCTAACTGGAGGAGGAGTGGCGGGCGGTGGCTGGGTCATGCATTTATTACCTGGGGGCACACATTGGTGGGCAGTGGGGAGCACATATTGGTGGTCAGTGTGGTTGTATTTAAACTGTACCAATACTCACCAAAAATTGTCCAAAACAAGAATCCAGTGTGCAGGCTCCACAATGTGCAACTGTCTTGCTCCATACACGATGCTGCACAAGATGGCGATGGGGCGTGTCCAGGCTCCTGTCAAATTCCACGTTGTGCGATTAATCGTACGATTCATCGTGAGGGAAAAAACCCTCACGATCGGCTTCCATCGTGTTCATGGTTGGCTGATCTGCCCTACAGCACGGCAGATCAGAGGATGCGATGAACGACGAGCGGGGACGCGCATCAGCATCGTGCTCGTGAATATAAACTCACGATTTGTACTTTTTTTACACGATTCATCGTCACGATTCGTCGAAATCGGCCTAATTGGATGAAAAGTCGGTATGTGTGTGGGCACCTTTAATACACCACTGACTGATTGTGGACTAGTTTGACAGACAACCTTATTTTTCATGTTTTGCATTTTCCCATTTGTGCGTTGTATAGATTATATGATGTCATGTGAGACGTGATCTGTTCCCACGGGCGGTGTAATCAGCACTGCCGTGAGTTCTGAGACCGGACTACATCCCCCAGCAGTCTCCGCGGGCACTGTGGAACGCAAAACCCGGAAGTGGCCTGGGACGCAAAACCCGGAAGTGAAGTTGCAGCAGCAGCTGACTTCCCTTCCCTGCGTGTTCCCGAGGCTGCAGCGGCTCCAGGTCAGTGGCGGCTTCTTCTACCCCAGTGACAGAAGTCACATGACCAGCAGGGAGGGTCACATGACTACCTTACCCTTACCCCAGGGCGCCCCCTGTCTTGTTGAATTGTTTCAGGGGCAAAATACTTCTGTGTACCCCTTACTTCCATATTTATATTTCCCACAGTGTGGGGCTCTATATACTTGTGTACTCCTTACGTCCCTTATTATATGTGACCCTTTATGGGGAGCTATATACCTGTGTACCCCTGACTACCTGTTGTATGTGTGTTACAGTGTGGGGAGCTATATATCTGTGTACCCCTGACTTCCCTTATTATATGTGTCCCATTATGGGGAGCTATATACCTTTGCACCCCAGACTTCCCTTTTTCTATGTGTCCAATTATGGGGAGCTATATTGTGTACCCCTGACTTCCCTTATTAAATGTGTCCCATTATAGGGAGCTATATACCTGTGTACCCCTGACTTTCCTTATTTTATGTGTCCCATTATGGGGAGCTATATACCTGTGTACCTCTGACTTCCTGTATTATGTGTGCCCCAGTGTTAGGAGCTATATACTTGTGTACCACTGACTTTCTGTATTATGTGTATTCCAGCGTGGGGCGTTATACACCTGTGTACCCCTGACTACCTGTATTATGTGTGGCCCAGTGTGGGGAGCTAAATACCTGTGTACCCCTGACTTCATGTATCCCAGTGAGGATATCAATACACCTGTTTACCCCTGACCTCCTGTAATATGTGTGTTCCAGTATCAGTTGTAAACACCTTTCAAGAACTGATCATATTTTTATATAAAGCCTTGATTATAGGAGAGACTTTATAACCACATCAAGGTGCCTCATTTTATCTTTATATATTATGAATAAAAAAAAACACAATATAGAGAAAGGCAAAGATTAGAAATGGGGATTGGGTGCATACAATTTATAATATCTCTTCACAAAAAGTATAATCAGGTTGCTTAAATTGCATATTATTCATATACAAGTGGTGCCATGAGAAATAAATGGAATGACGATTTTTATATAATTCTTTCCAGGAGGGACGAGAAAGAAAATACATTCGTCAGGGCTCACGTGACACCTATTAAAGAGTCCTAGATGGACCATTCGACTGCCACACAGAGAATGGACAAGGACAGAAGACATGTGACTGAGAGAATATTAAACATCACCCTGGAGATCATCTACCTACTGACTGGGGAGGTGAGGGAGTCTGGGAGTGTCACAGTGACATCACTCTTATCTCTATTACTAACACAGGGACCTGACTGGGGAGGTGAGGGAGTCTGGGAATGTCACAGTGATATCACTATTATCTCTATTACTAACAAAGGGACCTGACTGGGGAGGTCAGGGAGTCTGGGAGTGTCACAGTCATATCACTATTATCTCTATTACTAACAAAGGGACATGACTGGGGAGGTGAGGGAGTCTGGGAGTGTCACAGTGACATAACTATTATCTCTATTACTAACACAGGGACCAGACTGGGGAGGTGAGGGAGTCTGGGAGTGTCACAGTGACATCACTATTATCTCTATTACTAACACAGGGACCTGACTGGGGAGGTGAGGGAGTCATCACTCTTATCTCTATTACTAACACAGGGACCTGACTGGGGAGGTGAGGGAGCCTGGGAGTGTCACAGTGACATCACTATTCTATTATCTCTATTACTAACACAGGGACCAGACTGGGGAGGTGAGGGAGTCTGGGAGTGTCACAGTGACATAACTATTATCTCTGTTACTAACAAAGGGACCTGACTGGGGAGGTGAGGGAGTCATCACTCTTATCTCTATTACTAACACAGGGACCTGACTGGGGAGGTGAGGGAGCCTGGGAGTGTCACAGTGACATCACTCTTATCTCTATTACTAACAAAGGGACCTGACTGGGGAGGTGAGGGAGTCTGGGAGTGTCACAGTCATATCACTATTATATCTATTACTAACACAGGAACTTGACTGGGAAGGTGAGGGGATCTAGGAGTGTCTGAGATACATCACTACTGAATCTATTAATAAAATAGGGAACAGACATATGGTGAGGAATTAAGAGGAATGTTATAGGGATATCTCCTTAAAAAAAGAAGGGTTGAACTGCCTCATTTGTAGTCTAGACATCATCTAACTCACTATGGCCTAAATGGGCGCATTATTTGTCCGAGCCCTACACAGCATAATTTTTAATTGATTATCTTGCACTGATGAGATGTGATAAATTGCAAGCATGTATCTAAGATTATGCCCATACTAGAAAGGCCATTCTTACAGACACATTTCCACATCTCTGCAATAATGCTAAAATATAAATAGCTTCTGTAAGTCAAGGGTTCTCACAGCAGTATAGATAGTTATAATAAAGCAAATCATAGTTACAGCTACACTTCCATTGCAGCTAACAAAGTATAATTTATAATTAACAGTACAAGACCCTACAACAAAATAATTGAGTTTATTATATAACAAAAGTAAGGAGATTTAATTTCCGATAGCACCATTAGGCACCCATGGATAGGCCAATGGGTTGGTAATATGCTTGAAGCTTGAGCTTGTGAATCGATTTTCCTTATCTTGAAATCATTGCCCTCAAAATATTTCTGGAAAGTCCACACTAGTCTCTTAAGTCTTCATCATCGTAAAGTTCTGCAAATTGGTTAATTCAGGTCTATCGAATTGTTCAGATTCTTACCCATAGCAGCGTGATCTCTGGCTGTCTCCACCTCCTGGATGGTAAGAGGCCCTTGTGGACCTTCTCAGTAGATTTTCACGTAAGGGCTTATGTTTAAAGGACGTGCAAGTCTAGTCACTGACCGTGCCATCTTGGAGTAATAAATAGTAGTTTTGGTTAAATAAATGATCAATTCGATGGTAGTCTAGATTTATGAGTCTCTTATCCTTCATTCAAGAGTAGAGCCAGAATCTTTGTTCCAAAAGGTGTCATCTGCACATATTATCATGATCTGGGAAGGCTTTATGTTGTTCTCGTAATGTTTATCTTGTTCAACAGTGTTTACTAACATATCTGCCGATACATAGGACTGTATAGTTGTAAAGAAGAAGTACGGTGAGAACGTCACAGTCGCCAGCAGGACCCAGAGCCCCATCACGGTGCCTCAACTGATACATGAGAGAGACAACAACCAGAAGATCCTGGAACTCACCAACAAGATCATTCAGCTGCTGACCGTACAGGTGACTGCTGGGAATGGGACATTATACAGTAACACCAGGGGATGTGTCTGGGTGATGACTGTATCATTGTGTGTGTCAGGTTTTTATCAGGTTGTAACTTTTTATTTTTATAGGCATCTTTCGAAGGAAACTGGAATCATTACAAGAACGCGATGGAGAGCCACCAACCGCAGATACCTCTTGGTAAGAGGACATATATAGTTCGTTATGTGTGTTTATAAGGGTTGGGAGTGTCTCATCGCTTCTCCGACTTTTGGTCTCAGGATGTGTGGGCTATTTTACCAAAAAAAAAAAGAGGAAAACAGACACTCAGTATGATATATGGTCACCGACTCTTGAATGTAACAGAGCGTTGGGTAACTTTGCACCATTACCTGATTGAAATTGTAGATTGCACTGGTGGCTCTTACCTTCTGGTAGGTGTTCCTCAGGATACTCAGAAAGGGTTACAGAAAGAACAGAATTGTGTGCAGCTGCAGGAATTCACACCCAAAGGGAGCAACAATTGATTTGCTCCATCAGACAGAAGTAATAGCTGCGGCTAATTAACAATTGAATCGCCCCCATAATGTCATGTCAACATTCATCATGTCCACTTTGTTAGAATGTCGACAAAACGTCCCTGCTGGTTTAGTGGTGACTTACATAGTATGGAGGGTCTGGCGGTTTAAGTTATGCCTTCTGGGTCCTGCGGTCAGCTGATGAGAACGTCCGGCGGATCCAGCGGTGCTAACCATTTCCCTAGTGCCTAACCTCCTCTCCTGTTGTCTAACCCTAACCTCCACTCCCGTTGCCTAACCCTAACCTCTCTTCCCTTTCCCTAGTGCTTAACCCTAACCTCCACTCCCATTGCCTACCCATAACCCTTTCCCTAGTGCCTAACCCTATCCTCCCCTCCTGTTGTCTAACCTCCCCTCCTGTTGCCTACCCATAACCCTTTTCCTAGTGCCTAACCCTAACCTCCCCTCCCATTGTCTACCAATAACCCTTTCCTTAATGCTTAACCCTAACCTCCCCTCCCGTTGCCTACCCATAACCCCTTCCCGAGAGCCTAACCCTAACCTCCCCTCCCGTTGCCTATCCATAACCCTTTCCCTAGTGCCTAACCCTAACCTCCCCTCACATTGCCTAACCATAACCCTTTCCCTAGTGCCTACCGATAACCTTTTTCCAAGTGCCTAACCCTATCCTCCTTTCCAGTTGTCTAACCCTAACATACCCTCCCATTGCCTACCCATAACCCTTTCCCTAGTGCCTACCGATTTCCAAGTGCCTAACCCTATCCTCCTTTCCAGTTGTCTAACCCTAACATACCCTCCCATTGCCTACTGATAACCCTTTCCCTAGAGCCTACCCATAAGCCTTTCCCAAGTGTCTACCCATAACCCTTTCCATAGTGCTTACCGATAACTCTTTACCGAGTATCTACCCATAACCCTTTCCCTAGTGCCTACCGATAACCCTTTGCCGAGTGTCTAACCTCCCCTCCTGTTGTCTAACCCTAATCCCCCCCTTCTGTTGCCTAACCTTAACCTTCTGCTACCGGTCCATGTAGAATATCGACATTATACATGACGACATTCTGCACATGTCGACATTTTGACTACACCCCCCTTCCTTTCCTCTCACACACTGCTTCACGCTTTTCATTGCGTAAAGTACTACCAGTCTTCTTGCACAATTGCCATTATACACCTATGTAACTTTTATTTGCACACACACACAGACTCACAATTAGTCCAGGATTTAATTTGAAAGTGATCGCGGATTTATCCTGTCATTTATTTTATGGTTACCGGGGCTCAGATGTTGCTAGATTTTATTAATGAATTGTAATGCGCTTTTTTTTCCCCGACAGATTTACCCAAGGCCAGAAGTACACATGGTAAATTTCACACCCCTACTATTTCCCGCGGTTACCTAACAGAAGAAAACAGTACGGTCAAAAACAATAGACTCAAACTTCCCACAACGTGCGAGGAAGCGATGACCATTTCTGTGAAAGTTGTCACGGCGGATGGAGATCTCACACACAGCGACACGGGACACACACAGTATACATCTGCTCCGGTTAAGGACGAAACCCTGTTGCGCGAAGATGGAAGCCTCACAGACGCAAAACTTCATACGGAGGTGCAAAATACATCTGTTCTGGTCAAGGGGGAATCGGTCTCTGGTGACGGTGAAATCCTCACGGATCGTAGCGAGACGCAAATTACAGCTGCCATCGATAAGGGGGAATCGGTCTCTTGTGAAGGGGGAATCCTCGATGATCATAGTGAGATGCAAATTACGTCTGTCCTCGATAAGGAGGAATTGGACTCTTCTGAAGAAGAAAATATCGGTGACACTGATGCTTATGTGGCCACAGACCTTGGAGCTATTTATGTGAAGGAGGAGCCAATATCGTATGAAGGAAGCCTCACACACTGCGGCAATTATGCTCCCATCGCGAGGACACCAGGACAGAATATATTTACCACACCGACAGGTCCAAGGACAGGCCTGATCTTTAGCTGCTCCGAGTGCGAGGAAAGCTTCAGCAACAACATAGACCTACTCAAGCACCAGAAAACCCATAAAGGAAAGATCCTGATTTGCTCTGAGTGCGGGAAATCTTTTTCCTATAAATCTCAGCTACTGTTTCACAGGAGAACACACACAGGGGAAAAACCTTTCACCTGCTCCATTTGCGGCAAGAGCTTCACCACCAGCTCCGTCCTCATTCGGCATCAGATCACCCACACGGGCGAAAAACTCTTCTCCTGCCCCGAGTGCGAGAAATGTTTCGGCAGTAAATCAGACCTGGCCATACACCAGAGGATACACACGGGACTAAAGCCGTACTCTTGTTACTACTGCGGGGCATGCTTTAATACCGGCTCCAGCCTGGCAAGGCATCGCCGGATCCACACCGGGGAGAAGCCGTTTCCTTGCTCGCAGTGTGAGAAAAGTTTTGTCAGTAGCTCGGACCTTGTAAAGCACATGAGGGTTCACACGGGGGAGAGGCCGTTCCCTTGTCCGGAATGTGGGAAGTGCTTTGCCTGCAAATCGGGACTCGCCAAGCATCAGAGAACCCACATGAGGCAGAAACCATACCCATCTTCTGATGGTGGGGTAACGTTTATGTCCGAACTAAGCGAACATCGAAATACTCATGCCGGGGAGGATTAAGGTCTGTGATCAAATTTTTGTGAAGTACCAGACTTGGTTAAAGTCCAAGAGCTTTTTGGAACGAGGTCTTGAGAAACGTGGATTGTTATTGATTAACTGCACATTAAGGACCTGATTCTGAATCGCACATGGGTGCGTCTTTATGCTGTTTTCTTTAAGACCAAGATGCCCACATACAGGCCCTCATTCAGAGGCGGTCGGAGGCTGCAAGCGGTCGCTCAGAAACTGGGCGGCCGCTTGCATCCTGGCCGGCCGCCTCTGTTTCGGTCGTTAGGCTGTGGGTTTACACCCACAGCTCTAACGACCGCTAGGGTGATGGTCGCGATGGTCATAGACCATCGGGGCTTACGACGAGACCCTAGGGAAGGGTCTCACTTGTCGTAAGCCCCAGAGAGCTTCTGGCTCTGTCAGAGCCAGAAGCTCTCCACTGACATCACTAGTGATGTCAGTGGGGCCTCCCCCAAACGGCAGGCGTTCCCATGGGAACGCCTCCGTTTGGGCTGCCACCCCCCCGGCCCGCCTTCCAAACGGGGCGAGCTGTCAATCAACATCGACAGCTCGCCCCCTTTGGAAAGAGACCCGCTACGACCGGCGCTGTCGGTCGTAGCGGATCTCACGCATGCGCACGAAGGAGCCGGCTCCCTCATGCGCACTGGACAAACATTGAGGCGGTCGTAGACCGTACGGCCGCCTCTGAATGAAGCCCACAGTCCCTCGGGTCTGTGAAAATCCGACTCTGTGCAGTCATCGGACGCACCATCGAAAGTTGCACCAGTCTATGGCAGGTGTAGTTTCTCCGTCCAAGTACAGCGTACTGTGTGAGCAGTTGGGCGTGATTTGACGCAAGCCGCGGTCAGCGACACGCCCACGTCTTGCTAGCCACTCCCCGTTATCTCCTGGGAACGGCCACTAAAAGCCACACTTCTTGCGTACAAATTTGTTCTACATCTCTGCGCAGAACGGTTCTATTGGCATAGTGTGCTGCTCAGAATCAGGCCTAAGTCCAATGGCAAGCCGCACTCTCTGAGATCTCCCTTTCAAATATGTTCTGGTCCAGAGTGCCGTGACTAGACAATTGTTTTGTTTGATGAACGACCGAACCAGCAACCAATGTAGCCACGCAAACAGGTCACATTTTGAAGGTCAGATCGCCTGATTGTGGATGGCCTCCATATGTAGCATACCACAATGGCCTGATCTTCCAGATAAAGCTGGTCTGTGAATCATGAGTAGGAATAATACTCCTGGGTATTTAGGCTGTTCCCCTGCATGCAACGATCGGATAAGTTGGACGACTCCGCTTTCAAAAACCTTCGTTTAGACCCTGTCACCATGCAATGACATCCTCCCAATCTGATTGGCAGTTTTTACCAATGAAATTGTTGCTTTTACGTTTATATGATATTGAGGTGCTTCATCTTTTTTTTTTTTCATGGGACAGCATTTGAACTTGGAATACTGTTTTGTTACATAGTATAATAGTATACAGCGCCGTCCGCTATGCACAAGTCCTACTTGTATAAAATATAACAACTTTCCATCTGCGTTTCTATATGAATTTCCCCTAAGTACAGATAATAGCGATCTAAATATCGCACAACAGGTCATTAAAATGATCAATTGTTTAACTATTTATACTACGCTTTACTGGGGCACCACATATAATAAATGCATGTTGAAAGCTAAGTGCCAGTAAAATAAACATGTTTTTGTATTTTTTTTTTTATTCCCTATTTATAATTTGATATATAGGTTTATAGACACTGGAAAAAAAAACTAATTTCTACGCCCACCATGAGCTCCCGTAATGGTAAGTGTTTGGCAATTAGCTGGCACAGTATGCTGAGCAGTGCCTGGGCGCATCGGCACTTGTCACTCTCCTCTGTGATGGCCTACCCAACTTTTTACACCAGTATGGAGCTCTGGTTTTTAAAACAGTTGGAAGCGGACGTACAGTGGAACCCAAGAGCTCCATCGGTCATTACTTCCCCCTTTACACAATCACTTAAAACTGATCTGCAACGCTGTCAGTGCTCTGAACGAAAGATCCAGGGGCGTTTTTGGGAGAGGAAGGGGGTCCTTGTGCAGTCTCCGTCCGTGCCGCCTACTTTCTAGTCGACAAGGCATAAAGTAGACTGGCACTGTACCAGAGTCTACTGCACAGGTCTCCGGGAAAATGGCAGAGCAGCCTTTTTTCAAATGCGCATGCGCAAATCACAGGGAAAATGGCCGCTGCGCCTCATTCCCAGTGATTTGTGCAGCACTACAGGATTCCAGAGGGACAAGTATTAAAGAACATGGGCTGGGGGGGGGGGTCTTGTGCGCTCTGCACACCCTGCACCAATTTTAGATACACCACTGGAAAGATCCCAGTGACTCACCTCTTCCGATACCAGTTGGGTCCTTGCAAATCCTGAAACGATCCCAAGGGGGAAATGGATCAAGCCTTGGAGAGAGCTAAAGAGGAGAAGTTGCCGAAAACAACCAATCGGCTTCCAATTGTAATTTCAGAGACTGCTAGATAAGTGACAGAAGCTGATTGGTTGCTTTGGGCAACTTCACTCTATCTCCAAGGCTTGATCCATTTCCCCTCCAAGACTTCCAGAAAGAAGCGTGCTGGATCAATTTATTTAAAATTTAGTCTCGTTATGACCCTTCATCAGGGACCCCTTACCATTACCTGGTGTCGGGAAATGAACCGCCTTATTAGCCACTTCAGAAATAGAGTGGTTGCCTAAAACTGGTCAACGCCATAAATCACCGTATGAAGATTATGGGCCTGATTCAAGGTGCATGATAACTGCGCGCTATGCCGATATTTACGCATTTGGCCGATATTGAAAGTACTTTGTGTGCATCCGAGTCACCCGGCGCACCTGTCCTGATGGTTACTCATAACGAATTTGGACGGAAGAGCCGCTGATTTTAATGGGCGCTCCTGGGAGGTAACAGGGCAGGTTAGACAGATGCGGGCGTGTCGCTGACAGCGAGTGAGTCTAAAAAGACGCAGTAGCGCTGGCATAGGACGCCATGTTTCGATGGAGAAACGGCACCTGCAATAAGCCTGGTGCAAGTTTCTATGGTACAACCGTTGGTGCACCGATAAAAAAGCACCGAGACGGATTATCCCCACAGCCAGTGAGCGTCTCCGTGGTCGCAGCATTATCCTAAAAACGCGGCTGCGGCAAATGACGCAGACGTGGCCGCGACTGCATGCACCTCTGAATCAGGCCCCATGTGTGGTATAATGCCAATGAAAAGATGCTCTGGACTTATATAAAATATTACTGTATTATATCTTTTACATACAGTGTTATGCTATTTTTTTTGTTATACTTTTTTTTGTGGAAGAATGTTTACATAATAAAAAAAAAAAAGTATTCCACTACAACAAGACTGTCATTAATCTCTATTTAATCCCTAACAGAAATCACTGTAGATTTTTGTCATTTTATTTGGCGTTGTTTTCATATATGTGATAGGCACCATAGATGGTAAGGAGCTTAAGGTAAGAACACATGGACACTAGAAGAACGCTGTGACTGAATCCACCATCCCCATCTCCTGTCTGGTACACCAGTTTCAGACATACGACCCAGGAATTACCGTGCTAGGACCAAGGAATTTCTTCTCTGCAAAATCTCAGGTTTTTGGTCGAGAACTCCTTTCACACTACACCCGAGAGCGTGAAATTCCCGGGTCGATCCCTTTCAGGGACAACTGTGTAAGGTGCAGAGGAACAGCTGGTGAAAGGTGCAGAGGGACAGGTGGGAAAAGTGACAGAGGGACAGGTCACTGAAAATATCTGCCCCTACTCCCTCTGTCTCCCCAGCCAGTGTGAAGGAGCAGGCTGTGAAGTCTCCCTGTACCTGTAGTTTCCCTTTCCCCTGTGACAGAGCAGCTCCGTGCAGCAGTGAGAAGCAGGTTCTCACGGGGAGGCTGTAATCTCTCCCTCTCCGTCTACCCGGTGACAGCTGGCACAATTCCCCCGCTGCTGCTGAGTACAAGGGGACGCTGCTGTCAGTGCTGACGCCGGGTTTCCAGCTGCTGCCGGCGGTGATTATGGGGGCGCTGTTACCGGCGGTGGCTGCAGGAGGAGGACCCGCTGCTCCCGGCAGTGATTACAGGGATGGAGGGTGATTATATGAGCCGCAGGTGCCGACTCCCGGTTGGCCCAGTCTGGGCCAATGGGAAGCTTCTAGGTGCAGCCCGGGTTGCACCATTCAGACTTGAGCAGGGTTGTCTTCCCGGGACTTAAGTCCCGGGAAATATCCTGGTCAACTGTAGGGGCGGTAACCTGGTAACGTGTTCCCGGGTTGTTGCCTTTCAGACATACACGAAACCGGGAATTTGCCCGAGGTAGGCCAAAAACCCGGGAATCTCAGTATGTCTGAAAGGGGTATAAGAGGAGAGGGCTGATCTCAAGAATGTAACTGCACATAACTATACTAAGTACTTGTTTATTGGCACAGTAAAGTCTAGTCCTGGTTGGTTGGCTCAGCGCAGTCTACCTCCTCTCCAACCTGCTCACATCAGCCACTAGTATAGGTTCAGTATTTTAAGTGGTTATTTTTCTAAGGTAGTGAAACCAACATTATAATTGTAATTTGCCTTGCTGTTTATGCACTTATTTTGGAATTAGATTTGTGGGAATACTTACTAAAGGTGGATTCTGATCGATTTAAAATCACTGAAAATCTATCAACATCGATGTTGTGTTTCTGGGGCTAAATCACACATTTACTGATACTTAAAAAAAACAAATATAAAAAAGCCTGTTAATAAATCTGCGATTTAACGCCGGAGAGACAATATCGATTTTCATAAATAAGTCGATTAAAATCGACCTTTAGTAAATATACCTCTTGGTGTCTTTTGTAATCTGTTTTTCAGCTTCAACCTTTGCTAACCTGATTTTCATCTATTTTACATACCTACTTTTTCAGTCGTGAAAATGAAATTCTCTTTTTGACCCTCTTATTATCTACAATAATTTTAACCACACTGGTTGCCTTTTTGTTCTTAGATATTCTGTTACTGTACAACAGTACTCATTTTATATAATCACTTAATGCACCTATCCTATACATTATATATTATATCTATTCTACTAGATAGTACCAAGTCCAGCACAGCATTTCTTTTAGTTGGGTCTTCTATTACTTTTTAAATATTGTTTATTTTTGGAATAGGATATTACCTCTACATAACCCCTCCCCTTTTCCTATCTTTTCTATACATGTTATACTCTTATAAACTGACTGCCCAGTCATGGCTTTCATCCAGCAAAGTCTCACTTATTCCCACTACACCATCATTCATTCTATTGCTCCGATTTTGTTGGGGGCGATTCAATTGTTTTTTTAAGGTGTGATAATTAATGAACGCCCAGTGTTGCAATGTTCTGGGCGCTCATTAATTATCGCCCTGTTTGCCCCGGGTTTAGCCGTGTAAAACAGCTAAACTCGTCTAAAGCCCCCAACCAGGGGGTTTCCCACACATTTCTGCTCGCACCCTCTTGAGCTATCGCGCCCTGACGGAGCAACAATTGAATTGTTCCATCGGGCGTCTTAGAAAAAAAGCCGCCGGCCAAACAATTGAATTCCCCTCCCCTCCTAGATGCAGCTTCTGTTAGCCTCGAGGTACCGATCTGCAGCTGTGCGCATTACCGGTTATTACCGTAGGAAAACTTTGCTTGATTTTGCTCGCAACTCTACGGGACCCAAGCAGAAACAAGCAAGGTTTTCTTGCCATATATCTGATACATTTCATATTTTTACTGACCCTTAATTTGACGTACTTTCTTATCACCCTTCTGCCTGAATTTCTTCTTTTTTAATGTCATATAATACTACCTTGGAGGTCCTCGCTGTAAGGAATTAGCGGTGATTGCCGTGAGGTGCTGGGCTTCCAAATGTTTCTCCGGGACCTTGCAACCACTAACACAGCAGATTTTCCCTTGCATCCCATAGAGGTGCGCAAGAAAATCTATGGTGTTTGGTTACCATAATGAGCAGTGATGTGTGCGGGTGCTCGCTGCTGATATATGGCCCTTAATTTACACACTAATCACCGGAATTTGGTCACAGCCTGGGATTCGGTCGCGATGGTTGTTTTTATGGTCAGGCTGCGGTAACTGAAGCTTACCGCAGTTTGGCCAGGTTCTGGCAGCTGCGAGGCCAGGAAGTCTGCGTCCACTGACGCAGACCCTGGCCTCGTCCCTCCCAGGAAAACAGATGACACGCCCCTATTTCCGGGAACGGTGACATTGATTATTTTGACCTCTACACCACTCTTTATACTGTGACCAGATACCTACCTCCTAATCTCCAATGTCCCCACCCCCTGCTACACTGACCGAAACCTGGGCCTGCTCAGTGAGCAGCGACATCCTTCATCCCAGTATTTACATGTGTAGTTATTCCAGAAGATGGACACTAGGGGGTACATTTACTAAAGTGAGAGTTTTTAGAAGTGAGTTTTAGAAGAGATGTTGCCCATAACAACCACTCAGATTCTAGCTATTATCTTCTAGAATTGTGCTAGTTAAATGTTAAGTAGAATCTGATTGGTTGCTATGGGCAACATCTCTTCTAAAACTCACTTCTAAAAACTCTCACTTTAGTAAATTTACCCCTAGGTGGCACTGCCAATCAAGGAACACATACTCACTGCAGTTTACTTGAGACTATTAGCTAGAAGAACCAAATAATAGAAAATTACTATAGTATTAATAGTACTAACATACAACATGCCAATACAAAATAATATTTGAAATATATATATATTTTTTTAATAAATGTTATACAATTGTCCTTGAAGATGTACAAACACTGATTACTTTGGAAGCATATTATAAGGTTATTATCTTTTATCCATAATATGGCAGCATATTACATAACGCTATATATTGAGGAGATCATGATATAAATAATATATAGAAATGAAACAGAAGTTAAGCTGGCCCGGTCCAAATGAGCTGGCAATAAATGTATCCTTGTGTGTATATTTGCATTATATTTATTGAATTAAAGGATTTCAGTCCAAGGTCTTGACCAAGGTCCTGCAATAGGAGCGAATCGTTGGATTTTTATTCCTGCTATTATTATTTTGACAAATCTGGTGAGTGCACCCCTCATTTGTTCTACACTCTGGATGTGGGATCTAAACCTCAGCTGGACCACAGAACCCTAATAGCCATTATTATGATGGAATCAGTGGAATTACAGCTGGAGGGGGGCTTGAAATGACTGTGGGGGTGATTCAGCAGAGGATAGATATGCTATCCCAGCTGCTAACATGGTAGCAGCTGCAATAGCATTACTATAGTAAGCGTCACGCCTCCTGCATGCATTACTGATCCGGGTTGAGTCCTTGGACGCAGCAACGGTTCTTCTGCATGTCCATCAACAGGCTAAGTGACCCATGGGGTCATGCAAGCCGGCCGCCGAAGATGCACAAAAGAGGCCTGGCAATCTCCGTTAGCCGACGGGGGACCTTGCGTCTCCACTCCCCCCTCCCAACAGCAGCGAAACGCCTCCGTTTTAGGAAACTGAGCCCATCGCTGCCCCCCTCCCAGAAATGGCAGCAGACTGTCAATCTTCTGCCGGGCTGCGTGCGGGATCGCAGGCCCGTGCTGCATACGAGTAGTATGGGTCAGGCGCATGCGCAGCTTCCTGATAATCAGAAATCTGCCATCTGTAGTGCACACTAAATCACCCCCTGTGTTAGCTGGAGAGCCACAGTTCTGCAGACACCAGACCCCTAATATCTATTACTAGGAGATGGGAAACTTACTCACTGAGCCACCCGAGCAATACAATGGCTGCTATACATAAGGCAATGACCCGCACACAACCTTACAGACAGATAGAACAGAGCAGATGATCAGTGATGATGATGACTTATTGCTGCTGCTTAGTTTCACGTCCGGGTTTTAGGCTCCCTCTAGTGTCCAGCAGCTCACATCCGCCCTTTGGAACGCACAGCCCGGAAGTGACAGTGGGGCAGTGTTCGGATTGGGTGAGGGCAGAGATCATGTGACGCGTTCAGCGAAGTGGGTCCCCCGAGCGGCTTCCGGTCTCTCCGCCCGAGAGGGAGAGACGGTGCTGCAGCTGCAGGTGAGTGCCGAGGGTGTGGAGCCCATTAATATTTATTAGCAATAATGAATATTCAGAGCGGTGAGAGGGACTGTGGGAAGGGTCTGTAGCCCAGTCATACTTCTTCATTAACTTCCATCTGGATCTGTGGTCTCTAGGCTCCATTCATGTGGTCTTCCCTTATCCTGTATACAGTGTACTCCTCTAGTCACCCCCTCTCATATACACCAGAGGCTATAATATCCATTCAGCCCCGTAACATGGCTCCATTACGCCCTGCACCGCTGCCGCCTACTCCCTCCTGAATGCATGCCATCATAAAGGCTGCACCTCAGGAGTTGCGTTGGCAGGAGCGCCATGACCGGTGCAGCGCACACTGGCTGGAGCGCCTACCAGCTGTACAGGCTGCAGGGTGCTTGGCCGGAGCGTCTGAAGGATGCTCCAGCCGGCACTGCAGCACCGATACTGGCTGCAGGATCCGACTTGCCTACATTCTCGGAATGGCCGGAAGGCTCCGAAAACCGTTTGGTACTCCCGACCACCTGAGAAAGCGAGCAAGTCTTCTGAAACCCCCTCGGACCGCCCGCACCCCATCCTCTACCAGCTCATTCCACCCACCCCCGCGTGCAGCCACCCACTACAGAGGACAAGTGGACTGTCTGGGTTGTAGCCCCTTCCCCTGCTATACAATGCCGGTTTTCTTGGCACTTGATAGCGAGGGGGGGCAGGGCCACAATGATGCGACCGTGCCGCCACACAACCTGCACAGCTTATATTTCCTGCCGTCACGCACCCTTTGTGCGCAAAGTTGGTAAGTACCTGCAGGATGCTGTTCCAAGCACACTGCTAGCCAGATGTAGGGCCCAAGGGGTTGCGATGGTGTGTATCCCAGTAAGAAAGCTGCATAGTAGTGTGTATATTATGGTATCTCCAGCTATAAGCGACAAGCTCTTATTTTTTTTCCTTCAAAGGTAATTGGGCTAACTGCTAAAATTTCCATATGTATGGTTTGTGTACTATTTCTGCTGTTAAGTCAATGGTGTGTCCACACTATAAAGCCAACTTTAAAAATTCAGGGCGCTCCAGTCAGGGCTGCACTTGTCACTGCTGCCGACCCTCTGAGCGTCATAATGACGGGCGGGCACAGGGCGCATTTGAGCCCTGTGTCGGCGCTGGCTGTATGATCCAGTCGTATAGCAATGTTGGCCTGGGGTCAGCAGGATGTGTGAGTGAAGAAATAGAAAATATGTAAAGTTATCTGTGGACTGTGTAGAGGGGTGTAATTGGGTAGGACAACTTATGGAGGTTATATGGGTGGTACTGGAATGTGATAAGCTTGCCTGAAGCGGTGAGTTTTCAGGGTATGCTTAAAGGTTTGGTGACTAGAGGAAAGTCTTGTTGTGCGCGGGAGGGCGTTCCACAGAGTGGGTGCAGTCGGAAAAAAGTCCTGTTACCATGAACAGGGAGCAGGTAATGCGTGTGGATGAGAGAGACAGATCTTGTGCACAGCGTAGAGGTCGAGCTGGGAAACATGTTTCCATATTCTATAAGCAGGAGTTGTCTATACCATTCTTAGACTTTATATATTTTTCAGAGACAGGACATCATTTTATTCCAATTCATTAATTTAATCACCTTTATATACAATATATTGCCATGTGGTGATTGTATACATATACAGAAAGAAGATTATTTCATATCCAATTCATTTATTCGTACATACAGGGATGATTTTATATCCAACTTTTAGCATCATATAGATAGGAGTTGGATTTATATCCCATCATTCACTTTCATGCACAATTTATAGATGTTTCTTTATCCAATTCATTCAATGTAATAGACATTATATGACCGTGATTACACTTTATCATCTTCATTTCTTTTTCCAAACATTACATATAAACGAGAGGTTTCATACTCTTTCACTTTGTTTTCACGTTGTAAAGATAATTTATTTAGTTTAATTTTTTTTTTACCCTCTTACATGATCATATACTGTACGGACTGGGGCTGTCATCCCTTACTGCAAACGCGCATTGAAAAGGGGTGTGATCATGCCTCACAGGGATGTGTTATGAGTCAAAGGCGTGGCCTCGCGCCAATCTCCATCTAAGCCAGGAATGGCCAACCTGTGGCTCCAGCTGTTGTAAAACTACAAGTCCCAGCATGCACTACTTCAGTTTTGCTATTAGGGAATGCTAAAACTGTGGCAGGGCATGGTGGGATGTGTAGTTTCACAACAGCTGGAGAACCACAGGTTGGCCAGGCCTGGTCTAAGCAATCCCGGCCAAGCATAGTGCCGGGAGGTGGAGGTGCTTTACCAGGCCTTCATACAGCCGGATAGGTCCATCTGCATTTGCCAGAGTAGCCAGATGGCCAGTACAGCCGTGAACATGATTAATCCATTGATCCACTGTAATACACATTCTGGAGACAAGAAATTATGAATAGTTGAGGGAATAAACTGAGAACAGAGAAGAAGGAACAGAATGGGTGAAAGCACAAGCTGAAGTTAGGGAGGAAAGAGCAGAATGGTTGAGGTCACAAGCTGAGATCAGGATAAAGGAGCAGAATGGTTGTGAGGGCACAAGCTGACATTAGGGACGAAGAAACAGAATGGTTGTGGTCGTGATCCAAGATCAGGGATGAAGAAGAAGAATGGTTGAGGTCATGAGCTGAGATCTCCCCGTGCACCCCGATACTTACCATTCGGGATGCCGACGGTTGGGATACTGGTGCCGGGATCCCGACCTGTCGGGATTTCGGCACCAGTATTTAGACCGTTGGCATCCCGCACCCCGGGATGCCGACTACATCCCATATATAATAGGTGATCGTATCCCACTTATATACACTCATACACATTATGTAAACAGGAAATTATTTTTTAGGTCAATAACTTTCATAGAATCATCACTCTAATGTGTATGAGTGTGTCTGGTTAAGATATAAGGTCGTTGCTTTTCTGTATAATATGTGTGTGTCTCATTTACTTTTATACACAAATTATAGACAATAAATTATATATACAGTGTAATCACTTTTATGCATGCTATATAGACATAAGATGATTGTGTAGCATTTATTAACTTCTTTCATTTATTCTCTTTCTCGCAGAGAAAGTGCTCTGTATGGAACAGACTGGGGATGGAGAAGATCGAAAGTCACATGACTGAAAGCATAAGAAATTTCACCCTGGAGATTATCTACCTGCTGATTGGAGAGGTGAGGGTGCCTGGGAGTGTCACAGTGACATCACTCTTTTTGCTGTGATATCACTATTATCTCTACTACTAGCACAGGGACCTGACTGGGGGAGGTGAGGGAGTCTGGGAGTGTCACAGTGACATCACTATTATCCCTATTACTAACACAGGGACCTGACTGGGGAGGTGAGTGAGTCTGGGAGTGTCACAGTGACCTCACTCTTATCTCTATTACTAACACAGGGACCTGACTGGGGGAGGTGAGGGAGTCTGGGAGTGTCACAGTGACATCACTATTATCCCTATTACTAACACAGGGACCTGACTGGGGAGGTGAGGGAGTCTGGGAGTGTCACAGTGACATCACTCTTATCTCTATTACTAACACAGGGAACTGACTGGGGGAGGTGAGGGAGTCTGGGAGTGTCACAGTGACCTCACTCTTATCTCTATTACTAACACAGGGACCTGACTGGGGAGGGGAGGGAGTCTGGGAGTGTCACAGTGACATCACTATTATCCCTATTACTAACACAGGGACCTGACTGGGGAGGGGAGGGAGTCTAGGAGTGTCACAGTGACATCACTATTATCTCTATTACTAACACAGGGACCTGACTGGGGAGGTGAGGGAGTCTGGGAGTGTCACAGTGACATTTATTTTTTATTTATTCATTACCAGTTATTTATATAGCGCACACATATTCCGCAACACTTTACAGAGACTTATTAGCCATGCACATCAGTTCCTGCCCCAGTGGAGCTTACAATCTATGTTCCCTATCCCATGCTCACACACACGCATACACACTAGGTTTAATTTTATTGGGAGCCAATTAACCTGCCAGTATATTTTTGGAGTGCGTAGGAAACCCACGCAAGCACAGGGAGAATATACAAACGCCACACAGTTAGGGCCGTAGTGGGAATCGAACCCACAACCTCATTGCTGTGAGGCAGTAATGCTAACCATTACACCATCTGTGCTGCCCTGGGTGACATCACTCTTATCTCTATTACTAACACAGAGACCTGACTGGGGAGGTGAGGGAGTCTGTGAGTGTCACAGTGACATCACTCTTATCTCTATTACTAACACAGGGACCTGACTGGGGAGGTGAAGGATTTTGGCAGCTTGACCGCTACTTCATTTTTATCCCTATTAGTAAAATAGCAAGTTGACTGGAGAAGAGATCTGTAAATTATTTAGTGATATTTATTAGGGTCTTTGTGAATACACAGGATTACACAGTAGTGAAGAAGACATCTGGTGAGCGTGTAATACCTAGGAGCCATCCCCGTGTGTCAGGAGGGGTGAGCAGGACCCAGAGCCCCATCACGGTGCCTCCACCTCACTCACTGATACATGAGAGAGACAGTGACCAGAAGATCCTGGAACTCACCCACACGATCACTCAGCTGCTGACTGGAGAGGTGACTGCTGGGAATGGGACATTATACAGTAACACCAGGGGCTGTGTCTGGGCGATGACTGGAGAGGTGACTGCTGGGAATGGGACATTATACAGTAACACCAGGGGCTGTGTCTGGGCGATGACTGGAGAGGTGACTGCTGGGAATGGGACATTATACAGTAACACCAGGGGCTGTGTCTGGGCGATGACTGGAGAGGTGACTGCTGGGAATGGGACATTATACAGTAACACCAGGGGCTGTGTCTGGGCGATGACTGGAGAGGTGACTGCTGGGAATGGGACATTATACAGTAACACCAGGGGCTGTGTCTGGGCGATGACTGGAGAGGTGACTGCTGGGAATGGGGCATTATACAGTAACACCAGGGGATGTGTCTGGGCGATGACTGGAGAGGTGACTGCTGGGAATGGGACATTATACAGTAACACCAGGGGATGTGTCTGGGCGATGACTGGAGAGGTGACTGCTGGGAATGGGACATTATACAGTAACACCAGGGGATGTGTCTGGGCGATGACTGGAGAGGTGACTGCTGGGAATGGGACATTATACAGTAACACCAGGGGATGTGTCTGGGCGATGACTGGAGAGGTGACTGCTGGGAATGGGACATTATACAGTAACACCAGGGGATGTGTCTGGGCGATGACTGGAGAGGTGACTGCTGGGAATGGGACATTATACAGTAACACCAGGGCATGTGTCTGGGCGATGACTGGAGAGGTGACTGCTGGGAATGGGACATTATACAGTAACACCAGGGGATGTGTCTGGGCGATGACTGGAGAGGTGACTGCTGGGAATGGGACATTATACAGTAACACCAGGGGATGTGTCTGGGTGATGACTGTATTATTGTGTGTGTCAGGTTCCTATAAGGTGTGAGTCACTGTCTATTTCTCCATGTAGGAGTTTCAGCATCTCAAAAGACACAAGAATCTATGCAAAGACACAACAATGGACAATCACCAGAGCTTCAGTTCTTTGAAACTAAAAAAGGATAGGAATCAGATGGCCGAGAGTCTATTGAATATCACACTGGAGATCATCTACCTGCTGACTGGAGAGGTGAGGGAGTCTGAGAGTGTCACAGTGACATTTATTTTTATTTATTTATTACCAGTTATTTATATAGCGCACACATATTCCGCAGTACTTCACAGAGACTTATTGGCCATGCACATCAGTTCCTGCCCCAGTGGAGCTTACAATCTATGTTCCCTATCCCATGCTCACACACACACTAGGTTTAATTTTATTGGGAGCCAATTAATCTACCAGTATATTTTTGGAGTGCGTAGGAAACCTACGTAAGCACAGGGAGAGTATACAAACGCCACACAGCTAGGGCCGTAGTGGGAATCGAACCCACAACCTCATTGCTGTGAGGCAGTAATGCTAAGCATTACACCATCTGTCCTGCCCTGGGTGACATCACTGTTATCTCTATTACTAACACAGGGACCTGACTGGGGAGGTGAGGGAGTCTGGGAGTGTAACAGTGACATCACTATTATCTCTATTACTAACACAGGAACCTGACTGGGGAGGTGAGGGAGTCTGAGAGCGTCACAGTGACATCACTATTTTCTTCTTCAAGGTCCATAGGGATATCATGAGTAATGTGGTTGGAGAGATCCAAGTACCAAACAGTTAAAGCTTTAAGCTCCCAGGATGTCTCGGGTCCTCCTCCATATATACCCACAGGCTTTCAGTTGTTAGTTTGGTGCAGCAGGATCAACACGCACCTTTGTAACAGGGGACTGCTCAGGCAGTCCTAAGCATTTATTTTATGTTTTATTTTTTATGTTTTGGGGTTGGCAGTACTGAGCGTCGGAAGACGCGTGTACTGCAGCACCAGTAATAAGGCTGGTGATTTCGGCGGGTATCGGCTGAGCTTGCTAACAGCGATGCTGGGACTCGGACTGCAATCCGACGCCCGGAGAGGTCAGGTAAGGCGATTCCTCGCTTACGGGGAATGGCGCACAGCAGTCCTTGCTTCTGGTGCAGGAGACGCACCGGAAGCCGCTGCAGTCAGGGCCCGGAGCATCTGTGTCCTCACTAGACCACTGGGGCCTTATCGTCTCACGCTGGGGATCGGCAGCAGACATTTTTGCTGCCACGAGGCCGGTTAATGCAATTTAGGGGAGGAAGGTGCTTCCCCGGCAGCTCCTCCCCCTACCCAGACGCAGTCCCTTCAAAGGTTTTCGCTCGTCTTGGTCGCTGCTCCTACCCACCTTGTGAATATGAGATGCTCACAGTCCACTATCGGTGCGCTGCTGTAGCTGTTGGTCTCAGGTGGTTTTTGGGTCAGTCCCCCCCTCTCCCATGGGCCAGGTATAGTGCTCTATATCCTACCAAGCATCATGTTTTGAGTAGTTGATTCAGAGCCCAGTGCAGCTAAATTGCATATGCATTGTATGTGACTGTTTGCTAGCTACTGTGTTAATACTGCCTTTTTTTTTTTGACTGTCAGTAATAACTACCACTGTTTTTCTCCTCATCCCTCTGTTGCAAGTGTGTGGGGTTTTTATTTATACTTCACATTTATTTGTTTTCTGTGAAGGTTGTCACATTACATTGCATTTTTAACTTTATAAATGATGTGTCAAAATGTAAAGGGAATCAGATAGGAAAATTGAAACATGTCTTAAGGCAATATTTTCATCATCGGGAGCTGTTACCCGTCCAGCTATGGCTGGACTTGGCAGCCAAAGCTGTTGAAGCTTGGACGGGTGCATTGGAAGACTCTACCAGATGCTACCAGAGAACAGATGATATATATCTCCCACATACGGCAAGCTGCCTCCTATTTGGGAGGCGCTGTAGTAGATGCTGGAATTTTAGCTTCTAAAGCATCAGCAGCTTCAGTAGTGGCGTGCAGGGTTCTTTGGTTAAGATCATGAAAAACTGATACAGGATCAAAGAAGGCTCTGGAAACCTTACCTTTCTATGGAAATATACTTTTTGGAGCAGAATTAGATTAGGTAATAGCTACTATGGCGGTTTCAAAGTCTGCAGGTCTGCCATCTACGGTTACAATAAAATCTAGGTAGTTTCCTTTTGGGTCCTTTCGTCGTCAGGGAGAAGCAAAGGAACAATCTTCCTCCAAGCCATCTAGTTTTCGTAGGACATCCAGGCGACAAACTAAGAGGCCTGTGTCGGCCAGACGTCCAGCTTCTAAGCCGGATGACAAACCCTCGGCTTGATGGGACGGGCTTCCTACTGGGGGATCCCAGAGTGGGAGGCCGACTTCTTCAGTTTGCGGACTACTGGCATCTAACAACAACAGATGCCTGGGTCCGAGAAGTGGTCTCTCGGGTATGCCATCACTTTCCGGAGGCATCCTCCCCAGAAGCTTTGTTTGCACGTATCCTCCATCAGGTGCGGTCAAGTCCTTAGCCATTCACTCCCTGCTGTAGGCAGGGGTAATAATCCCGGTTTCTGTGTTGCAACAAGGAAGGGGTTATTATTCCAATCTATTTTTGGTTCAGAAACCAAATGGGTCTCATCGCCCTATTCTAAATCTAAAAACCCTCGACAGGTTTATCCATGTACCAAAGTTCCATAGGGAAACTCTCCGGTCAATTATTATGGCAATGGAGCCTGGGGATTTTATGGTTTCCCTGGACATTCAGGATGTGTATCTGCATGTTCCTATTATGCCATACCACCAACAATTTGTACGGTTTGCTGTCCTACAACAACATTACCAATTACAGGCACTGCCCTTTGTCCTATCAACGGCCCCCCGGGTATTTACCAAGATAATAGGGCGTCAGGACTGCCATCTCAGGCATCAGGGAATCAGAATACTACCATATCTGGACGATCTTCTGATATTGGCGCAAACTCCAGTTGTTTTACAACACCATCTTCAACTGAACATAACCTGCCTACAAAAGCACGGCTGGATCATCAATTGGAAGAAATCCTCTCTTTCTCCTACACAGCAGATGATCCATCTGGGAGTACTTCTGGATTCACAGGTACAAAGGGTGTTTCTACCAGAGGACAAGATTGTGGCCTTATCATTGCGAGTACGCAAACTGCTACGCAAGCGAAGGGTATCCATTCTATCAGCTATGTAGGTCCTGGGATCAATAGTATCTAACTTCGACATGGTGGGGTATGCTCAGTTTCATTCCAGGCCTCTGCAAAGATTGATTCTCTACAGGTATCAGCTAATAAGGTCCCAGAGGATCCTTCTCACTCCAAGGTTCGTCTCTCCATCCTGTGGTGGCTGAAAAAGGATCATCTGAACAAATGGCGCCCATTCTGGATTCCAAATTGGGTGCTTCTTACCATGGACGCCAGTCTTCACGGATGGGGAGCAGTGACAGGTCATCACACCTTTCAGAGAAGATGGACAAATCAGGAGGGTCATCTGCCAATAAACATTCTGGAACTACCAGTAGTATACAAAGCACTTATCATGGCCCAGGACCTGCTACAAGGCAAGCCAGTCCATATCCAGTCCGACAATGTGACTACAGTGGCCTATCGCAATCATCAGGGAGGCACGCAAAGTCATGCAGCCAAGAATGAAGTGACAAAGATTCTGATTTGGGCAGAAAGTCATTTTCCGGCCATCTCGGCAATATTCATACCGGGAGTCCTCAATTGGGAAGCAGATTTCCTAAGTTGTCAGAACATACACGCCGGAGAGTGGTCTATCCACCCGGGAGTGTTTCAGCTCTTGGTGAACAAATGGGGTCTACCAGACATAGACCCCATAGCATCACGTCACAACCACAAGGTCCCCAGGTACGGGTCGGTCCAGGTCCAGGACCCATCAGCTGCATTCGTGGATGCACTGCCAATAAGATGGGACTTCAAGCTGGAGTATTTCTTTCCTCCAATTTCCCTTCTCCCAAGAGTCCTCAGGAAATTCAAGCAGGAAGGCGGAACAGTAATACTAGTTGCTCCGGCTTGGCCCAGACGTCATTGGTTCACCGACATGCAGAATCTATCCATAGACAGTCCGTATCCTCTTCTATGGCAGGATCCGGGATCCGGATTTACCTTGTCTGGCTTTGGCAACGTGGCTCTTAAATCTTCCATCTTAAGAGCCAAAGGTTTCTCCAGCTCTGTGATTCAAACGATGCTTAGAGCATGGAAGCCTGCCTTTGTATCTATTACAGGGTTTGGCATTCTTATGGTCAATGGTGTCCCACAGAAAGTATGACCCTAAGGTGTTTAGCGATTCCCGGGTGCTGGCTTTTCTCCAGGCTTGGTCTCCGCCTGGCCACTTTGAGAGTGCAGGTTTCTGCATTGTCAGTCTGGTTCCAGAGGAAGATTCCTTTATTACCAGATGTTAGAATTTTTTTTCAGGGAGTTCTGCTAATTCAGCCTCCTTTTGTCCCACCGGTAGCACTGTGGGATCTGCCTTTGGTTCTTAAGGGGCTACAAGCCTGTGGACTCTGTAGACTTGAAATGGTTGACAGTGAAGACACTTTTTCTCCTGGTGCTCTCTTCTGCAAGCAGAGTCTCTGATTCGGCAGCGCTTTCTTGTCGCTCCCATTTTTGAGTTTTCACCAGGATAGAGCTGTTCTTCGTACAAGGGAGGGTTACCTTCCTAAGGTAGTGTCCCGTTTTCATGAGGCTTGTTTACAAAAAGCTCCCAGTGCTTTAGAGCGAAACTAGTTAGAGGAAAAAAATCAGCGCCGGTCTGCCAATCCTTCAACCTATCTGAGGTTGAGATATCCATCGGAGACCACAACAGTGTTCCCAGCATCATCCACTTGCTGCCTTATAGCCGCACAGAGACTGTACAGCTGCTTGCAGACCAAACAGGGTCCGCTCTCCTGTTAGAGACTGTGTCACATCCGGCTCCGAGGAATCCTCTACTGAGGGGCTGAAAGCTGAGGTCCCGGGTTGAGGGAAGAATCGGAGGCGAGGGGCCTGAATGTAAGTTCTCCTCATCCACAAATATCGGATGTTGTCGAGACCTGACCAAAGGCGCGGGGTCTAACCTGCCAGGAGGTGTTCATTAGTGACCCATCCAAGCGGGATATGGGTTTAGCTGCTCCCGGCAAGCAGGTCGCGGCCCTTTGGTCAGGTATCCGATACGAGTGGGAAATGGAGAGAGGTTACACCGCTACGGCCCAGAGGAAGTACTTTAGAGATTTACTAGTACAGATTCTATATCTACAGGTACAGAGTTGGCACAATGGGAATTGCTTCCTGAATTGGTACAAAGAAAGACAGGAGGACAGGTCCATGGAGGAGTAGGATGCTCTGCTGGCACAGGAGGAGGATGGTGATTGCACTTGAATAGACAAGCACTGAATGCGCAGAGTGTGGATCCTGGCGCACCGTTGGAACAGAAGGTTGACTCAGGGATTGTTTTAGGATGGATGCGCACTAAGTACACGATGTGCGAATCCAGATGCACCGCTGGTATAGGAGGATGACAAAGTGGTTGTACTTGGTTGGTGCGAATTGAGACACACCGGAGGATGACACAGTGCTTGTACTCGGTAGATGTGAACTGAGTGCGAATGGAGACACACCGGAGGGTGATAGAAGTTGGAGAAGACTCGATAGCAAGGAACAGGAACCTGAAACAAAGTGACGGCAAGCATACACCAGTAGTAAGGACGTTGTACAGGCAACTTCCTGGTGTCCAGAGCCCAGTTATATACCCTATGGTAGCAGTTCATAGAAGGACAGCGTCAGCTGACCGAGACCACGCTACCATTGGCTGAAGGAACAGACAGGTGAGAGACTATCATAACGGCGCCCATGACGGCAACCTCGGTAACCAAGACACAGAGCCACACATGGAAGTCCTAGAGCACCTAAAGCAAAATCCTCAGCGCATCACACAAAATCGGGTGAGGCAAAATCATCAGCACGTCACCTGTTGCCGCACCTGACGTCTGACCGCACGAGTAGTCGGGAAGCCGGTGCTGGGGTGAGTAACGGCTGATCCTAGGCCGAACCCTGACAGACTGCAGACAGGGGAGAGGTGTGCCGGGAGCGGCAGCCGAACTATATATAGAATCCGTGAAACCTGCCCTGCAGGCGATCCAACAGCACGGCTACTTATTTGTATTCGAATTATTTGTATAAAAATTTACTTTCCATATTTCTTCATATACACATACATGGAGGTTTTTGGACTTGGCAGTTTATTATAAAGTTCATCTTAATACAAATTGCTGTTATTTCAAGCAAGTGGAGGAGCTCTGTTTACTATCTCCACCTGTATGGGAGTACAGGTGGGACTATTTATATCCACCTGATTTAGAAGGAGACTGCTTTTGATACCAGTTGGTGATTTTGTGACAAATATTTAATAGTTATACCATCTGGAATTTATTTTAGCATAGATCCATGATCATAACTTAATTTAATTATGTCATTTTGTCTGTATTTTTTATATATGAACAACATGTTGTTTAATTGTATGTATGTTTTGTGGCCACTAAATAAGAAGGGAATATAAATAAAAAATCCTCTTCTCAATATACATTTTTTTATTTTTGGGATAAGATGTTTTATTCACATATCAATCCCTATCACAGATGAAAATAGTGCGGTCTCTCAAAAACAAAAATGATACTTGAAATGTAAGCACTTATTTGTCTGGTTACGTACGAACCAGACAGCAATCTTTGTCCTTTCTTATAGAACACAATTTTTCTGTCAAAACTTACTTTTGAATCAGCTTGTGGAATATAAGCATCTTACTGTATCATAAAATACACCATTTTATATCCATATGAGAAATAGGCACAAAGTTCCCGTTGTTGTGCAAATTATCCAACAGAGACATTGAAGAATGTTGAATGATCAGAGGTTCCATTATTAAAAGCAAAGTACAGATGCATTCATCAGTGAGCACTCTGGCAAAGATGCCCAATGCCATAACTCCCTTGAGCCTAATTAATCTAGGGCTATATACAATTTATAAGAGAAATTACACTCCTACTCACCTTTTTGTTTTCTTTTTTAAAAACGTAATAAGAAGGCCTGTGTCCTATTAACAATTACATTACATCTTTTTGTGTAACTTAATTACATTTTACATTCATAGATTTTATTTTTCTAATAATGACATATTGGTATTTTTTTTTTTTTTTTTCCAAATTACAGTATCTTATGGTTGTGAAGACGTCCAGTGAGCATGTCACTCTCAGTGACAGTCATCATGTATCGGAAGTACTAGGCAGAACCCAGAGCCCCATCCCGGTGCCTCCACCTCACTCACTGATACATGATAGAGACAATGACCAGAAGATCCTGGAACTCACCAATAAGATCATTCAGCTGCTGACTGGAGAGGTGACTGCTGGGAATGGGACATTATACAGTAACACCAGGGGCTGTGTCTGGGTGGTGATTGGAGAGGTGTCTGCTGGGATTGGGGCATTATACAGTAACACCAGGGGCTGTGTCTGGGTGATGACTGGAGAGGTGACTGCTGGGAATGGGACATTATACAGTAACACCAGGGGATGTGTCTGGGTGATGACTGGAGAGGTGACTGCTGGGAATGGGACATTATACAGTATCACCAGGGGATGTGTCTGGGTGATGACTGGAGAGGTGACTGCTGGGGATGGGACATTATACAGTAACACTAGGGGATGTGTCTGGGTGATGACTGGAGAGGTGACTGCTGGGAATGGGACATTATACAGTAACACCAGGGGCTGTGTCTGGGTGATGACTGGAGAGGTGACTGCTGGGAATGGGACATTATACAGTAACACCAGGGGATGTGTCTGGGTGATGACTGGAGAGGTGACTGCTGGGAATGGGGCATTATACAGTAACACTGGAGGATGTGTCTGGGTGATGACTGGAGAGGTGACTGCTGGGAATGGGACATTATACAGTAACACCAGGGGATGTGTCTGGGTGATGACTGGAGAGGTGACTGCTGGGAATGGGACATTATACAGTAACACCAGGGGATGTGTCTGGGTGATGACTGGAGAGGTGATTGCTGGGAATGGGACATTATACAGTAACACCAGGGGATGTGTCTGGGTGATGACTGGAGAGGTGACTGCTGGGAATGGGACATTACACGGTAACACCAGGGGCTGTGTCTGGGTGATGACTGGAGAGGTGACTGCTGGGAATGGGACAGTATACAGTAACACCAGGGGTGATGACTGCATCATTGTGTGTGTCAGGTTTCTATAACTATCTGTTTCTTGTAGCAGGATTGGGAGCATTTAGACGGAAACAAGGTTCTTTGCAAAGACCCAATTACGGAGAATCACCAGACTCTCACATCACTAGGTAAGAAATATGTTCACTACTATAAATACCAGACCAAGTGAGGATATACTAATGTTTTGAATATCTGACCACAATGCATTATTTCCAACAGATTTACCAAAGGCCGCACCACCTGAATATCCGTCCACTGATATTAAGAAGGAATCGGTCGTGTGTGAGACAAGAAACCTCACCGACACTTATTCACCCACAGATCAAACACAGTGCAGGTCCTCTCATATTAAGGAGGAACCAGTTTCATGTGTTGGAGTAAATCTCACAGACACTGACATGTATACACCCACAGATCATACACAGTATACATCTACTCATATTAAGGAGGAACCAGTCTCATGTGATGTAGAAAATCTCACCAATACAGACATTGATGCATTCACAGAACTGCAGCAGTCTGATTATTTGGACATAAAAATTAAGGAGGAATCGGACTCAAACGTGGAAGGAAGCCTCACTGATACAGACCTTGATAGTCATTCGGAAGAGCTTCAGTCAGATTATTTACATATTAAAGTAAAGGAGGAATCTGAATCGGACGAGGAAGGCGATCTCACTGATACAGACATCGATACTCCCCTAGAACAGTCACAATCAGATTCTGTAACTATCAAAATCAAGGAGGAATCCGATTCAGGTGAAGATAATCTCACAAACCCTGATCATACCCAGTATTCATCTGCAGAGACCGAGAAGGAATCGTCCTCTTGTGACAAATCGTTTTCTTGCCCCGATTGCGGAAAGTTGTTTAAATCCAAGCCAAATCTTGCCCAGCATCAGAAGATCCACCGGGGGGAGAAGCCCTTCAAGTGCTCGGAATGCGGCAAATGTTTTATTACAAAGTCAAATCTGGTTCAGCATCAGAGAACTCACACGGGGGTAAAACCCTACTCTTGCTCTGAATGTGGGAAAAGTTTTATCAGCAAGTCCTACCTTGTGGTGCACCACAGAATCCACACCGGAGAGAAACCCTATTCATGCACAGTGTGTGGGAAGTGTCTTATCAGCATATCCGATCTCGCTAGACACCAGAAAAAGCACACCAGAGAGAAGCAGTTTTCCTGTACCGAGTGCAAGGAAAGTTTTGTGCTGTACTCTGAGCTTTACGCGCACCAGCGCACTCACACAGGGGAGAGGCCGTTTTCTTGTCCTGACTGCGGGAAACGTTTCAAACGCAATTCGCAGCTGAAGAAACACTTGAAAATCCACACGGGGGAGAAGCCATTTTGTTGCTATCAGTGCGGAAAATGTTTTGTTAGCAATTCCGATCTGGTCAGGCACAGGAAGATCCACACCGGCGTCAAACCGTATTCCTGCTCCGAGTGCGGGAAAAGCTTCATCAGCAAATCAAACCTTTTGGTGCACCAGAAGATACACACCGGTGAGAAGCCCTTCCCTTGCCCCGAGTGCGGGAAATGTTTTATCAGTAACTCGGAACTTGTCAAGCATCAGAGAATTCACACAGGGCTGAAGCCGTTCTCTTGCCCGGATTGTGGGAAGTGTTTTACCAGTAACTCCTATGTCGTTATACATCAGAGGATCCACTCTGGAGAAAAACCGTATTCTTGTTCCGAGTGTGGGAAATCGTTTATCACTAACTCGCATCTGGTCGTCCATCAGAGAAACCACACAGGAGAGAAGCCGTACATGTGTTCCGATTGTGGAAAGAGTTTCGTCAGTAAGACGGAACTCGTCAGACATCAGAGGATTCACACTGGAGACAGGCCGTATACTTGCTCCAAGTGTGGGGAATGTTTTAGTAATAACTCCGATCTGGTTTCGCACCAGAGAAGCCATTCGGGCAAGAAACCGTTTTCTTGCTCCGCGTGTGGGAAATGTTTTAATAGTAACTCGCACCTGGTCAGACATCAGAGAATCCACACGGGAGAGAAACCGTTTTCGTGCTCCGACTGTGGGAAAAGTTTTAATAGTAACTCGCATCTTGTTAGACATCAGAAAGTTCATGTAGGAGATAAAGCATAGTCCTTTTTGGAAAGAGCGAACTATTTGGAGAGCTCCTAACTAAGGGCCTTATTCAGAGCCGGCCTTAAACTCAAATTATGACTGCATTTTTTTCACACTGCGCATGAGATTTTGTCTCGAAGCTGACTTGAGACCCGCTGAGACCGGGGCTAGAACGGACGTGGACTCGATGAAATGTTTGTGTCAATGCGACTACAGCGGGCATGCAGTCGCAACGAAAGTTCAGTAAGGGCGTGTTCTGGGTCTGCCGTCAAATATGGCCACCGAAAAGTTGCAAACGCAGCCTCCTGGAGGGGTCTGAGCCGTTTCCGCTTAGACCCTGGCATAAAGTGAAAAAGTAGATAGTGATGACTGCGAATATATTAATGATGACTGCGCCCGATTGGTTGCAACTGAGAAAATCACAGCCCATTAATTCAAATGTAATTAACCATCAGGTACAGTGTTCAAAGCGTTATTTGATGCTGCAAGGAACCCCCGTTTCTCACAAATAAAGACTGATTCGTGCACAGTTGAGGATGGGGAAACAGCGAATACATTTATAAGTGTTGAATATTAAAAAAAACAAAATGAACTCTTGACTCGCGGAGCAATACAGATGCTCCAGCCACTCAGGTACAGTACTTGCTAGCTGCATAGTCCGGCCATTAACGTCAATATATTTCTATTGTGCTGCAATCTTTAGCAAATTACGACTGACTGTAAATAGAGATGCAAATTTTTTTTTCCAAATGGCGATTACGTTTCAAACTGACTCGGAATAAGACCCTGGAGTGAAAGTACACACACTTATTTTTTTAACAAAAGTTGTGCTATCTATATATGTACATATCAACAGATCAAAGCCTTTTTTGCCCTTTAATGTGGTCATATACTTTAATGGCCTGAAGATTTGTTTGTGAAATATCCCTGGATTTAGTTTTTTTTCCCCCAATATAATTTGATTCAATTATTTTACCGTTGATCTCATTTACTTGTGACTAACACAACATACTGTGGAGCCTTCTGGAATAGCCACAGAATATTATTTTCAACCTTTGGTTATTGATTTTTTTTTTTTTTTTTTAAATATCTTTTTATTGAACAGCAATAAAACAATTATACATTGCACAATCCAAGAATTAAAGAAAATAAAATTATCTGATAAGCGACTAGTCTGTTTCTTGGAACAAACAATATACAAACTACTGTTAATCTTTTCAAACTTTCTTGGAAAATAGTACAAATATAGATTGAAATTATGTCAAAGTACAAAGAAACAAAGTACTTGAATATAATATAATGTAGAAAATTACAAATACTGTATAAAAAAATCGATATAGTACACCGTATAGAAGTGCAAGTAAATATACAATCAATGTCACTCAAACTATGCAACTTATAGAGCAGGTATAAGCAGCGATTGAATTTTGAGTTAACCAATTATCACATCAACTTCGGTATATCAGTCAATCGTTGCGTCAATATAATCTACAGCAATGCAGAATTATATTAGAAAAAGGGGGAGAGTTAGAGTAAAGTGATAAAAGAAACAGAAGAAAGAAAGGTGAAATAGAGGGGGAATCACTGACAAAAGGTGAGAGATACCTTGTCTGGGGGGATTCACAGAGAGAGACATATAAATAGCGACAATAGGGGTATTTTAAGTGATATTTCTTAGCATAAACCATTCAGTGTGATCAAAGACTTTCCATATGTTATACTGAATCTGGACCGGTAAACATTGTATGTATGGTTCCCACTTTTTGGAGAAAATCCGTACCCCTCTTTCGATGTTAAAGATAGCCATACGTCTCTCCGCATAAATGACCTCCAGCAGCGCAGTTTTCCATTCCATTATTGGTTGTTGATTTTAATACTCCTCCCTGGTTTATTATACATGAAATAAACATCATAGACTTATATTTCCTGATATATAAAAATACATTGCTCTGTTCAGCCTTCCTGCGCACGATGTTGTTATTTGGGGATGCTTGGGTAGATTGTGTGGCAGCATGATTATATGATTAGGGGAAATAGATTTCACCTTATACCATTTAACAACAGTATAAGTAGGGTAGTGTCTTTGGGTCTGATTCAGAGATTTAAGCAGTGCCGATACATATGCAGATTGAGCGTAGGGTTCCCCCTCTTTTCCAATAACCAGCACGAAGCTTAACCAATCAGGGCCGCTGACACTATATCAGGGGGATACAGAACAAATGAGGTCCCTCCTGCCAAAGGACAACCAGCCCTGGGCTTTGGGTGCGGAGGTAATAGTTAAATAATGTTTTTTACAGGTGGACTACAGGTCCCAGCAAGCCTGCCCCGACATGACGGCACTTGTTGAGCCACAAGTGAGAGTATGCCCAGATATTAAGTGTCAGCTGGCACCTGTAGTCCACCTGTAAAAAAAAAACTATTAAACATGAAATATTTCCTGGATTACCCTCGTACTTGGGGGTACACTGCCGTACCTAAAATAAGCCATGATAAATGCAAATTTTTCACCACCTAAATGGCGAAAACACATAGAACCCTCGATAAGCTCACCTATGTGTTTTTGGGTGAACTATCCTATCATTTCAACTAAAATAATAGGATAGGGTGAAAAAAAAAAAAATGTTCAGGGCTAATTGGATAACCCTCCCCCCTGCTTGATATAGAACAGCCAAACTTGGAGAAACCTCTCTTGGGGGTATATTTACTAAAGTAGGGTGTTTTTAGAAGTGGAGATGTTGCCCATAGCAACCACCAGATTCTAGCTATTGTCTTCAGAATGTCATGATTTACAGACAAGTTTTTGCTTTTCAGAAGCTTTCTTGATGCACATTCTCTCTAGTCTTTTGGTGGTGGTGCACACATTTTGCAGATCTAACATTAGAGCGAGCCTAGTCCTTCCCAATCTTACATTTTATTACCGGGCCACCAAACTGGCCTATTTGAAAGTATTGAAAATCTTCAGGAGGAATCTTCATGCATTTCTTGAGCCAACTGGGGCACCCTGGCAGGTTTGGCCAGCAGGTAAATAAAACAAAATGGCCTCCCCTTATTCTGAGGCAGGCAGTGGAGGTGTGGTCTTCTACACATAAACATTTGGATATAACATGTATTGACACGGATGTAACGTTTTGGAACATTGTCAAATATACTTAGTATACGGCCTAAGTTTGGGATTTCTACAATTGGCCAGTAAAGTAGTGACTGAGATCCCCGTTGCCTCCAATGTCTTTGGGCACTGGACCAAAGCAGAGTGAGGTCTGTTGTCACAGTCTGCCTCCGTGCCTAGAGGAATGGAATGGAGGGGGAGGGAGGGTGGGTGTGTTCATATAAGCATTTAAAGGAGAACTTTACTCCTAAGGATGTATTTGCTAAGAACAGGCAAAAGTATTAAATGTAATGGTTTTGAATGCAATATTATTACCATTGTAAATCCCGCGGGCAAAACTACTGAAAATTGGCGGCTTTGAAAACCTGCCACCTAGTAAATGCAGCCCCTGGTCTTTATTCCATAGTGGTACTGAGTCTAGTGGGCATTCAGAGTTCTCGCTGCAATAATCTCGAAATATCCGGGCTCTGTGAATAAATGCCCAGAAAGTAAGAAATCTAATTTCTTTATCTTTGATTTTTATATGTTAACAAATATAAAAAAATAAAAACACTTGGCAGACAATACAGAAACGATCAAGGTAAAGATAATGGTCATGGCAGGCAGCAATCAAGAAAAATGGTCAATGCACATGTTAAGTACAGGGCAGATGGCAGCAAGAGAACAGTCCAAGCAAAAAGGTCAGGAGGGACAGCTGCCAAAAATAATTGGTCGATATCCGCACAAAATGAGAACCAGTGTCAGGCAGAAATCAAGCAACTAACAGACCCAAATGTTTGACGTAACTGCATCTGTCACTGGCAATGCAGAATAGGCCTGTCTACACTATAAGGCATGGTGGCCAATCAAAATGCTCCTAGAGAGCCAAGCTGTGGTTGCTCAATTTGTCGCATCCATTGTGACTGTGTGTGGAGATGGAAGAGCCTTGAACCATGAAATACTATATAGATATACTGTATGTAGAAATCTATCTGCACTAATCCATACCTGCCAACTGTCTCTATTTTGGTGGGACAGTACCCATTTTTTGGCACTGTCTTACTGTCCCACCTGCGGGCCACAGTGTCCCGTGGTGGTGGGGGCCGGCTCACACCTGCTGCTCTACTTAGCTGAGCAAGCAGTAAATTGCTGGTGTGCGCATGCGGGCAGCATCATTTAGTTGGATAGATGGACTTTGGGCATGTCCTGTATCTCCCAGAGCACTAGGCATGCCCCCAGCATGATGAGAATAGCTCACGAGAACGACATTTCTTATCGGGTCTACACCCCATTGCTGTTAGGCCACGCTCCTTAATTTTGGTGGTGCACCATTGACCTTCAGTAAGTTGGAAGGTATGACTAATCATTAAATGTAGAGGTGATGTGTTGATGCCAATGGCAGAGGCGAATGCAGGGTGGTGGGGGTATTCCAGTTGAACAGACACCCCGCTTTCACAGCCAGTGGCTCATATCATGACCATTGTAGCATATACTGTAACTATATCACTGGCCCTGTATATGTCTGATGTATTACATACACTGCACTATGTATGGCTGGTCCTACTGCCGCATATAACGGGTTACTGTGATCACTGGCCCTGTATAAGTCTGATGTATTACATACACTGCACTATGTATGGCTGGTCCTACTACCGCATATAACAGGTTACTGTGATCACTGGTCCTGTATATGTCTGATGTATTACATACACTGCACTATGTATGGCTGGTCCTACTGCCGCCTATAACGGGTTACTGTGATCACTGGCCCTGTATATGTCTGATGTATTACATACACTGCACTATGTATGGCTGGTCCTACTACCGCATATAACAGGTTACTGTGATCACTGGTCCTGTATATGTCTGATGTATTACATACACTGCACTATGTATGGCTGGTCCTACTGCCGCCTATAACGGGTTACTGTGATCACTGGCCCTGTATATGTCTGATGTATTACATACACTGCACTATGTATGGCTGGTCCTACTGCCTCATATAACATGTTACTGTGATCACTGTCCCTGTATATGACTGATGTATTACATACACTGCACTATGTATGGCTGCTCCTACTGCCGCATATAACATGTTACTGTGATCACTGGCCCTGTATATGTCTGATGTATTACATACACTGCACTATGTATGGCTGGTCCTACTGCCTCATATAACATGTTACTGTGATCACTGTCCCTGTATATGACTGATGTATTACATACACTGCACTATGTATGGCTGCTCCTACTGCTGCATATAACATGTTACTGTGATCACTGGCCCTGTATATGTCTAATGTATTACATACACTGCACTATGTATGGCTGGTCCTACTGCCGCATATAACGGGTTACTGTGATCACCGGCCCTGTATATGTCTGATGTATTACATACACTGCACTATGTATGGCTGGTCCTACTGCCGCCTATAATGGGTTACTGTGATCACTGGCCCTGTATATGTCTGATGTATTACATACACTGCACTATGTATGGCTGGTCCTACTGCCGCATATAACAGGTTACTGTGATCACTGGTCCTGTATATGTCTGATGTATTACATACACTGTACTATGTATGGCTGGTCCTACTGCCGCCTATAATGGGTTACTGTGATCACTGGCCCTGTATATGTCTGATGTATTACATACACTGCACTATGTATGACTGGTCCTACTGCCGCATATAACAGGTTACTGTGATCACTGGTCCTGTATATGTCTGATGTATTACATACACTGCACTATGTATGGCTGCTCCTACTGCCGCATATAACATGTTACTGTGATCACTGGCCCTGTATATGTCTGATGTATTACATACACTGCACTATGTATGGCTGGTCCTACTGCCGCATATAACAGGTTACTGTGATCACTGGCCCTGTATATGTCTGATGTATTACATACATTGCACTATGTATGGCTGCTCCTACTGCCGCATATAACTGGTTACTGTGATCACTGGCCCTGTATATATCTGATGTATTACATACACTGCACTATGTATGGCTGCTCCTACTGCCACATATAACTGGTTACTGTGATCACTGGCCCTGTATATATCTGATGTATTACATACACTGCAATATGTATGGCTGGTCCTACTGCCGCATATAACATGTCACTGTGATCACTGGCCCTGTATATGTCTGATGTATTACATACACTGTACTATGTATGGCTGGTCCTACTGCCGCATATAACGGGTTACTGTGATCACTGGCCCTGTATATGTCTGATGTATTACATACACTGCACTATGTATGGCTGGTCCTACTGCCGCATATAACATGTTACTGTGATCACTGGCCCTGTATATATCTGATGTATTACATACACTGCACTATGTATGGCTGGTCCTACTGCCGCATATAACTGGTTACTGTGACCACTGGCCCTGTATATGTCTGATGTATTACATACACTGCACTATGTATGGCTGCTCCTACTGCCCCATATAACATGTTACTGTGATCACTGGCCCTGTATATGTCTGATGTATTACATACACTGCACTATGTATGGCTGGTCCTACTTTTGCATATAACGGGTTATTGTGATCACTGGCCCTGTATATGTCTAATGTATTACATACACTGCACTATGTATGGCTGGTCCTACTTTTGCATATAGCGGGTTATTGTGATCACTGGCCCTGTATATGTCTGATGTATTACATACACTGTACTATGTATGGCTGCTCCTACTGCCCCATATAACTGGTTACTGTGACCACTGGCCCTGTATATGTCTGATGTATTACATACACTGCACTATGTATGGCTGCTCCTACTGCCCCATATAACATGTTACTGTGATCACTGGCCCTGTATATGTCTGATGTATTACATACACTGCACTATGTATGGCTGCTCCTACTGCCGCATATAACAGGTTACTGTGATCACTGGCCCTGTATATGTCTGATGTATTACATACACTGCACTATGTATGGCTGCTCCTACTGCCGCATATAACGGGTTACTGTGATCACTGGCCCTGTATATGTCTGATGTATTACATACACTGCACTATGTATGGCTGGTCCTACTGCCGCATATAACTGGTTACTGTGATCACTGGCCCTGTATATGTCTGATGTATTACATACACTGCACTATGTATGGCTGCTCCTCCTGCCCCATATAACATGTTACTGTGATCACTGGCTCTGTATATGTCTGATGTATTACATACACTGCACTATGTATGGCTGCTCCTACTGCCGCATATAACAGGTTACTGTGATCACTGGCCCTGTATATGTCTGATGTATTACATACACTGCACTATGTATGGCTGGTCCTACTGCCGCCTATAATGGGTTACTGTGATCACTGGTCCTGTATATGTCTGATGTATTACATACACTGCACTATGTATGGCTGGTCCTACTGCCGCATATAACGTGTTACTGTGATCACTGGTCCTGTATATGTCTGATGTATTACATACACTGCACTATGTATGGCTGGTCCTACTGCCGCATATAACGTGTTACTGTGATCACTGGCCCTGTATATGTCTGATGTATTACATACACTGCACTATGTATGGCTGCTCCTACTGCCGCATATAACATGTTACTGTGATCACTGGCCCTGTATATGTCTGATGTATTACATACACTGCACTATGTATGGCTGCTCCTACTGCCCCATATAACATGTTACTGTGATCACTGGCCCTGTATATGTCTGATGTATTACATACACTGCACTATGTATGGCTGCTCCTACTGCCGCATATAACATGTTACTGTGATCACTGGCCCTGTATATGTCTGATGTATTACATACACTGCACTATGTATGGCTGGTCCTACTGCCGCATATAACAGGTTACTGTGATCACTGGCCCTGTATATGTCTGATGTATTACATACACTGCAATATGTATGGCTGGTCCTACTGCCACATATAACATGTCACTGTGATCACTGGCCCTGTATATGTCTGATGTATTACATACACTGTACTATGTATGGCTGGTCCTACTGCCGCATATAACGGGTTACTGTGATCACTGGCCCTGTATATGTCTGATGTATTACATACACTGCACTATGTATGGCTGGTCCTACTGCCGCATATAACATGTTACTGTGATCACTGGCCCTGTATATATCTGATGTATTACATACACTGCACTATGTATGGCTGGTCCTACTTTTGCATATAACGGGTTATTGTGATCACTGGCCCTGTATATGTCTAATGTATTACATACACTGCACTATGTATGGCTGGTCCTACTGCCGCATATAACTGGTTACTGTGACCACTGGCCCTGTATATGTCTGATGTATTACATACACTGCACTATGTATGGCTGCTCCTACTGCCCCATATAACTGGTTACTGTGATCACTGGCCCTGTATATGTCTGATGTATTACATACACTGCACTATGTATGGCTGCTCCTACTGCCCCATATAACTGGTTACTGTGATCACTGTCCCTGTATATGACTGATGTATTACATACACTGCACTATGTATGGCTGCTCCTACTGCCGCATATAACATGTTACTGTGATCACTGGCCCTGTATATGTCTGATGTATTACATACACTGCACTATGTATGGCTGCTCCTACTGCCCCATATAACTGGTTACTGTGATCACTGTCCCTGTATATGACTGATGTATTACATACACTGCACTATGTATGGCTGCTCCTACTGCCGCATATAACATGTTACTGTGATCACTGGCCCAGTATATGTCTGATGTATTACATACACTGCACTATGTATGGCTGGCCCTACTGCCGCATATAACATGTTACTGTGATCACTGGCCCTGTATATGTCTGAGGTATTACATACACTGCACTTTGTATTGGTGGAAGGAGTGGTCCCCTGCGCTTCCTCCCCCCCAGCACTGTACAGATTGGACAGAGCCAGCACTCGCTAGGACCCGCCGGAGCTGAGGTAAGAGAGGTCTGACCTCTGACATGTGCGACACCCCAGCGCGTCTTTACTCCCCAGCATCCATGAGGACTGGTCGGACCGGGAGACTCTCAGCACCTAAGAGCCTGCAGTGCTTATGCCCTCAAGTACACTATGCCACTATGTACACTAGAGCACCAGTGCTACTATCTGCCGCTGACAGACCCACGATCATGCCTGGCACACTATAACGCCCAGCAATGCTTTAAGTTTCAAGCTGCCACAAACAGTATTTAATACCTACCGCTGTTACACCTGTGATATTCCCTGTGTCACATGCTACCTGTTGGTAATAAATATAAGAACTGGCTAAGCATACCATGTGTGGACTAATTGCCACCAGCACCAACTACTGTGTTATACACCAACTCTACACCACTTACATTCTGGCCAGATTTACTATAGCCTAATGCAGCAACTCATCTGGAGACCTACTGTCCCCAGCACATTCGCATTGAATTACATATCAACACCAGCACGCTTTTGCCAGTATGTATGAGGCAAACTACAGCTTGTTATGTGCTATAATGCCAGCTTCATAGGCTGGCCACGCTTGCTTTAATATCAAGCATTTAGAAACCCGCCTGTAAAAATCCTGTTTGAAACGTAGGGATTTCCTACCTTGCTGAGAAGTAAATATAATTATTCTCAGTTATTGCATTCTCAACTGCTTACGCAATGTATTTGTGACAATGTGCTAATGCCTGCTAACGGACTCCTGCCTGAAAAACTGTGAGACGGACTGTGCAAATGTTGTTACATCCACTTCCCCTATCTGCGTGTGTGCAGATCCTCCGGGAGTTAAGAACACATCACCATCGACGTAACATCGGCTGCACATGGATTCCTCGAGTAAGTCCTGGCTGCGCTGATTCCGTCTCAAAGGGACCGGGCCCCTGAGACTGTGGTTCTGTGATTGGGAACGTATCCACCAGTGCAGACACACCCCTGGAACTCCCACGGACCGGCCAATTTTTTGCAACACTTTCAGCCACCTCGCCGACTCCACCCAGGAACGCGCATGGATTACAGTGGTCTGCACAGGACCTTGCCATCATGGTGAATTTGCAAATGCCGCCTCAAGCTTTAGTTTCGCACATGTCCAATATTCCCCGTTACCTCCATCCAATGCTCCCTGCCTGTCCATTACACTGAGTACAGACTCGCATCGTTCGAGTACGGTAATGTAACTTGACGCATGCGCTATTGCAACTCACGCATGCACAGTGGAAAAACAAAAATGATTGCTTGATTTGCAAAAATATAGGCATTGCATACAAATCTGAATTAGGTCCAATGTGTATTATCTGTGAGTGACAGGACTACACCAGATGCAATGTGTATAATGTGTATTATATGTGAGTGACAGGACTATACCCAGCTGTAATGTGTATTATATGTGAGTGACAGGACTATACCCAGCTGTAATGTGTATTATATGTGAGTGACAGGAATATATCCAGCTGTAATGTGTATTATATGTGAGTGACAGGACTACACCAGATGCAATGTGTATAATGTGTATTATATGTGAGTGACAGGACTATACCCAGCTGTAATGTGTATTATATGTGAGTGACAGGACTATACCCAGCTGTAATGTGTATTATATGTGAGTGACAGGAATATATCCAGCTGTAATGTGTATAATGTGTATTATATGTGAGTGACAGGAATATACCCAGCTGTAATGTGTATAATGTGTGTTATATGTGAGTGACAGGACTATACCCAGCTGTAATGTGTATTATATGTGAGTGACAGGACTATACCCAGCTGTAATGTGTATAATGTGTATTATATGTGAGTGACAGGACTATACCCAGCTGTAATGTGTATTATATGTGAGTGACAGGACTATACCCAGCTGTAATGTGTATTATATGTATTATATGTGACTGACAGGACTATACCCAGCTGTAATGTGTGTTATATGTGAGTGACAGGACTATACCCAGCTGTAATGTGTGTTATATGTGAGTGACAGGACTATACCCAGCTGTAATGTGTATTATATGTGACTGACAGGACTATACCCAGCTGTAATGTGTGTTATATGTGAGTGACAGGACTATACCCAGCTGTAATGTGTATTATATGTGAGTGACAGGACTATACCCAGCTGTAATGTGTATTATATGTGAGTGACAGGACTATACCCAGCTGTAATGTGTATTATATGTGAGTGACAGGACTATACCCAGCTGTAATGTGTATAATGTGTATTATATGTGAGTGACAGGACTATACCCAGCTGTAATGTGTATAATGTGTATTATATGTGAGTGACAGGACTATACCCAGCTGCAATGTGTATTATATGTATTATATATGAGTAACAGGAATATACCCAGATGCAATGTGTATTATATGTGAATGACAGGACTATACCCAGCTGTAATATGTATTATATGTGAGTGACAGGAATATACCCAGCTGCAATGTGTATAATATGTATTATATATGAGTAACAGGACTATACCCAGCTGCAATGTGTATAATATGTATTATATATGAGTAACAGGAATATACCCAGCTGTAATGTGTATTATATGTGAATGACAGGAATATACCCAGCTGTAATGTGTATTATATGTGAATGACAGGAATATACCCAGCTGCAATGTGTATAATTTGTATTATATGTGAGTGACAGGACTATACCCAGCTGTAATGTGTATTATATGTGAGTGACAGGAATATATCCAGCTGTAATATGTATTATATGTGAGTGACAGGACTACACCAGATGCAATGTGTATAATGTGTATTATATGTGAGTGACAGGACTATACCCAGCTGTAATGTGTATTATATGTGAGTGACAGGACTATACCCAGCTGTAATGTGTATTATATGTGAGTGACAGGAATATATCCAGCTGTAATGTGTATAATGTGTATTATATGTGAGTGACAGGAATATACCCAGCTGTAATGTGTATAATGTGTGTTATATGTGAGTGACAGGACTATACCCAGCTGTAATGTGTATTATATGTGAGTGACAGGACTATACCCAGCTGTAATGTGTATAATGTGTATTATATGTGAGTGACAGGACTATACCCAGCTGTAATGTGTATTATATGTGAGTGACAGGACTATACCCAGCTGTAATGTGTATTATATGTATTATATGTGACTGACAGGACTATACCCAGCTGTAATGTGTGTTATATGTGAGTGACAGGACTATACCCAGCTGTAATGTGTGTTATATGTGAGTGACAGGACTATACCCAGCTGTAATGTGTATTATATGTGACTGACAGGACTATACCCAGCTGTAATGTGTGTTTATATGTGAGTGACAGGACTATACCCAGCTGTAATGTGTATTATATGTGAGTGACAGGACTATACCCAGCTGTAATGTGTATTATATGTGAGTGACAGGACTATACCCAGCTGTAATGTGTATTATATGTGAGTGACAGGACTATACCCAGCTGTAATGTGTATAATGTGTATTATATGTGAGTGACAGGAATATACCCAGCTGCAATGTGTATAATATGTGAGTGACAGGACTATACCCAGCTGTAATGTGTATAATGTGTATTATATGTGAGTGACAGGACTATACCCAGCTGTAATGTGTATAATGTGTATTATATGTGAGTGACAGGACTATACCCAGCTGCAATGTGTATTATATGTATTATATATGAGTAACAGGAATATACCCAGATGCAATGTGTATTATATGTGAATGACAGGACTATACCCAGCTGTAATATGTATTATATGTGAGTGACAGGAATATACCCAGCTGCAATGTGTATAATATGTATTATATATGAGTAACAGGACTATACCCAGCTGCAATGTGTATAATATGTATTATATATGAGTAACAGGAATATACCCAGCTGTAATGTGTATTATATGTGAATGACAGGAATATACCCAGCTGTAATGTGTATTATATGTGAATGACAGGAATATACCCAGCTGCAATGTGTATAATTTGTATTATATGTGAGTGACAGGAATATACCCAGCTGTAATGTGTATTATATGTGAATGACAGGACTATACCCAGCTGTAATGTGTATTATATGTGAATGACAGGACTATACCTAGCTATAATGTGTATTATATGTGAGTGACAGGAATATACCCAGCTGTAATGTGTATTATATGTGAGTGACAGGAATATACCCAGCTGTAATGTGTATTATATGTGAGTGACAGGAATATACCCAGCTGTAATGTGTATTATATGTGAGTGACAGGAATATACCCAGCTGTAATGTGTATTATATGTGAGTGACAGGAATATACCCAGCTGTAATGTGTATTATATGTGAATGACAGGACTATACCCAGCTGTAATGTGTATTATATGTGAGTGACAGGAATATACCCAGCTGTAATGTGTATTATATGTGAGTGATAGGAATATACCCAGATGCAATGTGTATTATATGTGAGTGACAGGAATATACCCAGCTGTAATGTGTATTATATGTGAGTGACAGGAATATATCCAGCAGCAATGTGTATTATATGTGAGTGACAGGACTATACCCAGCTACAATGTGTATTATATGTGACTGTAACAGGAATAACAACAACAGCTCTGATTGGTAACAATACCAGTTCACCACCATATTAAAGGTTTGCACTCCGCAGCACTGTGCTATTGAAGACCATCGATGGCTAACTTCTGATTGTTAGTTACTATTGTATGTTACTATCTGTTTTGCCATCGATTATTGTGTTCTAATCTTTCTCCGACATTTTTTAGACAGAGCCTCCCCCCCCCATCTCCCCACAAACTGCACACAAAGCTCCGCCGCCACCTCTGATTTGGCCCGCTGGCGCTGCCTGGTGGTGAGTAAGAGCAGGGATTTCCATCGGTGGGTTAAACCGTCATCGACGGTCCCACTGTCGATGGTGTAATAACATTTAGGATACCACCACTTGTCCCATCGATGGTGATCCCCGATGTTTAACCACCGATTGCCCCCAAATGCTGTGCTCGTAAAGAAGAGCCGCTCAGCTGCTTTTCCCACTTCCCATTCAAAAATCTTTAATGAGTAGTACAGTACGTGTGTGCACGTTCTTTGTTTAATCAGAGGTTCAGACCACAGCAAGATGGCTGACATCCAACCTCGGTCCGGATGAATGTCAGCACAACAATAGCTTATATATCCCACTATTGTTACCATGTAACTGGCCTTAATATATGCTCTCAGCATGTAGCTAGGGTGGAAGCTGTAATGGGTATGTCCCTTCGTCGGACACTTGAGACCACGGGAAAATGGCTACCGCAGCGTTTTGAGACTGCCCTCTGCAGTAGTCTTTTTGCACTGCGCCTGCGCGTTATTACATCCGGGACTCGGATGGGTGTGTGCGGAGGCCGCTGCAGGGTCAGTATTGTTATAGTATTATTATGTATATATGACTGGCTCCCTGTCTCCAAGCTGGGCTGTGTCAGTGTGGGTGTGTAGGGGGTAGAGAGGAGGGTAAGGGGCATATGTATGAGAGGGCAGCTTGTAGTGCTAGCAGCCCTGTGTGTATGTGAGGCCTGGACAGGAGATGTTATCAGTGTGCGCGTATACAGCCAGATGCTGTGTACAGAGGATGCAGTGCCCATTATACCGGTGTCCTGGCATTTATACCTGCTTCTGTCTGCCTACTAGTGATGCTAGTGTCCCTGCATTATCCATGCACCCCTGTATTTCACCACTGTCCCTACTTTATACTAACACCAGTGTCCCTGCATTATACATGCACCTCTGTCCCTACTTTATACTAACATCAGTGCCCCTGCATTATACATGCACCCCTGTCCCTACTTTATACTGGCACCAGTGTCCCTGCATTATACTAACATCAGTGCCCATGCATTATACATGCACCCCTGTCCCTACTTTATACTGGCACCAGTGTCCCTGCATTATATATGCACCCCTGTCCCTACTTTATACTAACACCAGTGTCCCTGCATTATACATGCACCCCTGTCCCTACTTTATACTAACATCAGTCCCCCTGCATTATACATGCAACCCTGTCCCTACTTTATACTGGCACCAGCGTCCCTGCATTATGCATGCGCCCCTTTACCACTATCCCTACTTTATATTAGCACCAGTTTCCCTGCACTGTGCATGCGCCCCTGTATTTCACCCTTGTCCCTACATTATACTAGCACCAGTGTCCCTGCATTATGCATGCGCTCCTGTATTTCACCACTGTCCCTACTTTATACTGGCACCAATGTCCCTGCGTTATGCATGTTCCCCTGTATTTCACCCCTGTCCCTACTTTATATTAGCACCACTGTCCCTGCATTATGCATGCACCCCTGTATTTCACCACTGTCCCTACTTTATACTAGCACCAGTGTCCCTGCGTTATGCATGCACCCCTGTATTTCACCCCTGTCCCTACATTATACTAGCACCAGTGTCCCTGCATTATGCATGCGCTCCTGTATTTCACCACTGTCCCTACTTTATACTGGCACCAGTGTCCCTGCATTATACATGCACCCCTGTCCCTACTTTATACTAGCACCAGTGTCCCTGCGTTATGCATGTGCCCTGTATTTCACCACTGTCCCTACTTTATACTAACACCGGTGTCCCTGCATTATGCATGTGCCCCTGTATTTCACCACTGTCCCTACTTTATACTAGCACCAGTGTCCCTGCATTATGCATGTGCCCCTGTATTTCACCACTGTCCCTACTTTATACTGGCACCAGTGTCCCTGCATTATACATGCACCCCTGTCCCTACTTTATACTAGCACCAGTGTCCCTGCATTATGCATGCACCCCTGTATTTCACCACTGTCCCTACTTTATACTAGCACCAGTGTCCCTGCATTATGCATGCGCCCCTGTATTTCACCACTGTCCCTACATTATATTAGCACCAGTGTCCCTGCATTATGCATGCGCCCCTGTATTTCACCACTGTCCCTACTTTATACTAGCACCAGTGTCCCTGCATTATGCATGCGTCCCTGTATTTCACCCCTGTCCCTACATTATATTAGCACCAGCGTCCCTGCATTATGCATGCGCCCCTTTACCACTATCCCTACTTTATATTAGCACCAGTTTCCCTGCACTGTGCATGCGCCCCTGTATTTCACCCCTGTCCCTACTTTATATTAGCACCAGTGTCCCTGCATTATGCATGCACCCCTGTATTTCACCACTGTCCCTACTTTATATTAGCACCAGTTTCCCTGCATTATACATGCACCCCTGTCCCTACTTTATACTAGCACCAGTGTCCCTGCATTATGCATGCACCCCTGTATTTCACCACTGTCCCTACTTTATACTAGCACCAGTGTCCCTGCATTATGCATGCGCCCCTGTATTTCACCACTGTCCCTACATTATATTAGCACCAGTGTCCCTGCATTATGCATGCGCCCCTGTATTTCACCACTGTCCCTACTTTATACTAGCACCAGTGTCCCTGCATTATGCATGCGTCCCTGTATTTCACCCCTGTCCCTACATTATATTAGCACCAGCGTCCCTGCATTATGCATGCGCCCCTTTACCACTATCCCTACTTTATATTAGCACCAGTTTCTCTGCACTGTGCATGCGCCCCTGTATTTCACCCCTGTCCCTACTTTATATTAGCACCAGTGTACCTGCATTATGCATGCACCCCTGTATTTCACCACTGTCCCTACTTTATACTAGCACCAGTGTTCCTGCATTATGCATGCACCCCTGTATTTCACCCCTGTCCCTACATTATACTAGCACCAGTGTCCCTGCATTATGCATGCGCTCCTGTATTTCACCACTGTCCCTACTTTATACTGGCACCAGTGTCCCTGCGTTATGCATGTTCCCCTGTATTTCACCCCTGTCCCTACTTTATATTAGCACCACTGTCCCTGCATTATGCATGCACCCCTGTATTTCACCACTGTCCCTACTTTATACTAGCACCAGTGTCCCTGCATTATGCATGCACCCCTGTATTTCACCCCTGTCCCTACATTATACTAGCACCAGTGTCCCTGCATTATGCATGCGCTCCTGTATTTCACCACTGTCCCTACTTTATACTGGCACCAGTGTCCCTGCATTATACATGCACCCCTGTCCCTACTTTATACTAGCACCAGTGTCCCTGCGTTATGCATGTGCCCTGTATTTCACCACTGTCCCTACTTTATACTAACACCGGTGTCCCTGCATTATGCATGTGCCCCTGTATTTCACCACTGTCCCTACTTTATACTAGCACCAGTGTCCCTGCATTATGCATGTGCCCCTGTATTTCACCACTGTCCCTACTTTATACTGGCACCAGTGTCCCTGCATTATACATGCACCCCTGTCCCTACTTTATACTAGCACCAGTGTCCCTGCATTATGCATGCACCCCTGTATTTCACCACTGTCCCTACTTTATACTAGCACCAGTGTCCCTGCATTATGCATGCGCCCCTGTATTTCACCACTGTCCCTACATTATATTAGCACCAGTGTCCCTGCATTATGCATGCGCCCCTGTATTTCACCACTGTCCCTACTTTATACTAGCACCAGTGTCCGTGCATTATGCATGCGTCCCTGTATTTCACCCCTGTCCCTACATTATATTAGCACCAGCGTCCCTGCATTATGCATGCGCCCCTTTACCACTATCCCTACTTTATATTAGCACCAGTTTCCCTGCACTGTGCATGCGCCCCTGTATTTCACCCCTGTCCCTACTTTATATTAGCACCAGTGTCCCTGCATTATGCATGCACCCCTGTATTTCACCACTGTCCCTACTTTATATTAGCACCAGTTTCCCTGCATTATACATGCACCCCTGTCCCTACTTTATACTAGCACCAGTGTCCCTGCATTATGCATGCACCCCTGTATTTCACCACTGTCCCTACTTTATACTAGCACCAGTGTCCCTGCATTATGCATGCGCCCCTGTATTTCACCACTGTCCCTACATTATATTAGCACCAGTGTCCCTGCATTATGCATGCGCCCCTGTATTTCACCACTGTCCCTACTTTATACTAGCACCAGTGTCCCTGCATTATGCATGCGTCCCTGTATTTCACCCCTGTCCCTACATTATATTAGCACCAGTGTCCCTGCATTATGCATGCGCCCCTTTACCACTATCCCTACTTTATATTAGCACCAGTTTCTCTGCACTGTGCATGCGCCCCTGTATTTCACCCCTGTCCCTACTTTATATTAGCACCAGTGTACCTGCATTATGCATGCACCCCTGTATTTCACCACTGTCCCTACTTTATATTAGCACCAGTTTCCCTGCACTGTGCATGCGCCCCTGTATTTCACCATTGTCCCTAGTTTATACTAGCACCAGCGTCCCTGCATTATGCATGCGCCCCTTTACCACTATCCCTACTTTATATGAGCACCAATGTCCCTGCATTATGCATGCACCCCTGTATTTCACCACTGTCCCTACGTTATACCAGCACCAGTCTCCCTGCATTATACCAATGTCTGTGCACTTAAGCAGCATCGATGTCCTTGCATTATACAATACCCAGCGTCCCTCACATTATACCTGTGTTTTAGCAATGTCCCTGCATTATATACCAGCACCAGTGTCTCTGCTTTATACCAGTGTCGATACATATAGCAGCAAAGCTGACCCTCACATTGTACCTGTGCCCCTGTGTTTTAGCAATGTCTCTGCATTATAACAACATCAGAGCTTCTGCGCATGGGACTATTCATCACAAAGGAAGGACAAACAGTCGAACAAAACGTCCTGGTTAGGGTTATACCCTAAAGATTGATGAGCCGAAAGCATTGTTCTGTGGTGCTCTATCTCTGTAAGATTTCACATTAATACAGGAAGTCCGATATATCAGCCACATCGATGATAATAGTGTATCTTTGTACGCACATTGGCAGATTTGTGCCGGTGAACGTCTCAATAGGGCGCACATTGGTTGCAGCATTAGTATTAAAACACAGTAGCTACTGCAGCTGTGCTTATATCTGAATCACCCCCTGCGTAGGGATGGCCATCGGCTGCTAACAACTATTGATGGTTTAACACAAATTGTCGATGGTTTTGCCACGGATGACGGAAATCCAATGATTCTCTGCCACCAATAGCACAAAAACCTACAGTGGTTTATTTTTTCTCCTGGCACCGGGGCATGGAGCATAGCAGATACACCCGCAGTTGCACACAGAATATAGGTATGCCACATATCATTTTATCAGCGGAAGCTGCCTGTCGCTGTGCGAATAAGACGCTCGCGCGTTGTGTAATGCGACTTCTAGCGCACGGAGGATAGATATATGCGGACACATCTGTATAGTGTTCATTCTAGGTCCGCCGCCGAACCTAGAAAGGGGCACTCCTGCGCGCGCTGAAAAGTGGGTAAGGTCACAAAAAAGGGGGGGTGTCTTTAAGACGTGCCCCCTCTTCATCACTCTTTGGGGTGTGCCCGGCACTTACGGACATGCCGGGCTGCCCTTAAGAGCTCCTATCTCAGTATATAGATGCCGGGCCTCCATTCACTGGCGGTGATTGCTTGCACCTCTATTTTCCCCACCCGCGGGACACGGGGGGCGACGGCCCCCACAGGCTGTTTTAGCTGGTGCCCCTTTAGAAATCGGGCAGGGCGCGGCACCCTGCTAAAACAGCCTAGCGGAAACATTACTGTAACTGGCTAATTTTTTTTTTCAAAAAACTTTTTCGTTATCGGAATATATAAATAACAGCTTTTTAAACTAGGGGTGAGCAGGTTCGGTTCTACTTGGTTCCGTTCGGATTTAAAAACCGAATCTTATTGGCTATCCAAAACTCGTGACAGCTGATAGCCAATAAGATTCAGTTTTTAAATCCGAACGGAACCGAGTAGAACCGAATCCGCTCACCCCTAATTTAAACCTGATTCAGTATAATTTTATTAACAAACATGCAGATTTTGTTAATAAAATTATACTGCATCATGGTTAAGTAGCTGATATTTACATAATTTGATAATTTAAACTAATGACACAATTTTGTTGACATTTTGCATAATAAAAAAAAAAAAAGCTACAGTAATGAGTCTTGGCTGGGATCAGCAGTGGTGGTAAGGAATGACGTTGGACAGTAACTAATGACGTCAGGGTATCTATGGAAGGGGATCTATCCACTACCATCCGCAATGACACAGATTGTTTTTTTTTTTTTTTTTTATTTTAAATCTCTTTATTAAAGCAGGAAACAAACTGAACACACATTCAGTACTTTTCAGGACATGTACAGAAAAACATATTGTGAGTACAAGAATGTCAAATTATCTGGTACATACGCTTATGATACCCCTTTCAGATATAAGCAAAGACCCGGGAATTTGCCGGAGCACGGCGAGTCAACCTGGGTCCTGCTTATGTCTTAAATAAGTCTGACCCCTCTTGACGTGACCCTGCAATTGACCAGGGTTATTCCCAGTGATGGCCGGTTTAGGTAAGTATGCACACTTACCGAGCAGCCGCTTGACCTATCGCCCTGATGTCACAGATGGGCATGCATTTGAGTTTGCCTGCCCAGCTGTGACGTCAGTCCCTGCAGAAAGTGTACAGGCGGCTGGCGGACATCCAATACACACAGACAGATGTGCCGCTATATTTGGAGAAACATGGGCCATCGGCTGTGCAGCGCAGCCGACGCAATATGTCTGTGAATGTCATTCACAGACACATTGGGGGTACACCCCCCCCGACGGGCTTGCAATATATATCGGCCATTCGAATGAGCAGCCTATAATACAGTATAGAAAAATACTACTCCTCTCAGAGTATCTCAGTCTCGTCATATGCAGTACAGACAAAAACAGTAAGCGAGGACATATCTGTAGCATCACTAGAATACTCTCTCTATTGTATGGAAGTTGCTGGGATGCTCTTTGTACAATATGGCGGTAGCTGGGTTGCTCTCTATAATGTATGGCGGTTGCTGGGATGTGCTATGTACTGTGTGGCAGTCACACTGTACTCTATGGTGGTTGCTTGGATGCTCTCTACTGTATTGTATTTGTTTTAATAACTGTTTTATTTAATCAGCTTCAGTGATTTTTGTCTTAATAAAAATTAAGATTTATTGACCTGTTTTCAAAACGTATTAATTGTACCACCTTTGATTTTTAGGATATAATCTGCTATTTACATTAATTTTATTGCATTGCGGGATTTTCTCTGCTGAAATTGCCTCATAATCAGTCTCCTCTGCAAATCAATTTCCCAACTGATCACCTGAGAATGGAGAAGAACAAAAACCAGATGAATGAGAGGATTTTAAATATTACCCTGGAGATCATCTACCTGCTGACTGGGGAGGTGAGGGAATCCGAGAGTTTCACAGTGACATAATTCTAATCTCTATTACTAACACAGGGACCTGACTGGGGAAGTGAGGGATTCTGGAAGTGTCACAGTGACATCACTATTATCTCTATTACTAACACAGGGACCTGACTGGGGAAGTGAGGGATTCTGGAAGTGTCACAGTGACATCACTATTATCTCTATTACTAACACAGGGACCTGACTGGGGAAGTGAGGGATTCTGGAAGTGTCACAGTGACATCACTATTATCTCTATTACTAACACAGGGACATGACTGGTGAGGTGAGGGAGTCTGGAAGTGTCACAGTGACATCACTATTATCTCTATTACTAACACAGGGACCTGACTGGGGAAGTGAGGGATTCTGGAAGTGTCACAGTGACATCACTATTATCTCTATTACTAACACAGGGACCTGACTGGGGAAGTGAGGGATTCTGGAAGTGTCACAGTGACATCACTATTATCTCTATTACTAACACAGGGACCTGACTGGGGAGGTGAGGGAGTCTGGGAGTGTCACAGTGACATCACTATTATCTCTATTACTAACACAGGGACCTGACTGGGGAGGTGAGGGAGTGTATGGGAGTGTCACAGTGAAATAATTCTTCTCTATACTACTAGAGTGTATTTAGAATATAATTTGTGTCTTTTAATACGCAGGATTATACAGTGGTGAAGAAGACCTCTAGTAAACCTGAGACACCCAGCAGCCTTCCCTGTGTGTCAGAGATAATGATCCAGACCAAGAGCCCCACCATGGTGCCTCTGCCTCACTCACTGATGCATGAGAGAGACAATGACCAGAAGATCCTACATCTTACTAACAAGATCATTGAGCTGCTGACTGGAGAGGTGACTGCTGGGAATGGAACATTATACAGTAACACCAGGGGATGTGTCTGGGTGATGACTGGAGAGGTGACTGCGGGGAATGGAACATTATACAGTAACACCAGGGGATGTGTCTGGGTGATGACTGGAGAGGTGACTGCTGGGAATGGGACATTATACAGTAACACCAGGGGATGTGTCTGGGTGATGACTGGAGAGGTGACTGCTGGGAATGGGACATTATACAGTAACACCAGGGGATGTGTCTGGGTGATGACTGGAGAGGTGACTGCTGGGAATGGGACATTATACAGTAACACCAGGGGATGTGTCTGGGTGATGACTGGAGAGGTGACTGCTGGGAATGGAACATTATACAGTAACACCAGGGGATGTGTCTGGGTGATGACTGGAGAGGTGACTGCTGGGAATGGGACATTATACAGTAACACCAGGGGATGTGTCTGGTTGATGACTGGAGAGGTGACTGCTGGGAATGGGACATTATACAGTAACACCAGGAGATGTGTCTGGGTGATGACTGGAGAGGTGACTGCTGGGAATGGAACATTATACAGTAACACCAGGGGATGTGTCTGGGTGATGACTGGAGAGGTGACTGCTGGGAATGGAACATTATACAGTAACACCAGGGGATGTGTCTGGATGATGACTGTATCATTGTGTGTGTCAGGTTCCTATAAGGTGTCAGGATGTCACTGTCTATTTCTCTATGCAGGAGGGAGAGTATATAGAAGGAGACACTGGTCAGTACGTGAAAGTGATGAAGAAGCAACAACGGCCCATTACATCAATAGGTAAGAGGAGAGTTTAATTTCTTGTAAATCTTTTATATTTGCATGGATATGTGTCTTTGGGTGGCCCTAGCAAAATATAGAACCTATAGTTGACTCCGTCCCTTAGCCACAGTCCGCCACACGCAGGAGGTTTGGTTTCTCTTTGGAGTAGCCCATCGCCCTTTTGTGTTGCTGTTCCCTCGGCAGAACCAGGGATGACGCCTTTCCGAAAATGACAAGGGAATTTTCAGCTTAGGGAAGAGACCTAATTTAACAAAGCAGGGGTGGCTTCCTGCTCCCGCCTTCTCCACATCACCTGACATCTTGAATGACACCATGCTGCATTCCTTTATCATCCTGGTTGCCTATGTGTACGGCTTATCCCCGTATTCAATTAGAAATCTGCGAAAACGGGACCCAGCGAACTGTAATATACGAAAAGTCCTGTCAGATTTGGGGAAATCAGCCTGACACCCCTCCAAACATGCACTGACATTGGGGATCACTATAGATACCCCCGAATAGCCCTGCTGAAGGTATTAGGGGTATTTAAATGATCTCAATAGCTGTTATTTAGCGTCCTTGCATAAGTGGTGAAGAATAGCATTTAGCAGTGGTTTTTATTTATGAAAATAAGTAGTCCCAGCAAATTTGGGGTACATGAAAATGGGTGCTAGCATATTTTAAAGTTGCTAATGTGAAGTTTTAAAAAAAACGTAAAAATTCCACCTGCCGCAAACACCTGCAATCTTAAAAGCACCTGGGGCATACTTGGGGGCCCCCCAAAGTCTATTTCACTAGTTTTTAAGTTTGTCCCCCAACTTTGGTCTTTTTCACCCCCAAAATGAAAGTACTTTTTGGGGTGATCAAATGTTTTTTTTTTTTTTTTTTTTTAACGCAGTTTACCTTTGGGGGACTGTCCCAAGGGTGCAGGGTTTTTTTTCAAAGATTGCACGCCAAAACCCCAATTCTGCACTTTTTTTACCGACACCTATTCATAGGGGAAACTTTTTCGCAGGTACCAGTGCATTGAGTTTCCGCAAACGGCGAAAAGACTCCGGAATTGAATACGGTGAAAATTTTTCGCATGGCGAAATGACGTCACTTGCGATACTTTGTTGCAGAAAACGGCTTTTCGCACCTAATTGAATACGGCCCTAAGTATGGATAAGCCAGGCAAGGGGGCTAAGAAACAAGGATCAGTCACTGTTCACACGTGTATAAAATGTGATAAAAAGTTGCCAAAAGATACAGTGTCTCATTCAGACCCGGTCTCAACCGGGTCGATGGTCCCCACAGAGCATGCGCACGACGGAGCCGGCTCTGTCATGCGCATGCGCGAGACCCGGCTAGCGACGGGCGCTCCGTCGCTATGGGTCTCGTAGCAGACGGGGCGAACTGTCGATGTTGAGTGACAGCTCGCCCCGTTTGCTGCTTGGGCCAGGGGCGTGCCTGGCCAAACAGGCGTTCCAGTCGGAACGCTTGCCGTTTGGGGGCGGCCCCACTGAAATCATTGATGATGTCAGTGGGGAACTTCCTGCTCAAACAGAGCAGGAAGTTCCCTGGGGCTTACGAGAGCCCAGACCCAACCGTAGGGTCTGGTCGTAAGCCCCGATGGTCGCGATGGTGATGACCATCGCGACCATCACCCTGGTCAGTCGCTAGAGCTGTGGGTGGTAACCCACAGCCTAGCGATCGACCAGAAGGCGGCACTTTAAACAGTAAGTGGCCGCCCTCATTCAGAGCGATCGCTTGCAGCAAGCGATCGACTCTGAATGAGGTCCCCAGACCCAGGGTCGCTCTGTGCTGGTGGTTCACAGGGTGATTCATTACCGGGATGTTCGGCTGAACAGTCGGTGATGCCTGATTGGGCCAGGTCTATGGCTGAGGCCATAGGTGAATTACGTCACACTCAGGCAAATTATATGTTAGCCTGTGAGCAAACAGCTCCTTTATCTGATCTCTCAGTTTAGCCCAGATGGGCCCAGAATATGGGACTATGGACCTCATTCAGAGTCTGTCGTTGCGGCCGCTCGGTCGTACGCCACCGATGTTCGCTAAACTGCGCATGCGTAAATTTCGCAATGCGCGTGCGCAAACTAGCTATTATGATCAGAGATTTCTCTCTCCTTGAACACAGCCAGGTCGTTAGTTTGAGAGACAGGATGAGGCGTTTGTGGGTGGTAACAGGGGAAGCTGTTTATGAACGGGGGAGTGGAGATCCGAACGCAGGCGTGCCTGACTATGCAAACGGCGTTTTATGGGAGTGCATAATTAACTAAGTAGTGTCGTGGCACATGTGACATGGGAGGTTTTTACACTGACTTGATCGTAGTGCTTAAGAGAGGGTATGGTCAACCTTAAGCTCTACGAACAGCTCCGATGGTTCCCGATGGTCTCGATTAATCCTTATATGCCCGGAGATGACGTGTAATGCGAACGACAAGGGGGCGTATTTTTAGTCTTACGGCCGCATCCTCCCCTCGCTCGTCCAGCTAACGATCCCATCTTAACGACTCAACTTGCGAGCTCTCCATTTGCATATCCGGCCCTTTTACCTTACGACGGAGCAGCCGCAACGACCGACTCTGAATGAGGTCCTATGTCTCATTCAGATGGCAACATCCCTGAATAAAATGGCAGCAGGTGCTATAGCCACTAAGAGATGGGCAGGCCATACCTCTGTGGATTTTCCCGGTGAACAGGTTGCAGGAAGAAGGTGAATTGGATTCTGATTGGGAGGACACCTCAGACTCGGTGGAAGACTCTCATTCTTATTCAGGTGTTTCTATGTTGATAAATGCGGTCAGGGAGACTTTGCATATACAGGAAACGGCTATTCCAGAGACTAGTTCTGTTTCTTTCTTTAAACATAAGAAGAAACATGCATCACATTTTGGGGAAATATTTAAAAAAAATAAAAATAAAAAGCCCGATTACATATTCCGAAAAAAGTTAAGTATCGTTATCCTTTTTGGAAGAGGATACCAAGCTTTGGGAAATTCCACCCATGGTGGATGCTCCTATTGCTAGGTTGGTTAGGAATACTGGGCCTGATTCAGAGCCACTCGTAAGCGGCAGTTCGTTCGCTCCGAGCGATGTTTGGCCAACTGCGCATGCGTACGGATCGTTATACGCATGCGCTAACCAGTCAGTGCGGCCGAAATTCATGTGCTCGCAAAATATCGAATGCCTGCTATTTTGAGTGACAGAAAGAGGCGTATGTGGGTGGTAACAGGGGAAGGTGCTTGAAAATGGGGAGTGGAAATCAGAACGCAGGCGTGCTTAAAGGTCAAAACGGGCGTTTTATGGGTGTGCATATTTAAAACAGCAGCGTCATTGACCACGTCACTGGGTTATTTTATAGTCAGAACTGCTCGCAAAATTGTGGTAGCAAACACCAACCCCAAGAATAGCGAGCAGTTCATACCCTGATCGATGTACTCGATTAATCTAATAAATAGCGGACATGACGTAGGATGCGAGCGGCCAGGGGGCGTATCTTTCCAAAAAACGAACGCAAGTTTTGTTCGCTCGTTCAGACATAGAGGCGTGAACAGACCGCAAACAGCGAACGGTTCATTTGAATAGCCACCCCTTGTTTTAGAACGAACGACCGCAAATAGCGAGTGGCTCTGAATGAGGGCCACTGTTATTCCCACAACACAGTCTGTAACACCTAAATATCCTATGGATAGAAAGAATGAGGCTGTACTAAAATCTTTATACACCTTGTCAGGAGTATCGCTGCGTCCAGCTTTGGCCAGCACCTGTGTGATAAAGTCTATCGGTCCCTGGATGAATCAGATGATTACTGTTTTTTTAATCAGGGGAATTGTCTGAAGCTAGTTCCATAGCTGATCAGATTTCGGAAGCTCTAACCCAGTGGTTCTCAGACTCTGTCCCTAGGACCCCACACAGGTCACGTTTTCTAGGTCACCCAGCAGGTGCACAGGTGTAGTCATTACTCACTGACACATTTTTAAAGATCCACAGGTTGAGCTAATTGTTTCACTTGTAATTCTGTGAAAAGACCTGGAAAACATGCACTGTTTGGGGTCCTGAGGATCGAGTTTGAGAACCTGTGCTCTAACCTATATAGGTGATGCTTTGATAGATACTATTCAGGTACAGTCTCGTATTTCTGCATTGGCCGTTTCCGCCAGGCGTTTGCTGTGGCTTAAATCATGGAAGGCAGATGTAGAATCCAAGCATGCTTTAGAGCAGAGGTTCTCAAACTCTGTCCTGAAGACCCCACACAGTTCACGTTTTCCAGGTCACCTAGAAGTTGCACAGGTGTATTCACTACTCACTGACACATTTTAAAAGGTCCACTGGTGTAGCTAATTATTTCACTTGTGATTCTGTGAGGAGACCTGGAAAACATGCACTGTTTGGGGTCCTGAGGACCGAGTTGAGAACCTGTGCTTTAGAGGCATTGCCTTTTGAAGAAGGTGCTTTGTTTGGTCCAGAATTAATCAAAATTATTTCTCCGGTCACAGGAGGAAAGAGTTTGTATCTTCGTGTAACTACTCCAAAAGTAAAAACTCCTAAGTTTCATTCTTTTCGGTCTCCAGGAGAGGAAACTTTCAGGCCTTCCGGGGTGCACCTAGGGGTTTCCGAAGAGGAACCTTTAGGGGACATAAAGTCACTGGCACCAGTCAACCTGCTGCCAAGCCAGCAGGTCAATCCACAGGACTGTCACGGGTCTGAAACCCGTCCTCTGGTGGGAGGTCGCTTATTCAGATTCCGGGAAGATTGAATTCAATCCAATTCGGATTATTTGGTAACTCGAATAGTCACAAAGGGTTACATGCTGTATTTGGAACGTCCGGTTCCAAGAAGATTCTTTTCCACCCTTCACCCAGTTGGTATTTCCTCCTATCGGGCTTGTGCAGACGGGATTTAAACCGGCGGCTAAACAGCCACCTGTATTTCAAACCGATTCCAGAGGATTCATCGGCATCTTCTGTGGTTTGCAGTACTCAATCAGCATTTTCGGTTTCAGGCTCTACCCTTCAATTTGGTCACAGAGTTTTTACAAAGGGTATGGCACACATGATCTCCCTACTCAGGAGTGGGGGTATAAACGTGTTGGCCTATCTGGACGAATTGTTGCTAAAGGCACCTTCTATGGCTCTATTGCAACAACAGATTACCTTAGACAAGCTCCAGAGATTCGGCTGGATCATCAATTTTCCGAAATTAAATATAATTCTATATCAGAGGGCAGTATTTTTGGGCCTTCTCTTCGACACTCTGTGTCACAGTGTTTCTTACGCAGGCAAAGATTCAGGATCTGCAGTCCAGAATAAGGACCATTTTACAGATATCTCAGATCTCTGTTCTCAGGGCTTTGCAGATACTGGGGAAAATGGTGGCTTCATTCAAAGCTGTTCCTTTCGCCTGATTTCACGCCCGACCTCTGCAAAACCAATTGCTTCATCAATGGATAAAATCAGACCCTCGATTAAACAGGCAAATGTTAAGATTATCTCTGCAGAGCCGGCAGTCTCTCTGGTGGTGGCTACAGGTTGCAAATCTGAACAAAGTTTGCCAGTTGTCAGTGAAAGACTAGACCATTGTCACCACAGATGCCAGTCTTAACAGGCTGGGGGACGGTGGTTCTAGACAGACACTTACAGGCTCTTGGGACACTTACAGGGTCTTTGGTCTGTCCAGGAGCCGCTCTTGCCATCAATGTACTGGAAATAAGAGCAATTTGATATGCACTGATTCAGGCTCAATGCTATCTAAAGAATTTGCCAGTGCGAATCCAATCAGACAATGCCACAGCAGTTGCTTACATAAACAAGCAGAATGGCACACGCAGCTGGCTAGCAATGAGGGAGGTTTCTCACATCCTTCATTGGGCAGAAAATTGGGATCCAGATATTTCAGCAGTTTAAATTTCGGGGGTGGATTTTTGGGAGGCGGACTTCTTAAGTCGCCACAGTGTGCATCCAGGAGAATGGGAATTACACTAGGAGGTGTTTGCAGTAATAGTTGCCAGATGAGAATCTCCAGACATAGATCTAAGGGCTTCTCGTCTAAACAAGAACCTTCCAAGGTACGGATCTCGGTCCCTGGATCCTCAGGCATCTCTGGTGGATGCCATGACAGCACCTTGGGTGTTCCAGCTGGGAAACATTTTTCCTCCTCTGGTAATGTTACCAAAGGTAATGCAGCAGATACGATTAGTGGTATGGCCGGTCATTCTGGTGGCTCCAGACTGGTCGCACCATCAGTGGTACGCAGTTCTTTGGAACACGTTGGCAGATGTTCAGTATCTTCTGCCCCTGTGTCCAAGTCTGTTACTTCAGGGTCTGAGCCGTCCCCCCGATTTGCCTCGATTGGCTTTGACGGCATGGTTCTAGAATCCAATATTTTGAGAGCCAAAGGGGTTTTCAGAGTCTGTGGTGAAAACCATGATACAGGCTCGCAAACCAGTTACTTTCCAGATTTATTATTGGACTTGGAAGATATATATTTCTTTTCTTTCGGCCCTATCGATCCTGTTTCAAAGGAAATTGGCCACCATTCCAGAAGTTCGGACCTTCTTGCAGGGGGTTCTTCACATACCGCCTCCTTATCTCCCACCGGTTCCTCCTTGGGACTTGAATTTAGTTTTGGAGGCACTTCGAAAAGCACCTTTTGAGCCTTTGGAATCTGTAGATTTGCGATCTCCCACTTTGAGGGTTGTTTTCCTTTTGGCCACTGCCATGGCCAGAAGGGTATCTGAGTCTTCTAATTTTTCATGAAGATAGGGTAGTGTTACCACTAAATCTTCCTTTCTGCCAAAGGTGGTATCGGCTTTCCACATTAACCTAGATATTGTCCTTCCGGCTTTTCGCCAGAATTCAGTGACTAGTGAAGGTTCTTCCTTAGCACTGTTGGATGTGGTTCATGCGTTGGGCATTTACTTGGACTGTACTGCGTTTTTGAGGCGTACGGATTCCCTGTTGGTGTTGATCGATGCACCAAAAAGAGGCTGGCCTGCCTCAAAAGGGTTCATCGCTAGATTGGTCACTTCTGCCATTCAGCAGGCATATTTGTCCTCGAATGTGATGGTTCTGGCTTCAATTCGGGCTCACTCAACTCGTGCTGTCGCAGCCTCTTGGGCTGTAACGACATGGTGTCTCGGTTGAGCAGCTCTGCAAAGCGGCTACCTGGTCATCCACACACAGTTTTACCGCTTCCATACATTTGGCACAAGGGATGCCAGTGTTGGGTGGAAAATTCTAAGAGCAGTCAGTTCCGACGCTCCCCCTCCTTAATTGGCTTGCTTGGGTATGTCCAAGAAGTAATGGCATCCCCTAGATGGATGATAAAGGAAATACGATTTTTACTCACCGTAAAAACTCTTCCTTGGAGTCCATCTGGGGGATGCTGGGATCTCTCCCTTGTTTGGTTTCATACTAAGATACCTGTTGGTTTCTGGGTTTTCAGTTCTTTCCGTGGGTCTCCTCCAGCTTTGTTAAACATAGACTAAGCTTAGGGTGGAAGGGGAGGGGTTATATAGGGGGTGGGAGCCAGTTTCAATTAAGCTAGTGTCCGACTCCACACCTCACTAAGCATAAGAGATTTTACGGTGAGTAAATATCGGATTTTCTTGTCTTGGCTGAGCTTACCTTTGCTATCCAGTAGTTCTAAGAAGTTCCTTCTGCATTTTCTGCAGTGATTTACATCCCACTACCTGACTTTCATGGGTTCCGGTCTGTAGATAGACACCAGATGTTGGACAGACAAAAGGTTGACAGGGACAAAAGATCGACACACTAAAGGTTGACATGTAAGATGGTTGACAGGGTCAACATGTCAGCGAAAAAAAATGGTTGACACAAAAAAAATGGTCGACACGTGATTTTTTTAAATTATTTTCTTTTAGGGTTAGGCACTTACCGGAGGGTGAGGTTAGGCACTTACCAAGACAGACAGGGTTAGGCACTTACCGCGACGGTTAGGGTTGGGCACTTACCGGAGGGTTAGGCACTAGAAGAGACAGTTAGGGTCAGGCACCTACCCCGACGGTTGGTGTTAGGCACCAAGGGGAGGGTTAGGGTGAAGATTAGGGCTAGAAAACAAAAAAAATAATCATGTGTAGAGTAGACCATTTGTGCATCGACCATTTGTACCTGTCGACCTTTTGTGTGTCAGCCTTTTGTCCCTGTCAGCCTTTTGTCCCTGTCTACCTATTGACTGTCTAACATCTGGTGTCTATCTAGACACTGTCGACCTTTTTTTTACTGTCTCTTATACCACACCTGACTTTAATACATCAAATGTGTTCAGGCTTGCAGGACACCATCCCGTTACTTGCAAGTCAGGTATGTCTGATCTAAACAAGTCTTGTTCTTTCTGTTGCATCGCCTCACCTGACTGTCTAGACTTTGTAGGTGGCTGCTGTCTATGGACAATTACATTCTTGTTTCCACTGAACTGTTAGGCTGGGAACACACTAGGTCCGAGCGGCCCTTTCTGGTAAGTATACACACTTACCGATCGGCCGCACGACATGTCATCCTGATATTCAAATGCCCGTCTAGCTGTGACATCAATGTCTGCAGCAAGTGTGCTTGCGGTCGGCCAACCGCCCGTACACATGACCAGATGCGCCGATATATCTGTAGCTATATCAGCCATCAGCTGCACTGTCGTCGTGATACAGATATGTCCACATACATCAATCATCCATGTCTTTCAAGAAGTGTCCAAGATTCTACAATGGGCAGCGCTTTCTGTCCCTGACATCTGAGACTGAAACACTGGAATTTACCTAAAAGTTTTGGGTTTAAGCAATTATAACCGTGGAACTGCCATGATTATTAAGGATTTGTTAATTTTTAATGAAAGCATCCCCGCTATGTACTAAGGAGCACTCACAGGCACAGCGATTGCGGTGACCGTTGTCCCTGTGAGTTATATTATATATCTTCAGAATTTTGTAGAAGTCTTTCACATTTGTGAAAGACTTCTCCGGGGGAAGCTGACACTGCGCATGCTCACATCGTCAGCTTCCAGAGCAGCCGGCCAGAGTCTGCGAGATCGAAAGATCTCTATCCTGCTCCTGGAGTCCCTTTAGGCTTATAGTAGTTTACACCATCTGGTGTAAACTCCGAAAAGCTTTGCTGTTTAGTACTTGGGGTCAGATCGTAGTCCAAATGCCTAACCTTAGTCCTCTCCCCTAATGCCTAACCCTTACCTTAAATGCCTAACCCTCCCCCCTAGTGCCTAAACCTAATCCTAACCCTCCCCCCTAGTATCCTAACCCTAATCTTCCCTCAAATGCCTAATCCTAACCCTCCCCCTAGTGGCTAACCCTCCCCCCTAGTGCCTAACCCTCCCCCCTAGTGCCTAACCCTCCCCCCTAGTGCCTAACCCTCCCCCCTAGTGCCTAACCTTCCCCCCTAGTGCCTAACCTTCCCCCCTAGTGCCTAACCTTCCCCCCAAGTGCCTAAACCTAATCCTAACCCTCCCCCCTAGTATCCTAACCCTAACCTTCCCTCAAATGCCTAATCCTAACCCTCCCCCTAGTGCCCAACCTTCCCCCCCAAATGCCTAATCCTAACCTTCCCCCCTAGTATCCTAACCTTCCCTCAAATGCCTAATACTAACCCTTCCCCCTAATGTCTAACCTTCTCCCCAAGTGCCTAAACCTAGTCCTAACCCTCCCTCCAAGTGCCTAATCCTAACCCTCCCCCCTAGTGTCCTAACCCTTACCTTCCCTCAGATGCCTAACCCTTACCTTCCCTCAGATGCCTAACCCTTACCTTCCCTCAGATGCCTAACCCTTACCTTCCCTCAGATGCCTAATCCTAACCCTCCCCCCTAATGTCTAACCTTCCCCCAAATGCCTAAACCTAATCCTCCCACTAGTGTCTAACCCTAACCTCCCTAATGCCTAAACATAATCCTAACCCTCCCCCCCAATGCCTAACTCTAAACTTCCTCAAGTGCCTTAACTTAATCCTAATTTCTCCCCGTAGTGCCTAATTCTCCGACAAGTTTCTAACCCTCACCATAACCTTAAAATTGTTGAAAAACACTGCAACCATTTTTTTTTCTGTGTTGACTTTATGCCCCTTTTGACCTGTTGAGTGTCTATCTGGAAACTGTTGATGTTTAATCGGTTGATCTTTTCTCTCCAACATTCTTATTAAAGAAGTATTTTGGGGACATTAGACATCATGTAACATTGCACCTTGAAGTTGTGTTGAAAATAAAAAAACAAAATCTTTTTTTTTTTTATTCCCAGCTGAGAGACTGAAGAATAGGAGTACATCGGACAGACATATCATTATAAAGGCAGATCAGAAAGCAGAAGAGAACATCCGACAAGAAAACCCCATTGCCGCAAATCTGTATCCGATGCTTCTCAACCCCGACGTGTCTTCCGATTCCTCCTCTAGCCACGAAGGATTTTCTGAGGATAGAGTAGAAATTATTACACACAATCCAGTTCCTGAAAGAGCCAAAACATTTGCATGTCCCGAATGTGGGAAGTGTTGCAGCGGGAAGGTACAACTTGCTACACACCGGAGATTTCACACAGGCGAGAAGCCGTTTTCTTGCCCAGAGTGCGGGAAGTGCTTTACCCTTAGATCACATCTTGTTAGACATCAGCGAACTCACACGGAAGGCGAGAAGCTGCATATTTGTTCCGATTGCGGCAAAAGTTACAAATATAACGTGTATCTGGTCAGACACCAGAGAATACACACAGGGGAGAAGCCTTACCGATGTACTAAGTGCGGGAGGTGTTTCAGACTGAAAATAAGACTGGCTGCACATCAGAGGATCCACACAGGGGAGAAACCGTTCCTGTGCTCGGAGTGCGGGAAGAGCTTTACACACAAATCCAATCTCGCCGAGCACCAGAGAACTCACACGGGCGAGAAGCCTTTTTCCTGCCCTGAGTGCGGGAAATGCTTTACGCGCAAAGCGAAGCTCTCTGAACACCGGATAACTCACACGGGCGATAAGCCGTTTTGTTGCTCCGAATGTGGGATATGTTTTACGAGGAAAGAGCGATTGGTTGAGCACCAGAGAATCCACACTGGCGAGCAGCCATTTTCCTGCTCGGCGTGCGGGAAATGCTTTAGGTCAAAGGGCACTCTCGTAGCCCATCAGAGAACTCACACTCCTAAACAGACCTTGTAACCGTCCCATGCGCGGGGGAAAGGTCTTGCACATGTATCCAGGCGGGTTAACTCTCGTGAATCACACAGGTGAACAGCTGATGTAAATGGGACGTGTTATTATGTGGGGGTAAAAATGAAACCAAAAAAAAAATCAGATCTCATCGATTATGATATAATTCTACCTTGAGATAAATTCTCGTCACGCACGTTTGCGTGATGACCTAATCACGGCTATGGCATGTCACACCTAACATGCATGGCGCGCGCCCCAGCTCCCACTGCGCGGGCGGTGCACAGAAGGTGTGACGAGAGAGTGGGGTGGGTGGGTTAAGTACAACGGGATGGGAGGGGCAAGAATGGGAGGGTGGGTTTAAGTAGAAAGGAGTGGGAGGGGCAAAGACGGACGGGGACAGTAGGGGTGACTGTGTGGGCGTAGCGGCTGAGGTGACCTGGCAGACGTGGGTCCATTTATTTACAAGTTATACATAAAGTATTTATCCGCCCCTGACATGAGTTGTACATCCATTTCTCTTACCAGTGCTCTTTGCTCGTATGAAAGTTTTGGGCAGTGCACTGTGTCCTATTGTGCTATTTGTTGTGTTAGTCTGCTTATAT